>ML792966.1:78014-90217 GCA_009831015.1 Picea engelmannii | reverse complement strand
CCTGCCAACCTACCTCCCAATACCGCCCCTCTCACTGCGCGCCATCTGTCCTCCACTCACTAGTCCTTCCTGTCACTACATTACACTTTTTCCCCACTCACACTCCCGCTCCCACTCACCTCGCGCCACCTGTTCCCTCATTTCCGACACCTTACCTCCCACATCCACATAATCTACATCCACCCGCCTCATCTCCTATTGCACGCTTGCCTCCACGCCCCCCTCTATGACCATTGGGCCAACAACCGTTCCAACAAAGATTTTCAAAAGTACATATGGCAAGTGACGATTCAAAATGAAGTGCACTTAGCTGTTGAAGGCCCTGTTATCGACATAGAGTTATGTCTCGGTCTCAGTTACAAAACACTCCAAAAATTTAGTAAAGGAGCAGAAGATCTGCCCATACAACTTGTGACCCTCCAAAAGCATCAAACAAATTGCATGCATCCCAAGGCTCGATACAAAACTTTGTTCTGTCACTCCTAGTTTTCCTTCTAGTCACATTTCATCTAGCGCATGCATTAGTTCAGTCTCAGAGATAGTAGTAGTTTTTAGTTAATCAATTTTAGAATTATTTTAAATTAAATTAATAAGTGGTCTTCTCTGTGTGATAAGAACCACTCTCTTGGTTAAATTAATTGTGAAGCACACAGTGTTGCACTCCATGCAATGTCTTAGTTGAATTAATATTTTTTTCTACAATTAGTTATCTAGAGTTAGGTCTTAGTCCTAGATGGACGAGAACCTCTGCAACTCTATTAAATATGTAGTCTTTGTATGTTTTAAGGGTTGGGAGTTTTCGGGAAGAAAAGTATCAATACATCAATTGGCTTTGTTAGCGTTAGAGCTTGTTCTTAGACTGCTAAAGAACAAGCCCAACACATCTTGAAATAAAAATACTTGATTGGGTTTTTACTGGATCAAAAAAAAGAAAACAAGGAAGGGAAAAGACAATTATCTACTGTAAAATCAGCGATAGACCATTGGGCTATCGAGTCAAACAAACACCCTACTCATTAAAAGCAATCAATATGCATATCAGATAAAAAAATTATTGGATAGAGGAAGAGAAAATATAACACAAAGCAGAACATTCATAAAGAAAAGATCATCTTTGCATAAATGAATTCAGGGTACTTGAATGTAAACTGTGACTAATAGGCAAGATACATCAGATCCTCGGATGCTCAAGGATCCATTAATCAAAGGCAACCATGATCCTCAAGGTGTAAAATGCATTCAGGTAAGAAGATGAAAAAGAAAACAAAGAAAAACAATCTGATACCACAGATATCCTGAATTTCTGATAACAGAAATGTTTACAAAAACATAAGCCCCTCAGGGTTACAATGATCACAGGAAAATTTCCTCCTACAACTCTCTCATCATCCTTCTTGAATCTTCAAAATATTCTGTCAGACCTCTCGGGTCTCTTTTCTCTGAATCCCCCTCCCTTTATTGCAAATGGCGCATTTTATATGAAAATGTAGCAACAAACTATCTCTATTTTTTAGGAAATACGATCTAAAAAATAACATCTCAAGTATTTGGTTGCATAAAGTTTGGAACTGTTGGAATTAAAAGCTCCTTCAAATCAGGATTTGATTTAACTAATAACTGTTGCCAAGTGCTCTGTTACTTCCTGAAAATCTGCGCAGAAAGATACCTTTAACTGCCAGGTGCTTTACTCATCGAATTATGGTGACACTTGTGCATAAATCCTCTTAGAAATTTCTATGACTCGAGACCTCCAAATATTTGTCATTTGGATGCTCTACAACCTGTAAAAAAAATGGAAATTCCATCTGTTGATCTTTATCAATAATTCCCCAAGAACTTTGCAGAAGTGTTGTCCCCCTTATCACTTTCTTGTCATAGATTTTGAGAAGTCCTTGAATATACCTCGAAATGATCCCACATCACTGTCCTCTCCTTGATCAAGATTCTTACATGGGTCTGTCACATACAATGTATATGATCTATATTGATGTATAAAAACTCTTCCCAGAGGTCTAAAAAAACCTATTTTTGTTTATAAAATGACTTAGTATAGATCTTTAACTGAAAACCATTGTTAGTAACATGATATCCAACATAAAAAATCACTAGCTTCTCTAGATCATTCCAATTTCCATCAATGCTACTATGAATTTCACCAGCAAGATCAGAGACCATTCTTAGTGCTTGTGACAGACAAAATTCTTTCCAAATTACTATTTTTAGAAAGATCTTCAAACCATTTAGATCTAAATACAAGGAAAATTGTCATCCCTTTAAGATGGCCCTCATTGCAAATACCAGAACGCAAGTGTAATGCAAACGTTTTCCTGAAAAGCAAGGGTCTGGAAGGCCCATCTTTTTATTATAGATTTAATGTATTAGATTCGGAGCTGCAAATGTCTCTGATCCTCAAGATTCTCATGCAATATTCTCTGAACTTCCATTCACATTCTCAACGTCTCAGATATGTGGAAGCCTTCATTCATTTCCTGGCCCATCATTTCCGAGGACACAGAAGTGCTCGCTCCATAGCTTCGCTTGCTTACAATGCATGATTGTGTTGAATCATGTTGTCATTGATTCCAAAGGATGATTGATTGATTGATGATTGATGTCAAAGAATTGATCGATGCCAAAGAATGATTGATTGATGTCAAAGGTCAAAAGTTTGATGTCAAATGATTGATGTTGATTGATGTCAAAGGTCAAAAGTTTGATGTCAAATGATTGATGTTGATTGATGTCAAATGAACAATGTCTTGTCATAGTATATTGGTGGATCATGTATTGTCCTTGATGTCAATGGATTGATTTCAAGTGGAGTCATAATCATATGATGTCATGCATAGATGAAGATGGATCAATGAGTTGTCATTGATATATGATGGATATGTATTGATGTGGTTTCATTGATATGTGATGCATAGTTGGATTGATGTAAAGATGATTCATTATTGTCTTATAATGGTTGATAAGGAGTACAAATGGATGAACTCCAAAGTGGTCCCCTTATGGTGAAATCCCTCACGGGAAGACGCTTTGTGGTTGAGTTATCTTAGAAGTATGGATAGAGAACCCATGCTTAATTGTCGAATAATGAGATGAATATGAGTGAATTTGTCAGTGAAACTATCCTATATGGATAGTGCTTGTCATGTCATTTCTGGTGGTATGTGGAACGTCACATAAATCCTCATGGTTTGAAAGTTATGGCCTTACAAAGTTGAAGGACCCTCATATGTTGGCTTGAAGCCCCAAAAGGTCAAAGTAGTCAAAGTGATTGCAAAGAAGGAGGATTATTTAAATAATAAAGTGAAGTGACAAAATCAAAGAGGATTATTTAAGTAATAAAGTGAAGTGACAAAGTCAAGGAAGATTATTTAAAATAATAAAGTAAATGGAGAAATTTTTAATTATGGAAAGTGGTTAACCCTAAAATGAGGAAAATGGGTTAAGTGGTCAGGTGGCTATTGGATACATGGACAAGTGGCAATTTTGGCAAAGTTGGACAAAGTGACAATGTGGAAAAATTGGTTATGTGGACAAAGTGACCTAGAAGATGATTCTAAGGAAGCTACTTGGAGAGTATAAATAAGAGGCAAGGGTCTCTTATGAAAATTATCTCTTGATCATATCTTGAAGATCTATTCTGAGAGAGATATTGACTAGAGGATTTCATGGATGCATCAAAGTTTCCATAGTCTGCGATCTTGATGGTGAAATTTTCGGAAGTTCAGAAACCCTAGTTTATGAAGGAGTACACGAGCAGTCGTGGGACAGAGAGCGTACATACGCGGGCTGCAGTGAGCCAGAGTGTGTACACATGTGGGCTGAAGGAGGATAGAGCGCATATAGTAGATGAATTCATGGAGAATTGAGTGTAATCTGGTGTTGAGTTCATGAAATATGAAGAATTTCTAGATCTGTACTCTATGGGCATAGATCTGCCCTAGAAACTCTGGTATGGTCACATAGTTGTCTTGATGGATACTCTTGCATATTGTATGGTGAATGCTTGAAGCATTCTGGGTATGGATGTTATGATTTGGTTTGTGTTGGTTGTTGGAGTGAGAAACACTCTTATGTTTCAGTACTGATATGATTTCCATAGTATACTTACTTCTTATACATGATTAAGTAACATTCATATTGTATGATTGAGGAGCATGAGTAAGTTGTGGAAGAGCATGGATGTGTTTTGATTGGTTCTGGTTCAGATCAGACAATGAATTATTGAAGTGGATGTGACTGAGGGATGCAAAGGATCTGGTCTTTCCATGAGGAGAAAACCCTAGTTGTTTATAAGTCACACGCATGCTGTAGTACAGACAATCCGCATACATACGCGAGCTGTATTACTAGTAGGGTGTGTACATACACGTGTTGCACAACTGACATGTTGCGTACCTATTGACATATTGGTATCTTTTGAGGATTGATTCCTCTTCTCAGTTGGTGCTGAGTTGTGTAAGCTGAGTCTTTCATTATAGAGTTGTTGCTCTTGTGGAATTGTAACTCTATTCAGTTGTTGTTGATAACCCAAGGATTGTAGTCCGCAATAAAAAGAAAATTGTACATACATATTGTGTTCTTTGTGTTACTTGTGACGATGACTTATTGATCATATATGTTGGTGATGCATGTTCACATTTAACTGGTTATAAATGAAAACAATAAGTAATGAGTAAATGGTGATTGCTAACTAAGGAGTTTTGTGAAGGGAAGTTTGAAAAAGAGCCCCACACTCATTCACCCCCCCTCTAAGTGTGGTCGGTGTGTCCAACAATTGGTATCAGAGTGGGCCTTCACTATAAGCCTTAACAAGATTGAAGGAGATCCATGGACACACAACTGGATGATGAAGTTCCAATCCTTGATGAGGAAAATTATTCTACATGGAAAATAGAAATGAAAGTGCACTTGAAGGAAATGGGAGCTAGTATTTGGAAGGCAACTATTGGTGGATCAGTTGCTTTGAAGAAAAAGTCAAAGTTTGCAGCTCAAAGGCAAGAAAAGAAGAATGATTCATTGGCTCTCAAGACCATTCTTAGTGGACTCTCAAGCTCTATCAAAGAGAGCATGGGACAATGCACTACCGCCAAGGATCTATGGCTAAAGCTAGAGGAGACATACCAAAGCAAGGAGGAAGATCTTGAAGACAAATCCATCAAGAACAATGAAGGTAAAGAATATCCAAAATCCTCTATTTGCAATGATTCTAAATATAATGATGTTGGCAAAAAGGAAGACCTTGAAGACAATTCCATCAAGATCAATGAAGATAAAGAATCTCCAAAAACCCCCGATTGCAATATTTCAAAATGTGATGATGTTGAATATTTCTCTACAAGTGAAGAAGAAAACCTAGAGATAGTATGTGTACAGTTAGATAATGGTTATCCTATGAAAAAGGTAGAATAAGAACTATCAGAGCTTAAAAGGAAAGTTGAATGTGGTCTATATGAATACAACTATGACCATTTCTACATAGAATATAACTATCTTTCTGATAACACTACAAATTTTCATAGAAAGAATCAAAGACATATCTTGAAGTTAAAGGAAATGCTCAAGGAACAAAAAGAAAGTAAAATGACTCTATTAGAAGAAAAAGAAGAAGAGATCAAAAGACTAAAGAGTGAAATAGAAGAAAATAAGAAGGTAGATGATGAGATTAGCAAAAGTCTTGAAGTTAATATCCATCTCAAGACCCAAATTGAAGAAGCCAAAAGAATAGAGGAACTACTAAAGAATCAAGTAATTGAAAAGGAAGAGTCATGTCATAAGTTGGAAGCTAAAGTTGTTGTTCTTAGAAAAAAAGTAGAGAAGTCAAATAAATTCTTGAATGAGATCTTGGATAGTCTAATATCACCAAATGATAAATCAGGTCTTGGATACAAGAAATAAGCTACACATGTTGAAGCAAGCACCTCAAAGAAGCATGAGGTAAGTCCCTCACTCTCAAAGGATGGAAATAATGTTGCAAGTCAGCCATCTACACAAGGGAAGGAAAGGACAAAGCAAGGAGGACTGTTATAGCAAGATTTGCCTCACCCTATGCAATCTTGCACATAAGGCCTTTTTCCATTTCCCTATGCAGACTTATCATCTCTGTTTGCAAAATCCAGAGATAAAAATACATATTTTTCCACATGTACTCATCTTGCCTACTATACACCATGCGTATACGCAGACTGCTCCACTATAGTCCATGTACATCGAGATTTGTGCCAGAAAATGAAAATTAATGTTGGGTTTCCATGTCACGACATGAGATCTATGATCCTTGGCCTTCCATATATTGGAAACGTTCCGATTTGGCCCTTCAGTTCCATTTTGAAGGCTATAAATGTGCCAATTCCGAGCTATGGAAGAAGGAGAGAGAATTCAAATTTGAGAGCAAAGTTACTCTAGAGAAATTATTTACTTCATATTAAGTCTGCATCCCTTTGTCCTTTAAGTCTGAACACAGTGTTCAGCCCCCAAGCTCTTCCCTTATTGATTGAGAACCTCATTGCTTCTCTCTTATGAGCTTGCCTTTGGTGGAGGATTGAAGTGGTGGAGGACCAGCTGGAAGGAACTTAGTTTCTCGGTTCTGAACCGTGCTGACACAGAAGTTTGTAATATTTTCACTTTTGTTGAACATTTATTAATAT
This sequence comes from Picea engelmannii, assembly GCA_009831015.1. Taxonomy (NCBI): domain Eukaryota; kingdom Viridiplantae; phylum Streptophyta; class Pinopsida; order Pinales; family Pinaceae; genus Picea; species Picea engelmannii. The sequence goes on along the minus strand of ML792966.1, from coordinate 83,561 downwards.
AAATACTCTTTTCCCGTCCAATTGATATCTTGCAAATATATTGAGTTATTATCCATGGACGTATTTGTTATGTATATTAATGGATTATGCTATCTAATGTGCTAACCTTTTATGTTATCACCATATGCTTTCTTTTCTTGGTTGTTGAGAACTAGTTCTAGGTATATAGCTTTGGGTCAAAGTGCTCAACGATGGACTTCATCGAACATCTGGACGAGGTAGGCCTCTTTCTTATCTCGCTTGAATATTGGTTTATATAGCATGTTTTTGGGATTGAGTTGATTTCTGCAGTCATTTCCATCTATTGCGGTTCACCCTAGCCATCAAGAGATTTTCCTCGTAACAAAATTGGTGACCATATTGGGGATTGAATATTCTTTCTTAGGGTTTGGAGTACTTTTCTCCTTAGATTGCTCTCATTCCTATGGTTTTTTGTTGTTGTATCATATCTTGACAAACTCTGTTCACTCTGGGTCTAAGTTTTCAGCCTTCTCCCTTGCCTGGCCTTGTTTTTGAAACATATACGCACTTTTTCCTTTGACAATCGCGTATATACGCAAACTGTCCCTTTGCAAGTTGCGTACATATGCTCTCTTTGCCTAAACAGTCGTGTACATCAAATTTCCTTGCCTATTTGCTTGGTATGGTGGTTGCTGGGTGGGATTTGATGTTTGTCGAGCCTTCTTGGGTCTCTATAGTGCTTGTTGAGTTCTTGTGGGATGACATGAAACCTATCTTTGGTTGAATTTCTGGGCAGAGTCTTTCTCATCATCTTTTCATTTTGATTGTCCTTGTAGATTGGGCTGGGTGCTTTGCTGCTTGGTATCCTTCTTGATTTATTTCTTTCTATACACAAAAGAGTTTAGATATTAAGTTTCTTTCAGTCCATGCATTTTCATTTTTATTATATTGAAAATACAAAAAAATAGGCATTTTTCATTGCTTGGCATTTTCGTCTTTTGAGTCCTTGTCATTAGCTTAGTGCACATACTGAAAGATTGCATTTTTACTTCAGAATTGCAGAGTTGGAATTGAAAATTGCATTTGTTATTAGAAGCATATCATTCATTGAAATTTGAAGTTAGGACTTTGCATTACTTTCATATTTACTTTTCTTGAAGAGTCATAACACCATGAGTTTCACTACCATACTTTTTGAGTAATCACGGCCACTAAAATTAACGTCATAATTTAAAATTGATTAGTCACGATTTTATTTTCTAGGGTACACAAAATATCTTAGGATTTAGTGCCTTGGAATAGGATTTTGTAAGTAAACTTCTCCAAGTCAATTAAATCGACATATGTCTCTGAGAAAGGGAGTGAAGAAATCCATTGTATAATTGGTAATATCAGGAGGCTCCACTCACATCGGAGTTAATCATGAGGTCATGCGAGGTTGGTTGAAGGGATATCCCCCTGATACCTTCCTAGCGTCAAAGATATTTCTAGGGATCTATTCATATCTAGGGATCTTGCTAGTACCTTTACGTCTGTTAAAGGTGATACTTTCAAGGTTTCGGGCTTTGCTACCCTGCCCATACGGTGGACCTGACTTACGACTGCTTGCCTGTGCATCAATTACACAATGGTTTATTAGTTGCTTGACTTAGGTGCCACATAGATTACTTGCAGGGGTTATTCTGCAGGCACCCTAGGTCAGGTAAGGGTCGGACAACACACAACATTTATGGAGGATTACCTCTCCAGGGGGATCTGATCGACTAGTTGTTAAGCCCATGAGGGCCCTTATAACTGGTTCTGTTACCTCTGATATTTAGCAGGGAGTCTCAGGCTCCTCTTGGGCGAGACATACCTTCTTTAGGGAGGGAGGCCACTCTCAACCCCTTTACCTCGTTTGTATGCATATTGGCCATTTGACTTTTGGTGTGCTCTTTGATTACTAGTTGGCCTTAGGATTTATTTTTCATCTTTAGAGTCTTAAGTCATCGTGGAGTTGGAACAAAGTCCCCGTCGGTCCCATCGGTCCCGTCGTTTGTTATAGTTACCACCATATTTTGAGTCTTTGCCTTCTAAAAGGTGTGGAGTTATTAGGCGTGGTACACACACATCCACTATTCAGACTTGTGATTCTACAAGGATGAGTATTGAACCTAGTCTTCATAACATTGGGAGCCCTTCGACTCCCACACCCACTATAGTTAATGGAACCCCTTTGACTCTTGCAACCATAATGGTTGTAGTGCCAGGGGCACCTAGAATTACTATGGATCGGCCTATAGTGAATGCTCAATCTCTTTCCTCAAACCCTTTTGGGTCTCTTGGTCACTCACTAGGCTATAATGTTCAGTCCATCCCTATGACCTCTAGTCCTTTTTCCTATGGTATGTCGAACTTTACCTCGCAGTTTTCGAATGCCATACCAACTGCTGGCCTTAATGATAACATTGGGCTTGGGGGCACTACACCTCCGTATACTCCATTTTTCGTTTGGTGGTTCTCAAATCCCTCAAATGACTCCTAATATGGGAGACATTCCTGCTTTTAACCCTAGGTCTAATCCTCCTGCTTCTGGGTGGAACAACCAACCTGGCGGACAAGATTCAACTCAAGTTCCATCCTATGCCCCTACCTCCTCGGTGCCAATTCCGACCAATACATTTGGCATGAAGAATCCACCTCTATCCTCCAGATTCCCAGCAGGAGGATGTCAGTTTCATGCTTTGGGCTACCCCCAACCCGGATCCACTCCAGTTGGGGAAAATTTTTATACCCTCCAATAGAACATTCCTACTGGAATGATGCCCAACCATCCTTTCATGAATCATCTCAGAGGAGGGTCTTACAATCTCGGACATGGCTATGGTGCTTACCAGAACCTTGGATGGGCTACAGTGTAAGTTTCAAACATGTGAAGTAAAGCAATGCACATAAATTCTTAAGAAAAACAAAATTTAATCAATGACTCATACACATAGTACACAAAGATTTTATATTGGAAACCCTCAATCGGGAAAACCTTTCTTGTATTCATTATATCGAATTTCACGATTCACCATTGTTATAACCCTAAATTGCACCACACATGCTTACCTAGCATCAGGCCAACTCATATCCCTTCTCTGCCAAAACTATGTTGAACAAACTCTTTGAAAATCCTCTTGTATCAAGGCCCACGCTCCCTAACCCATTACTGCACGCGTGTGCACGCTGGCAGGCCCACTACAACCCGCGTGTACCTAACAAAGCACAAAAAAAGGAAAGTTGCCGACAGAAGAAAAAGCTATGGGTCAGTTAACTGAAACTCTCGGCCATGCATGGTCGAGAGTTCGTCCAAAACCCTAGCTCCTTCTATCCTATAAAAGAAGGGGTAGGGGTACCATTTGGGGGAGGAAAAAATATAGCGAAGAAACTCTGCCCATTTGCAGAATCCATTGTCCCAACCCTTTAGCCTTTCCTCATGCCAAAGGAGATTTAATGCAAAGCAGTTGGAGGACAGAAGAGGAGGAGCCCAGGATCAGGATCAAGGAACAGTGGCCGGTCTCGACTTTGATTGTAAGTTGATTCATTATTCAAATAATAAAAGAATACTTTTCCCGTACCAATGCATGAGTTATCTATGGTTTGTTTAATTTATGCTTAATTTCTAACCCTCAAGTAGAGAAGTAGCATGCATGCATAGTTGTTTGTCTTGATTGCATGTTATCTTTGGAAGGAGCAGCGCAAGCAAGTGGTCAAAGCACAATGGAGGATCTACGTCGAACGTCGGATACAAGGTTAGTAGTCATTCTCCATGCATGTATTGTGAAAGAGGGTTTTAAGTTTCGGGTTGTAGGTTAAAAAGTAATTTCTTTACGGTCAAAATCTGCATGCAAGTCTGACCCTAGTTTGCTAGTCCATAGGGTATTTTTCCCAACAACAACCATACAATATATATACAATGTTTTTAGGTATTCCGTAGATACCAAAACTCTAATCCCTTAGTCTAGGATTAATTTACAAAACCGCTAAAAACGCAGTTGTCATATCTGACGTGCCCACACACACACATGTAAAGAATATAACACATACCCAATATTCTCCCACTTATTGTTTTCTTTGCACCCAAGGGTCCAGGGGATTATATAGTCAACAATCCAGGGAAGTGATGCCCATTTTTACTCTACACCAGAAGAACTTTTCTGTGCTTATAGACTTTTAGATTTGAATCTGCAACATTCTTCAGTGTCAACCTTTTCCAGTAACACCTTCTTTTCCTCAACCATGTCTCTCACAAAGTGATACTGAACATCAATATGCTTTGTCTTCGAATGATAAGCTGGGTTCTTTGCCAGGAAGATTGCACTCTGACTGCCACAATCTAATCTCACTGCTTGTTGTACCAACCCAATACCTGAACACAATCTTTGTAACCATACTGCTTTCTTGCTTGCATGAGTGGTTGCCATGTATTAAGCTTATGTAGTTGAAAGTGCCACTACAACCTGTCTTTTTCTCATCCAACTGATTGCTCCTCCAAATAAATTAAACACATACCCACTTGTAGATCTTTTGCGATCCAGATCTCCAGCTCAGTCTGCATCAACAAATCCATGTATGTCCAACACTCTATCCAATCTTGATCTTCCTTGGTAGCACAATCCATAACTGGTAGTGCCACGAAGATACTTGAAGACCCTCTTTATTGCTATCCAATGCTCCTTCCCTAGTTTTGACATATACCTGCTCAAAACTCCCACTGCATGTGCAATGTCCGGTCTAGTACAAACCATTGCATACATCAAATTGCCAACTACACTGGAATACAGAACATGGGACATGTCCTCTTCTTCTTCCTGTGTCTTGGGACACTGATCTAGAAATAACTTTACACCTATAGGAATAGGAACCTTGACCAGTTTACTTCCATGCATATTAAACCTCTGCAATATCGTCTCAACATATTTTCTTTGATTCAACCAGAGTTTCCTGTTTGCACAATCTCTTTTAATATCCATTCCCAAAATGAAGTTAGCAACACCGAGAACCTTCATGTCAAATTTGGAGGATAGCTGCGATTTCACCTCCTTGATAACATCCATGTTATTTCCTACCAACAACATATCATCAACATACAACACTACATAAATGAAGTGATTACCAACCTTCTTGGAATATACACAGTGATCAACCCTGCTTCTTACAAATCCCAATCCAAGGATGTATGTGTCAAACTTTTGGTACCACATCCTAGGTGATTGCTTCATACCATATAGTGACTTCTTTAGCTTACAAACCAACTCTTTCTTTCCCTTCACTACAAAGCCTTATGGCTACTTCATGTAGATTTCTTCTTCCAGATCCCCATGTAGGAATGTTGTCTTCACATCCATTTGTTCCACTTCAAGATCAAAAGCAACAACAATAGATAAAATAAATCTAATAGAAGTTAACTTCGCAATAGGAGAAAAAATCTCACCAAAGTCAATTCCCTGTACCTAGGAATAACTTTTTGCTACTAACCAAGCTTTGTATTTCTCCACTTTACCTTGTGCATTAAACTTCTTCTTAAACAACCATTTTCTACCAACAAATTTTCTTCCAGCT
>ML792966.1:60505-76738 GCA_009831015.1 Picea engelmannii | reverse complement strand
CAGTCTTTAATGCCACAACATGGTCTTCTTTCTAGGGACAATATTGGTCTTGTCTTCTTTATTTCTCTGTTCAGGGACAACAAAACTATTACACCCATTAGTATAAGTGCTTCCCAACAACTTGTACAGAGTTCCACACTAAACTCCCCTCATCAACACCATTTCTCCTCATACCATCTTGCAAGTGTTCTTTCCAAATATAGTATCCACTCCTGCATCATCCATCTTCCTTACATATATTAGGCTCCTGGCTAGTTTTGGAATGTGCAGAACCCTAGGGAGAGTTCTAATCCTTCCATCTTTTAGCAGCATCTTAACCCTTCCACGTCCCAAGATTTTTGCTGTCGAGTCATCTCCTAGGAATACATCACCACCATCGTATTTTTCATATTAAGAAAACCACTCCCTGTGAGGAGTCATATGGTACGACGCACCTGATTCGATTAACCATACATCACAGTCTGCATGTGTACTTGTAGATGCCATGTAAACATCACCTCCTTCTTCAGTGGAGGTTTTCGCCTCTGTGGAAGAGGTACTATCAGATCCCTTTAGTTTATCAACCTTCTTAGATTTGCAATCTTTCTTATAATTCTTTGTTTTACCATACTTCCAACATTTCCTCAAAGATTTTTCTGGAGACTTAGATCTACCTGTGGATTTAGATCTTCGCCCTAAACTTTTACCAGGATTCCTATCTTGGGTACAACCTCTTACAAATAAAGCATATGTGCTATGACTATCCATGCTTTTCTGCCTCATCTCTTCAGATAACAACGGTGAAACTACATCCTCATACTTCAATATAGATTGAGTGGTACTACCAATTGCTACAACCAGATTATCCCAAGAGTCTGGCAAAGAACATAACAAAGTAATACACTTATCTTCTTTTGCAATCGTAATATTAATAGAGACAAGTTGACTTACCAGAGTATTAAAGGCATTTAGTTGTTTTGTCACAGAATCTCCATATTCCATCCTAAGATGATACAACTTCTTTCGAAGAAACAACTTGTTTACCAGGGACTTTGATTGATACAAATTCCCCAACTTATCCCATAGTTCCTTGGCTATAGATTCTCCTGAGACATTCAACAAAATCGAATCTTCCAGGCAGAGTCGAATAATACTCCTTGCTCTTCTGTCTAACTTCTCCCAATATTCCTTCGACATACCAGTAGCTGGTGTACTGGTAGTTTGTGTACTAGTAGGTTGTGTACCAGTAGCGTCTGTGCTAGTAGACAATGTACTAGTAGGCTGTGTACTAAGATCCACATAGATCCATTGTTCTTTGTCTACAAGAAGGTCCTCCATATTCAACTTCTATAGATCAAAGTTTTTACCGTTGAACTTCTCTATCTCGATTCTAGAAGAGCTTTCCATTCCTCTTTATGCACTCAAATCACCATTGCAAAATCTCCCACTAAACCCAGGTTTATCACAGACCCAAGATACACTTGATCTATCAAGACCAAGCCAAACCCTCAACAAGAAAGGCATCCCTCTGAAGCCAAAAACGAGATCTGATACCATATGTAAGTCTTAAGCCTGTGAATTAAAGCAATGCACATATATTCTTAAGCAAAACAAAATTTAATCAATGGCTCATACACAAAGTACACAGAGATTTTATACCGGAAACCCTCAACCGGGAAAACCTTTTTTATATTCATTATATCGAATTTCACCATTCACCATACAATATCTATACAATGTTTTTAGGTATTCCGTAGATACCCAAACCCTAATCCCTTAATCCAGGATTAATTTACAAAACTGCTAAAAATAGCAAAAACCGCCCAAGAAAATTTTTTGGGGTGCTGCCCCGGGCTACCACCCATTGTTGAACGTTGTACGTAACCAAGGGGGGCATACCTACCCCCCCCCTAGGATCATCAGATGCAGTTTTCATATCTGACGCACCCACACACACACACATGCAAAGAATATAACACATACCCAACATACAGTTCCTCAGGCACAATCTTTCCCGGGAGCCTGGGGCCAGATGTCGCAACCCCGTCTCCCTTTTCTGGCCATGATTAATCTACCAGAATTTTCTAAGTTCATGAATGACCCCATGATTCATGATCCTACATGGCCCACCATCCCCACCAAGCTTCCTTCGAACATCCCAAAGTTTGAAGGTAAGAATGGTGAGGATCCTGGTGATCACGTTACTACCTTTCACTTATGGTGCTCCTCAAATTCCCTTAATGACGATTCTATTTGGTTAATATTGTTTCAATGCACCCTTATTGGAGTTGGTGTGAAATGGTATATCGAGCTACCTAGGGGGGCATATGGGACATTTAGTCAGATGGTATTGTTCTTCCTTAACCACTTCCAATTGCTGGTTCGTTACGATGCTGGCCTAGAACTTCTGTCGACTTTACGCTAGGACACCACCACTCATATATTAGATCATATCCAGGAGTGGCGTAGAAAAAATAGGTTTATTAAGACCCCCATACCCTCGTCCTTTCTTTTAGAATGTTTCCTTAAGTCTTTTCACCCTCCTATCTCGAAGGATGTTGCTACTGCCGGGATTACCATTGAGGAGGAAGCGATCTTTAAAGCCCAACAACTAGATTTGATATATTCTTAGTCTGAGATGTTATACCACATTATTCCAGACACGCCATGGTCAACTTATGACCCCAGACAAAATCCCAGACCTCATGTTGATGGCATTGTAGGTACTACCAATGCAAAGTCTACAGATTTGGTGACAAGACATTTGAAAGAGTTGTCTCTAAACCAGTCTGCAGGAGGGCCAACTTCATCTGTGTCTTCCAACCCCACTCAGTCGGAGGATGTGCATTATGTGCAATCGTCGGAAAACCCAAATGGTAACCAACAACCAGAAGGGAATAAGAAGAAAGGATGTAACAATCGTAAGGGTGGGAAAAATGGTAATAAACCCAAGGACAATGGTAATAATGAGAAGACAAATAATAATGTTGGAGAGGGAAAATGAGAGAGACGTAAGGTGAAGTTTACCTGTAAGATTTGCACAGATGATCATCTTACCCATTTATGCCCCAAACTTGCGAAAGCTGCGAGGCTATTATCTCTACCGCCCGCCGTGCTGATGAATCCATTTCCACATAACCAACACATGGCCTCAAGCTCCTCAAATGCCGGAAATGCGGCTGGTGGGAGTCAAAACCCGCCGTATCAAGACAACGACTGTTTGTGTATCAATATGGTCGATGTAAAAGTTCACGTGGCCACTCAATATTGATATTATAGCTCTTCAAAAGCTATTCATGTTCTAGAATCTCCTCCTCCTCCCCCGGAGACGAATTTACATATTGAAAAACTAGAGCCACCACCTTGTATTCCGAAAGGAGTACTCAAGCGCTCTACCCACAATCCAAATGCTAGAGCCACTAATAACTACTCTATTGTTGAGGACCTGGGTCAAACCCCTTGTGCGATGTTGGATTTGGAGGTACTCCAGATGTGTCCTTCACAGAGGAATGCCTTACTATCTGATTTAGGAGCTCTAGAAACCAGTGGATCAAAAGTTATCAAGTTTGACGTCACAGATGTGAAGTCACGCTTGCTTTACCATGTGGCATTCCAAATCCTCGTGGAGTACTCAAATTATACCATCAAACATACAGTTTTGGTATTCTTCCCGCCTTTTCGGTCCATTTAGGTGGGAAGACGGTAGAGGTGGAGGTAGAGGTAGTTGATGTGCCTCTTGATTATAACCTATTACTAGGATGCAATTGGACCTATGCTATGGTCACCGTCATATTGTCCGTCTTTTGTACTCTTTGTTTTCCTCATGCAGGGAAGATTACGACGTACGACCAATTATCAATTGCATACCATAGTCCTAATGCATCTATTGTACCGTCAATCTGTGTGATCGATAATTCTCAGTCGACAACTGAGAATATTAGTGTCAGAATGTATTCTTCCCTTATGTTTACTTTTGACTTCACGACACCGAGTCATCACGTTTATGCCATGTCCAGGAGGCCCGTCTTGACAGGGAGGTCCATTCCTTTCTGCACTTCCTATTTTAGTGATCTGTGGACCCTACCTTCCCCGACTTCATCCTGTGAAGGCTAGTTGCATGTTGGAATGTCCATGCCACTATCGACAATGGAGATTGCGTATCAAGTGCTTCTTGACTCTTCCGTCGATCCTGATCCTATTACCTCGCCGAAAAACGAGGAGGATCCCGTTCTTAGGCCCGTATGGGCCACTTCGTTGTCTTGTTCACATGATTTCCTCGATGAGACTTTACCTTTGGACAAAGCAATCATCGAAGCCATGAATGGTTCCAACAAACCTTGGGATGATATGCATCATCACTCTTATTTTCTCCCAGAGCTTGAAATAATCGAACAAGATAAATTTCAATCTATTTTGGGTGAGATAGTTGGTCACTCCATAGTTCCACTTGATAGGCACGACATTTATGCCAAAGGAAATATGGCGAGTATTTATCCTACTGTCTCGATCGATATCTCTCGTACCCCTGGCAAGGTTGAAAACATAAATATCGGCGTGGATTGTTCACCAGAAGAAATCCTAATCTACACCGAACTCTTCAAGGAATTCTGAGATGTATTTGCTTGGTCATATGAAGAGATGCCAGGAAGCGACCCTCGTATTGTCGAGCATGAGATTAGAACTTATCAGGATGCTAAACTTGTTCGACAACGTCTTAGATCTGTCAATCTCTGGAAGGCCCCTGCTATTAAGGAAGAGGTGGAGAAGCTACTTAATGCTGGCTTCATTTGTCCGGTTCCCTTGATTGAATGGTATCCAACCCCGTTCTGGTGAATAAGAAGCAAGGAACTATCCGTGTATGTATGGACTTTGGTGACTTGAACAAGGCTTGTCCTAAAGAAAACTTCCTGACACCTTTCATCGGTCAGATTCTCGACGAGTGTGCGGGAAGCAGAGTATTTTCTTTTATGGATGGATTTTCAGGATATAACCAAATTCAAATTAAACTTGAGGATCAACACAAGACGACATTTATTTGTCCTTGGGGTACTTTCGCATATCATAAAATGCCTTTCGGCCTTAAAAACACCGGATAAACTTTTCAACGTGCGATGAGCTTCACTTTTCATGATCTTAAGCACATAGTCGAAGCTTACCTTGATGATCTTGCTACTCACTCTCGCAAGAGAGAGGATCACACTACGCACCTTCGGCTTGTTTTTGAAAGATGTCGTTACTATAGAATCTGGTTGAACCCTCATAAGTGCATCTTTTGCGTTAGTTCTGGTTGCCTTTTAGGATTTCTAGTTTATGAGACTGGGATCATGGTAGATCCACTAAATTTTGAGGCAATACTTTGATTGCCTCCCCCGCACATGATTAGAAAACTTCAAAGTTTACAGGGGAAATCTAACTTTCTTTATCAGTTTATAGTAAACTACGCTAATATCACTAAGGGTTTCATGCATCTTTTGAAGGACACCCCTTTTATCTAGGATGAGCGAGCCCAAGAGTCCTTCGATGCTTTCAAGAAAGCCTTGGTATCGACGCCTCTGTTGAAGTTTCCTCACTACAGTAGGGATTACTTGCTTTATATTGCCACGCCCGAGGAGACGATTGGTATGCTTTTGGTTCAGGAGGGTGATGAGCTCCATGAGCACGTCATATACTATCTTAGTTGAAACTTAGTCGGTCCCGAACTTAATTATTCTCACGTTGAAAAGCTATCTTTGGATGTCGTTCACGTAGTCCAACATTTATGTCATTATATATTTCTCTGCAAGACTACTGTTGTTGCCGATGTCGGTCCATTTCAATACGTCCTTACCAGGCATATCATAGGGGAAAAATATAATAAATGGATTGTTATTTTACAAGAGATTGACCTCGATTTCACTTCCGCGAAATTCAAGAAATCATTGGTCTTCACAGAGTTAATATTCAACTTTCCACAATTAGATGAGGATGTTATCCATGTTGATTCGTTTGTGGACGAACACATTTTTCTTGTCTCATCGTCTGACCCCTGGTATGGAGACATTGTTCTCTATCTTCAAACTTTGAAGTTCCCTCAACATCTCTCACGAGATGACCCACATCGTGTAAGGTACCAATCTAAGAATTATACTATCGTTGGTGACACTTTGTATCACCGAGGAATAGACAATATATTGCATCGTCGTTTAAATCACGGAGAAGCCGAGTCTGTCTTGAATGATTGCCTCAATGGGGCTTGTAGTGGTCATCTATTTGGGCTTGCGACAACCCAAAATATTTTGCGAGTCGGTTATTTTTGGCCTACTATTTTTAAAGATTGTATTGAAGCGGTTAAGAAGTGTCACCCCTGCTAGGTGTTGACTCAAAAAATGCACTCGCATCCAACCCCTCTTCATCCAGTCATTACTGTCGGTCCCTTCACCAAGTGGGGGGTGGAATTTGTGGATTGCAACCCAACTGCAACTGGGGGGCATCAACACATTATCGTGGATGTCGACTACTTTACTAAGTGGGACGAGTCCATGCCTACAGTATCTGATGGGAAGACTGCCACCTTGTTTGTATGTAATCAAATTATTGCCTAGTTTGGTATCCCGAGTGAGATTGTCACTAATCATGGAAATCACTTTTAGAATGAAATGATGGAAGATCTAGCATCTAATATGGGGTTTAGACATGGTCATTCTTCTCCTTATTAACCCCAGAAAAATAGACAAGTAGAGGCTGTCAACAAGTATCTCAAGACCATTTTGCAAAAAACTATCATCCAGAGTAAGTCTGACTGACACATTATGCTATATCCCACACTTTGGGCATACCGAACCTCGGTCAAGATTGCCACCAGATTTTCCTCTTTCCAGTTAGTACAGGATGTGGAGTCAATTTTACCTATTGAATGCGAGATCCCTTCTCTTGAGTTGGCAGTTGCGCTCCTACCTGACACTTCCGATCTCGAGCGATGCCTTGTACACCTAGAGAGTTTTGACGAGCAACGTTGAGATGCCTCTACGATTATCAAGGAAAACAAAATACATGTCAAGGTTTAGTATGATAAGTCTGTCTGTCCTCGATTGTATGCTGAGGGTGACTTGGTCCTCTTATATGATCAAGCCAAAGAACCACTAGGGGCAGGCATGTTTAAACCCATTTGGCACGGTCCTTATATCATGCGATGTGTCTTAGAAAAAGGAGCCTACGAGTTAGAAGATTATGAAGGGAATATGTTGGCTGAGCCTAGGAATGGGCTTTGCTTGAAAATATATTATGCTTGAGCCCCAGGCTTGGGCATAACTCTTTGTATACTAATGTATTTTAGTGTATACATCTTTTCCCTTTTATTTTCGTCTTCATCTTTCTTATCAAGTTTTCCCTTGGTTGGCAGATGTCAACGGAGTCTTCCGTCTACCTAGTATTCACAGACGGAGCCAATCATCATACATAGAACTTGGCTTCCGCCGCTTGGGTGGTTTACTCACCCGAGGGTCTATTGGTGTCTTTAGGTGGCGTATTCCTAGGTCCATCCACGAATAATGTGGCCGAATATAGCGCCATTATGGAACTTTTGTGCGATTCTATCTCACATGGTATTCTTTCTTTAGAAGTTTGCTTGGATTCCCAGTTAGTAGTATGTCAGTTGAACGACAGTTACCATGTGCATGATCCTAATTTACCCTATCGATTCCTACAGGTACGTCTTTTAGAACGACAATTTGATTTTATTACTTATTATCACATTCCTAGGAGTTCTAATCATGTATCCGATGCCTATGTTAATTTCATTTTAGATTGGAATTTGTCACATAACTAAAGAAAAGAAAACCATCTCATCAATGTACACATTGTAAAATATAAGTAAAGCCGAAGATCCCTTTTTATATATATTTCAAAAAATATGGTGTTTATAGTACAAAATTGGGGCTAATACCCTCAATACACATATACAACCGATACTACAATATACACGACATCTACGCCTGTGGCACCAGATGTGTGTCATGGTAACAAACTAAGACGTTTGCGAGATGCCGAAATAGTCACACCCAAGCTCTGGGCACACCAACCACCTGTCGCTGCATGGCTTCAGGAAGATCCTCTACCTGAACCATGGGAATCCTATGAGTCAAACGAGACAGGTTTCCCTGCATGTTTTGTAGGTGTTATCACTGAAATTTCGTCTACAAATGGTTACAGGAATCCAACATCTTCAAACAGCTATTAGTTCACCCATGAACCAAAAATGACCAAAAATCATTTCCAAAAGGTCCAAAACTATACAACCAATTATAAAATTAGCATGCGCTAAGGATATATAGGAAGCGCGCGCACGTGCGCCTGTCGAAAACGTCGAAAAAGTGCACATGCGCTTGATGTGCCACTGTGGACGCAAAAAGCTACAAACAACTCAGAACGATGCATTTATGATATTGGTCGGCCTCCCACCCACTTCTGGTTCAGCTTCCAAGTCGATTTGACACCCAAATCTCAGCTGAATCCTGCTGGGTGGCTGGTCAAAGACCTAAAGGTGCCCTAAATAGCCCCTTCTTCACACTAAAAGCTGGTTGAATAATACCTCAAAGTTATGCTATAAAAAGAGGCCATGGGTGCACCACATATTCAAGGAATTCATTTGTATTGTTATGCTGCTGATATTCTCTTGGAGGATCCTCTTTCCTGATCAAGAGTATGCTAGCACCATTGCACTTAGCCATTCATATCACCTCTAGAATGAATGTTCTTTGGATTCTCTTCACCATTTCATCCTAGTTCCTCATTTGTAAGAAGAGCTCAATATTTGGGGGTCCAAGAGCCCTCCCTTGGAGGAAGAGGGGACCCAAAGTCTCCCTTTCTCTTCGGTGTTTTCTTTCCACTAATACAATCCTTTCCATTGGTGGCATGAGTCTTGTTTGTTCCTTGTTCTTATGTTCTTATGGACCATAGTTTAATTGTTTTTATCATTATTAGTTTAACTCTTTGTTTATCTTTTATGCTTTATCTTTCTAACCCTTTCCTTTACTGTTGTCTTGCCTAGCTACCCAAATGGGCTTGTAAGCATCTCTATTTTGCCCATTTAGGGGACAAAAGAGGTGGAACAAATTGGTGACTCTGTTGGGGAAAGGTATCAATTTCCTCCCCCACTTGGGTAATTTTAGCTCTTCCGTTTGTTTATTTAACCTACAGGTACCATAACCGGCCCAAGCCGACCTACAAGAAGTCGAATTCAAAGATGAGTTGAAGGAATTTCATCCGAAATTTTCTTCACGGCCGTGTGACAGGTGTGCGTGGGTTTATCGACCCATAGTCACGCATCGTGTGCATGTGCGCCAAAACCACTGTATTACTTAGTGCCTTCTGAGCACCTGGGCCCATAAATCTCTTTTAGTTCGTGCATTGGCGCTCAAAGTGCCTCTGTTTATTGTGAGACCCGTGCACCTATGCAGAAAAATACACATTGTAAGCTTTTTGTGATCTGTGGAGGGCCCATAGCCTTCTTAAAATTGATTCCATGCATATTGTAATCTACACCACTCTTAGATTCCCTCTCCATATAAAGGAATTAGTCAAAACATAAGCACTTAGGGGGTTAAAAATCATTATTTTTCCTCTTTTGCATTCATGTTGCCACATGGATGGCTTTCTTTGATTAAAGTTTAAGTTGGAATCATTCTACATCACATATAAAACTTGCATTGGGACCAGAAATTAGATATCAATCGTTGAGTATGCTCTTCTCTTGCGCCCCAAAGTGATCTTGAGAATCATAAAGAGGTTGAAGGAAAATTTCATCTCCCTTAAAAAAGACAAAATCTTTAGGAGAGGACAACATCCCCCTCGGGACTCCTCTTAGTTTATTTTTCAAACACATCTTAAGATTGTAATGGGCCCATACATGCCCACATGCTACAAAGATAGGATAGTGTTGAAATTTACTTTCTTAGATTAAATAACTAGGGAAGTTTTAAGGTTTTGTAACGGGCCCATACATGCCCACATGTCCACAATCTAGGATAGTTTCAAAGCTTTCTTAGGTTAAATCACATTAGGGAGTTAAAGGAATAGTAAGGACCCACATGTCCACATGCTAGTTTCCTAGGGACTTTAAAATTCCACAAGGTTGTACCAATGACATTTAGTTAATTAGGTAATCCAGACTTGTAAGGACCAAGCGAAGTCCACATGCAACAAGGTTACACCTAAATTATTAAAAAATTGGCACACTTTCACTTGTTCACACACAAAGTTCACCAATCACTCACATAGTCTTATCTAGAAATCGTGGAGGTTGAAGTAAGTTTCCTCCATTGGAATTCGGAAACGCCCCACCCTTTTTCTTGACGAGACTATCCACTCCCACTTAATTTCAACGAGGTTGGTTCACACCCCCAATCTCTCAAACAACCACATATGATTTTTTTCTAAAAACTCACTAAGTTTTCCTCCACAGGAGGTACCAAAATAATTTTTTTAATCTAGGTAGGATTTCGGGGATAGGCATCCAAATAACTCCCCGTTATCTGGTTCTCACATCTTCAAACAATAGAAGTTGACAAATAGGGAGCTTTTAAATCCTCCAAGTCAAGTGTTCCTACACCATAAGGTAGGGAGATACCCGTGAAGGGTTGAAGGCCGAGGTCTGGTTGTTCTGTGCATTCCCCCTTGAGGCACCCACCTCTTGGACAAGATCCAGCCTGTGACCCATTTCTGAGGTCGAAAATCTAAATGTTGCACTCTGACCGAGGTACCTAGTGACCAAAATTTAGGACATCTACCCAGGTGGCAATTGTGGGCTGCAATTGCACCTTGATCAGATTTTGTGTGGCTATTGGGAAATATCACCAGCTCTTTTGAGATATGCCCCCTCTACCTCTCATTATAACTGATTGCTTGATCCTTCACTAGTTTCTCTTTCGGTGGCTTCAGACCCCACTGTCGAGTGCTATTGGAAGGTCCAGTGCTATTTGAGAGGAAGGACGTTACGTCTTTTAGGACACGGGCATTTGTTTTCTTTGTTATTCTACGTGGACAAAATCCACCTATCCACATATATTCTTCTTTATCAAATTGCTTTATGTATGATTCCCTTCTGATTACATCTGATTGGGAAATATATTGTGAAGGTTCAAAAAATTGCAGCAAAGGCTCTTGTTTATTTATTTCTCTCACCACCATTCGCACACATCCACTCAGCTAGTCAGACATCATAGGGGACCCACATAACCCCCGTCATTCCAGACGCTTGCTAAATCTCCCTCCTTTTCTAGGTGGAGTTCCTAGTCTTGCCAACTCATCGGATCCACCTTATCACACCCCTGTGAGTGCCACTATCTTAGGATCAACTTTGTTTGGTTCCACCTTACTTGGGTCCACTTCCCAAGGTCAACCATCCACTCGCTCTCTTTTACATGGAAGCGGGGGGGCAAATTATTCTCAATGGGGTAGTACAAACCCACCTAGTCCCCTCCAAGGGTCATGTACCCAGAACCCTCACACTATGGATGGAATTAATCTTCCACCACCACCTCATCTGCCATATTTGGCTTCCCTCAACATGCTGGATATGACTAGACTCATCAATGATCCTATATTGCACAACCCCACATGGCCCGCAATGCCTACCAAACTCCCTTTAGACATCCACAAGTTTGAAGGAAAATAAGAAGACGATCCTGCCAACCATATCATGACCTTTCACTTATGGTTCTCTTCAAACAACATCATAGACGATTAAGGTTATTTCAACGTACACTCACTGGCCCATCAACTAAGTGGTATGTAGAAGAAAAATCTGGGTCCCACGTGACCTTTGAATCCTTGGGCAAAGGCTTCTTGACCTTCTTTCAACTACCAATTTGTCATGAAAATGGCCTCGAACTCCTCTCAGAATTTAAACAAACCTCTGCCATGCACATCGCTGACCACATTCACGAATGGTGTCGATGGCGTAGTCTCTGCAAAGCCGAAGCTACTCCACAACAATGTCTCAATTGGTTCCTCAAATCACATGTTTCCCTCCTTGCCAAAGATGTGGCCGCCACCTTTACCTAGTCTGAAGAAGAAGACATTAGTGAGGCCCAACAGTTCAAACTCATTTACTCACAGTCGAGGTACTTGTATATAGTACTACCTGACGCCCCGAGACTCGTGCCATTCAGCCAGGACAAACCTGGGATGTCTCTCTCAACATATGGATTGATTGGTACCACTACACACCATAATTCACTTCCCCAACAACCACCCATGTATGGCATACCCCAATATCCGCCGTCATATGGAGGAATCCCTTATTATCCTCCTCCCCCTTACCAACAACCATACCCTGTTGCCTTGCCTCCACCCATAAGTGGACCCCCACCGACACCCACCTTATGCCCACCTACTGTTGGGGCTCAGAAATGTCCTATTCTCATCCACCTTTCACTTCATCATTCTTCACATTTCATCGCTCCATTAACCTTTCACGATATCATTTCCATAAATATACTTGGGTTTCACCTTATTGTTCTCCACTTTATTCATTTTAGTATTTAAAAGGAATTTGTGATTAAATGTTAGAAAATCAACATGTTTTCATATATGTCTCAAATATGTG
Source organism: Picea engelmannii (assembly GCA_009831015.1). Taxonomy (NCBI): domain Eukaryota; kingdom Viridiplantae; phylum Streptophyta; class Pinopsida; order Pinales; family Pinaceae; genus Picea; species Picea engelmannii. The sequence continues at coordinate 64,176 of ML792966.1, read as the reverse complement.
TGAGCTTTGTAATGCGTAGGAATATGTGAAGGATTAATTCAAAGGACTTCTCGAATACTTCCTCCACCATTTCAATATTTGAGGAGATAATTCAAGCCCTTTCCAAGGAGAAGATCATGGAGATTTGGTTGGAATATCTTATCTAAGATATATGAGAGATATGTGTGAGGATTTAAAGGGATTATATTTTGTAATAATGGGAAATAGGTTGAGAGAAAAGTGGATCTGGAATAATGAGATGGTTATGTTATCTTCAAGGCTCTCATGTATAAAAGAGAGTGATCTCTCTTCATGAGGATTCAATTATATTATTCAATTAGGATCAATTAGAATTCAATCAGTTGTAAGTAGAGAATTAGAGTAATCATTAATGGTCGTCATTAGGATTCGAAAGAGAAAGGGATTCTTAGCTTTGATTCATGGTTTTGGTTTTCATGCTTTCATTATTATTTTATGAAGATTGATTTGGTTATTGTAATAGAAGATTGCTTCATTGGCGTGAGCTCACATATATTGTCGTGTCATTCAACTCTTCACTTGTTGTATCTGTTTTTCCTTCATGTAGTTCTCCATTTCTAGATTAATTTCATTTACGCAATTTCCCATTCCTAGATTAATTTCATTTACGCAACTAGATTAATTCAATTTCAGTTGTGTGTTAGATTAATGATTCAATTTCAGTCATAGCTTAAACATTAGATTAGATTAGTCTCACTTCAATATTGCATACACTTTGCGTGTGCTTCGTCAGTTTATGACCCCCAGGTTGACAAATTAGATAGTTGGGTAAATACTACAATGCAATTAATTCAACATTAGTTCGGCCCAATGTAACGACTGGTGTTCCTTTTGTTCTGATTGCTGTTCCTTTTGCAAGCTGTGTTGTTCCTTTGAATAGAACAACTGTCGTTCCCTTTATGATTGTTGTTCCTTTAGAGGTGTTTCATCTCTAGAGGTTGGGTATTGAAAACAGAAGGTAAGAACCTACGTAGGCGACAAGTAAAATGCTTGTGCCAGCGCCTACCTTTGGTTGATGCATAGAGGTTGTTTTTAGGACATCTTTAGAGCCCAACATTTTGGCGCCGTTGCCGGGGAAGCACGATGGATTGGAGTTTAGATTTATTTTTCATGCAACTGTGATTAGACATGGTCCTAACTCTGAGGTGACATATGGGTAAGAACATGTAGCATAGTGTAAATTTCAATTCCTGTAAGTGTGGTAGTTTAAATTTCTTTTTCATGCAAGTGTGATTAAACATGCTCCTAACTCTGAGGTGACATATGGGTAAGGACATGTAGGGTAGTGTAAATTTCAATTCCTGCAAGTTAGTGTAAATTTCAATTCCTGCAAGTGTGGTAGTTTAAATTTACTTTTCATGCAAGTGTGATTAAACATGCTCCTAACTCTGAGGTGACATATGGGTAAGGACATGTAGGGTAGTGTAAATTTCAATTCCTGCAAGTTAGTGTAAATTTGAATTTCTGCAAGATTAGTTTTAATTTGTACAAGTGTGATTTACATGTGTTGGTTCTAGAGGTCTTAACAACTACTTGAATGGAGACTTCTCATGTTCTCCCTGACCAACTATCAGGAACGTTTTAACTTTTGCAACTGTGAAGAGTAATTTTTTTTATGTTTTAGCAAGAGTTTTTTTTTTTAAGTTTTTCATTTTTATTTGGGTGCTGTAAGAATCCTCTTTTAACATGATTTAACAATGAATGTCAGCTTGGAACTACTCACACAGATCCTGGCAGATATCGGGATTTCCTCTTCCCATGAAGAAGGGATCTTGACAAGGATCAAACATTCAAATACTCCTCTAGAAACAATTGAAGATCCAACATTTGAAGACTCTCATGTATTTGATGATGAACAATTGATTAAAAAGGAGATCAAGGAAGATGAAGAGGAGTTACAACACGATCTGAGCGAGGAACAACACACTTATGGAATCCTGATCGAACGATGATTTCAAGCAAGTACTAGGTTAGATACATTTAGTTTTTCTTTTTGTTTTCTTAATTCACGATTTCAACAACTATTTTCGCATGCCCATACATATTCTTGACTGTCAATTGCGAAATTGAAAAACAACATTTTTTTATTACTGTTGCGTGCATGGCTACATTGGTTGTTTGATTATACGTAACTACTTTCTCATTTCTAATTAGCATAGTGTAGGTAGGATTTTATTTTTGAGTTTTTTTTTTATCTTTGCTAGAATAAGTATGCTCTCCTCCGCGCTTCGTGCGATCGCGAGGATCAGAAAGTAGGATGACTAATTGGTTAATTTCAGGAATATCAATTCAGCGAAATTTTTTGCCTAATCTATTTTTTCGTCTTCCATTTGCTCATAGATTTTTAATAAGCTTGTAAAATATTTTTTATTTTTTATTTTTACTTTAAAAACATAATAGAAGAATAAATAAAAAGTTGCGCATGCTTGTGTCTGCAAAGAAAAACAATAAAACATTAAGGACATTAAAAAATATAAAAAATTAAAATATAAAAATAAAGAAAAATAATAATGTAAATAAATAAGGTCTACAATTCATACAAGATAAGAGTTGCACAAAAACTCCAAGATGAAATAGTAGTTGAAACAACTTCATGACCACACTCTTCAGCCTGGATTATTTTTGGTTTGCGCGCCTTGTTTTTGGCATCGACCCCTATCCTGTAGATGCCTGGAAATAACCCTGCAAACAAATAAAATATCATGAATTTTAAATCCGCAGAAGCCACCTCATAAGCTTGATCGAACAAATAAACAACTTGTAGGGTTCTTATTTTTCTGCCCATCAATAATTAGAATATGATACGCACAGGATCACACACATTTCTTATTTAGTATTCCTAGGCCGTACGTGTGAGAACGAAGCTGAAGATCATATATTTCTCCCACCCACAACCTGGAATGCATGGCCTCGACCTATCAAGTCCACCTCTGTCTTGACTGGACCTGAAACCCCTCTGTATCTAATGCTGGCAATGGACCTTGTGCTAGGTATATATGAGACCTCCTAAGAATCTCATCCTGAGTGTGCACGACCAGACTGCAAATCATGAATGTGATTGCTCGACGGGGATATAATTTTTTTATATATAATAATATATAGCCTCTTGTCCCTAGTAGGGAATCAAATATGTAGGCGGTCAATGTTTGACAACACAGGTATTCCAACAGAGGACGAACACCTTCAGTAACCACTCACATAACCAGATCAAAGATCAACACACCGATGTTTTCACGTGGAAAAACCCCTACGGGGAAACATCCACGGCCCCATCCAACGCGACCACTTGGAGCAGTTTATTAATGCAAAGAAAAAGATTACAGAGAGATTTTACAAGAGAGTTTCTCACAATCGATCATCAGCAAATGACCCTCCATTCTCTTTAAATAGAGATCATGGACCAATCGGGTGTTAAGCCACGGATCAATGGCCGTTAATATTGAGGAGAGTATGAACCGTCGAATCACTTTATGTCGAGAACATATCGTGACCGTTAGATTTCCTAACTAAAAATGCATACTAATGCATACTAAAGAAACACACTTTTACCTAACGACATATTAGACGAAGTAGATCTTAACTAACTCCTAAGTGTCTAAATATCATAACATCCCCCCTTAAGAACAACTTGGGATAGGATTGAAGGATTTACA
>ML792966.1:29810-46968 GCA_009831015.1 Picea engelmannii | reverse complement strand
TCTCTGATATATTTATACAACTTTACAGATCAGTTAGAATCTCAACGGTTTCACAAATTCGGTTACAACCGAGAGGAGCACAATCACTCCCTTTCTCCTACTCTATTTTCAATTGGTGCCAGGTGCTCGTCTTCTCGCTGATTGGGTGCAGGCGCTACATTTTTCTACAAACTGAGATACGAGCTGCGAAGGTTCCGCTTGACAGCTGGCCTCGGCAAAGTAACATTCTCGGGCTAACTGTTGCAGCTTGTCTCTCATTTGTGCATTGACGATGTCGAGGGAACTTAGTTGTGCGCTGGGTTGGATTAAGTACTTGTCAACTTGAGCCATGTTCACCCTGTCCATCTGAGAGATATCGACTGAATCTCTCTCATCCTTCTCTTTCAGATCGAGCGAGATCTCTTCTACATTCATTTGCATTAAGGTTTCTGCATTGCCTCCACTCTCCATACCCAACAGCTCGCCATCTACAGCATTGAAGACTTCTTCTAATGCATTGGTTACTTTTTGGGCCTGTTCCTTGCCTAGGGTAATGTTATGCTCCCAATCCTTCAACATAATGTTACCTCTAGTTTGTTCTGAGATGGTGAGTCTGGGAGAACCTACCGAAACTCTGTTGTTCGTAGCTATCACCGCCTCCTGAAAGGCGACCCGAGCTGCTTCTGCATTCCTTTCTCTGATAGTCAGGTTCTCAGAAATCCGATGCATCAACAGGCAATCCTCTCGAATCACTCCCACTTTATCTAGCAAACTCTATTGTGTAGAAGAGATCCTGCTCCGAATATCGATTGCTCGGGATTTAAACCCTTCGACATCGATCACCCTGCTTTCAACGACCTCTACCCGAACCTGCATCTCTGCGATCATAGTCCTCTGTTGACCCGCCTGTATCCGATCATCTCAGATCACTAGATGTGCTTGCTCCAGCTTGGCTTTGAGCACTTCTATTTCATTTTTGTCGCCACTCTAGCCTGTTCTATCTCCATGTTGGCCTGACCTTTAGCATTCTCTGCGGCTGTAGCCAATCTATCCTCGAGGCTCCTGATTAGGTGATTTTTCCTTTTTAGTTGGTTATTCAAAAGCCCAACTGAGAATTGATTTGCTGAAGCGTATGCCCCCAGTGTTCCTGCAATTTCAGTAGCAAGTTGGTCACTTTTCTTATTTTTGTCATCTGTCATGATTTTATATTTTTTCGCAGTGGACTCTCCCTCTTGATAGAACTCTCTTTTCACTACCGCCTTTCTCTTTTTTATCATAAAAGAACTCATTTGGAGGGAGTTCCTCGGCTCTTATGGGCATCAGTTCTTCATCAAATATCCATCCCTCGCTGACATTTCCCTGTGCCGACTGCAAGGGTGTGACCGAGGTGATGGGATCTCCTATTTGTTTTACCAATTCTTTTGGAGTATCGACAGGGTTCTACTCCTTTGGCATACCTGGAGCTTCTCCTTCAGTCTCTGGCATCTGTTTCCTCAGTGGGTCTGGAGTTTTTTCTTCAGCCTCCGAATTCTGTTTGCTTGGCAGATCCAGAGTCTTCTCTTTTGCTTCGGGATTCTTGTTTGCTCCCCTTCCTGGTGTTGTCCAAGGTTAGACATTACGTCTGCAGAATCTTCAACATCCTTCTGTTTTGTCTCTACAATGACCAAACCTCCCAACACAGTGGGGAGACATTTTCGTCTATGTTCCTGGAATTTTAATACAGATGATGTGTCTTCGGGTGCTAATGATTGGATCCGAGATAACACTTCTTCGTAAGATTTCGCCCCTCGGAAAACGTCGTCTGAGGGAGAATTTTCATGTTCGAATATCTTGAGTCCACAATGAGCCAAATGGTTGCTCACAACCCTCTGTGGATCATGTTTCTTAATTTCGATGGAGACCAAACTTAGGTCCTCCAGGGCAGCAACCTCGGCTTTGGCATGCTCGAAATCTAATAAAGAATATGAATTCATCCGAATGGGAAAAGAAGGCCATACCTTCTTTGAGTAACCCTTGAGTTCTTTGCTCACCCCTCCAATTACCGTTTTCCAGGCGACCTCTCGACAAGCCAACTTATCGGGGATGAACAAGGGCAGCGCATGAGGGGGAACAGAAGCCCCGAAAACTCTGCCTCCACATACCAATCCTCTATGCCACTCGGACCTGTTGCAATGCTGTCCGAGATGCGAGGTGGTGGGTATCCAAAGATGGTGATATGTAGGGGTACCATCACCCAGTTAAAAATATCATATGTGAACTTTCCTGCTTTATTCTCCCATAGTTTATCATGATACTCATGCACGGGTTTTTCTTGGACTGGATTCCAAGCCCAACTCATCAAAGGGAATGGTGTCATGGAACATACTGCGTCCATGATATATGCTAACATGAAAAACGAGGACGGTTTCCCACTTGCCTTTTGCTCTCGATACTCTGTGACCCTGTTGGCCAAACTGTCTGAGAGCATCTTTGCCCAATTAAATGAGCAACCTTTTGCGACCCGAAATATGAGAGGCACCCATGCGATGTGTCTTCTCGCCCAAACAGCCGGCATGTCATCATGGCCACATATTTATACTGTGGCTCCAAAGAAGCAATAGAATATACGCCCTGGTCATTTGCTCTAAATTTCGCAGCGCGCGAAACCCAATCTTTAATCAAATCGGGCATGGTTTTGTCGTACTAGGTGCACTCTTTTTCTTTGAATTCCTCCAGGAACTTGGCACGATATGTATATTCAGACATCGAAGGTAGCTTGTACATGGTTTGTAGATGCTCGGGCCTAAAAGTCCCGACAGTAACTCGCTGGCTGTTCATGATCGTCCTGGTAGGTAAGTCTACGTGGTCCAACGCCCACCGGATCATGTCATAATACGGAAGCAACCGCGGCCTGGTTGCTACTCTGTGCATCCCAGATTGGACGATTATCTTGTACTTGGTGTGTAGATCATCTCTTTCAATGTCGTCAGATTCGTCTGAGTAATCTACCAATTCTGCTTGCATAATATTTGACACAAATGACCAGTCGGGGATCGACTTGACACTTCGGGGTGAAGTATCGGCTACATTGTCTGAGCCCTGTTCCGTGACTTCGACATTCGCCTTTGCTGCTTTCCGCGGAGCCATGGCCGCAGTTTGCGTTTTCGCTCTCCTTCGATATAATTGTGTATACATGTAGAAAGTAGTTAACTCAGAAACGATGAGCTCCGCATGTTATGAAAAATGCATAATGAAATGTAACTCCTGCATATATTTGAAAAAACAATACCTTTCCACAACGAGCCTGTCAATTCGAAATTAGAATTTAAACTTATGCCGTAAAAATCCGATCTTACACATAGATTTACCTTATCTTCCCATTAATGTCATAAATTTTGGCGGTTTGACAGTCAGTCGGAGTATGGAGAGCAAATAGTTACCTCGAGAAACGTGCAAGCCTCGATGCGCGGGACATATCTTGCTTTATTTTAAAATATCAAAACTTAGCAACGTTAATAATTTTCTCGCTGTTCGCTGCATCGTGGATTTCCTTTTAACATTTTGAGTCTTCAGCTCGCGAGATTGCGAGGACCGATTTTGGTTTAATTAACAGTAATCGCGATTTGGAGAATCATTAATTTCATAATCATTTTATTCGCCATATCGTGACTCGGAACTTCGAAGACAAGTTTCTGAGAGATTTGTATGCCGAGTTGCGAAACTGCGAGATGGCGATAATTAAGACTCAATTAAAGGAAAGAAAATCTTTAGATTAGGCGACTAATTAATCTTGTTATAATTACGTCGCGACTTCGTGAGTTGGGGTTTTAGACACCGTAACTTTCGAAAAGATAGTGCCGAGTGGCGAGACGCCGAGAACAGATTTAACCATGGTTAGCTTTTTGCCTTTAATCCTTAACCAGGGTTATCACAAAAGTACCTCGGGTTCTCGACTCTCGGGGCTGTAAAAATTTAAACTTGGGTTTGACGAACGCCGAGGCGCGAAACTCCGACGACGTCGAATCATGAGTTAAAAGATTTTACCCTAGTTAATGCCTCGGGAGAAAAATGAAAACGACTTCGCCGCTTCGTGACTCGGGACGTGTGAACTCAAGGATTAGAGTATCCGACTTGTGAGATCCCGAAATAAAACAAAGAGAACGAACTTTCTTACAAAAGTGGACTTGTTTTGAGGGTAGAAAAAGCATCGCTGCTTATTCGACAAGGTTGCAGAGTTTTCAAAGTTTCCGGGGGGGGGGGGAATCAAAAGGCCATCTTTAGATTTCAAGTATCAAAGATTTAAAATTGTGAAGGGTAAAAATAAAACAAGGGTGGCTCCAACATCGGCTCCAACTAGGGATCACGCCTTCCTGTGAGGCGGGAAGAACAGTAGACCACGTGCCAATATTGGGTAAATGGAGTCAAAAGCTCAAACATGCAGAAAAATTCCAAAAAAAGGATCGAAGGGGGAAAAGAGTTCGTTTTTTACCTCGAGAAGTTTTTTCAAAAATCAGATACTCTTTCTAACTACAGCTGTAGTCCCTTTCACAATTTTCCCTTTCCCACTAGTAACTTTGGATAGGTTTTAAGACAGACGAAACGACCCTAGGAGATTCAACAGATCTTGTGATTCTCAGCCTCCATCAAAAGAATGAGATTATATATTTTTATATCGAGAAGTCCCATCTGAATTTGGCGTGTTGATCAGGTTTTTAGAAAGCATTGGTTACTAGAGTAGAGTGATATTCATGTATAACAACCTTACAGATATCTCAGACATTGCTTCACTGCGAGCGAGCCTGTTCAGTACCCCGCTGAAGTTGTCTGACCCCTTTTTCTGAATTTCCTTTCACCACTTCGGAAAATATTTATGAATTTAAATGCTGAGACGAGGGCAATCATTTATGAATTTCCTTTCATCGTCTTCCTGGACTAGGTGGGGGCAATCATTTCTGAATTTCCTTTCACCACCTGTCTTATAATTTACTTTTTGAGCTCGAAGATGGGGGCAATCAATTTGAATCAGGGCTGATATCTGTGTAATATTTTGCATCAGAGGTCTGTCAACTCATTTTAATTACTTGGTACCAAGCTTCCCTTGACCTACACAACACCTTCGTTCTTAGGGAAAAAGGAAATTAATTTTTTAAGGGGCATCCCGTTTGAGCAAGCTTTGATTCTTACGATGCTGTTGAAAAACCTAGGAAGGTTAAGATCGCTCTAAACTTTCCTTCACTTAGCAGGAGATCAAGTAGTTGTGAAGACCTGCTTTCCTATCAAGATCTGTTTCGAAACCCTCGAGGTTTAAAACAAAATACTTTTATCCCTTTGTGATGGAACAAAAGGATGGGGACTGGTGAAAAGTTAGACCCGTAGACATACATGGGGCCAGGTAGCGATTTGTTGACTAAAAATATGGGGGTCGAAACAACTCGAGACTGACTCTTGTAGAGAACTTCGGAGATAGTTTATTTCGACTGACCATTTTTTATTTAGTGTATCGTTCAATTTATTTTAAAACAAAGATTACCCAACCAAACAATGATTCTGCTGTCTAACAATTTGTATTGCAGTTTGAAAGATGTTACCTTGATTTTCCCTTAACACTCTTTCATAACATATATTTTGAGGACGTTTCTTTTTACCTTTTTATTTCACTTTCTTTGCGCAATACGAAACTATTTTAGGTATCACCTGTTTTATGCCGCTCTATTTCTAACACCGACCTGCAAATTGCTTTTCCTGCGAGTTCCGTTTACAGCTGGGATCCTATAAAAAGTGAATGCGAATCTTATTAGAAATGTGTCGAGATTTTAGGAACAAAAAACCGAAGAAAAAAGTAAATGTTGAAATGCAAATATTCGTATGTACAAAACCTGAAATTTATTTATTTACGATTTTTATTTTTATTTTTATTGGAACTGTTATGTCATGTAATGTTTTAGATATCGTCCATTGACTGGGGCGCTGAGGACTTCTTCGTCTATATTTTCTAGAAGAAATGAATTTTTCCCTTCTGGAGCCAAAACCATGAATGGTCCATACCAAAGGTGGTCAAATTTGCTATGCTTCACGGCTTCTTCCCTTCTTGCATCCCATCTTAATACTAAGTCACATGGGAGGAATTCTCTGTCTTTTGCCTTGAGGTCGAACAATGCTTTCATATCATCTTGGTACTTCTGCATTTTATCATCGACTTCCACTCTATGCTGTTGAACCTCGATCAGTTGATTAATTCTCCTGGTTACATGATTGGGTTCTTCGTTTTGATCCTGCCATAACTTCATCACTGGTAACGCTAGTTTATAGGTAGAACAACATCTGTGCCATAGACCATTTGAAACGGCGAAATGCCGATAGACCTTTTAGTGCTGATGTGGTTTGCCCATAATGCGTACTTCAAGTGCACATGCCAGGACCTTTTATTTTTATCCAGTACCTTCTTGATTATGTTTACCAGGCTCTTGTTGGATGATTCAGCCAACCCATTTCCCTGAGGGTAATAAGCAGTGAAATGGCCGAGAACGATATTGTACTTCTGACAGAAGCTGATCATAGCCATGGACTTGAAGGCCAGGGCATTATCGGTAACTATTTTTTGGGGACACCCGAATCTTGACAAGATATTGTCCTCCAAAAAATCGATTACCACCGAGTCTGTTGCCCTTTTGGTTGGAATGGCTTCCACCCACTTAGTAAAATAATTTGTAGCTGTTAGGATCCATTTATGCTGAGCACTGGAATGGGGATTAATTTCCCCTATAAAGTCTAGACCCCATTGTTGAAATGGAGCTTCATTTTTGACTGGAACGAGTGGCAATGCCAGGAGCTTCTGTTTACCAGTGAATATTTGACACGGGTTGCAGGCACGTACTTTGGCATTGACGTCCGAAAATAGTTTCGGCCAATAGTATCCGGCCTTCAAGATCTTGTAGGCTGTGGCTCTCCATGCGTGGTGTCCTCCACAGACTCCTTCGTGAAATTCCTCTATAACCCGTGGAGTTTCCGACTCAACCAAACAGACTAGTAGGAACCCGAGTGGATCCTTCCAGTATATCTGATTTTCGGCGATGCAATATTTTACAGCGTGAAGTTTTAAAGTTCTGCATTTGGCTGGTGATAGCCCATCTGGACATCTCAAGTTTAACAAGTAGAACACTATGTCTTTATACCAGCCTGACGATATGAACTTTTCTCCGACCTTGCTTGGATCTGTCTGGTCATCCGGCTCGTGCAGGTGTGCGTCTTCGTCTTCCCCTTGGAGGCAATTAATATCAAGAGCTTTAAGATTTGACTCAGCCAAGAGTTTGGCCAGACCCTGCCCCTTTATTAATTTAGTCGGCTTGACTTCCAGATCGAATTCTTGTATTTTAGCAAGCCAACGCCCTCGTTTTCCGTCACTATCTGGCTGTACCAATATATCTTTCACATCACTGGTTGGCACGTACGCGATAATTTTTGAATGCAGTACGTAGGTTCTGAATGCTTTTAGCGCTTTTACCATTGCGTACGCCTGTTTCTCTATTATGCCATACTTTAGTTCGGCGTCTCTAAGGCTCTTGCTAAAAAACGCGATCGGCCGTTCGAATCCTTCGTCACCCTTTTGCAGGAGCACCGCGGCGATAGTATGTTCGGAAGCAAACGAGAAGATGAGGAAATCTTTCAAGTAATCTGGGCTTGCTAACACAGGTGCCTCGCTGATGACTTTTTTAATATGCGCGAATGATGCTTTAGCCTCGGTCGTCCAATTTACTCTGCTATCTTTCTTCAACATTCCTGTGATCAATTTGACAATATCAGCAAAATTGGGGATAAACCTTCGTAAAAAATTTATTGTACCTAAGAAAGATTGAATTTCGTTTACGTTTCTGGGAATATTTATAGTTTCTATTGCTTCAATCCTCTTAGGATCAATTCGGATCCCATCCTTAGATACGATATGTCCCAGAAGCTTACCTTCCCGCATAGCGAAATGTGATTTCTTTGGGTTCAAAGACAGACCATACCTGCGGCATTTTTCGAAAGTCTGTTTTAGATGGATCAAATGTTCTTCGTTGGTTTTAGAGAAAACTGTCAAATCATCGAGGTAGATGACTACAAACTTGTCTCTTTCTCCTACGAAAGCAATGTCCATAGGGCGCTAGAATGTAGCTCCTGCATTCATCAAACCAAACGACATTTTATCATACATGAATGTACCCCATGGAGTGGTGAAAGCAGTTTTTTCTCTGTCTTGCTCGTTCATGGCGATTTGGTTATACCCAGAGAACCCATCTATCATAGACATTCGATTTTCTCCGACTACCTTTTCTAGGACGTGGTCCATTTTGGGGAGTGGATAATTATCCTTAAGAGAAGACCTATTCAAATTTCAGATATCCACACACAGTCTGATTTCTCCGTTCTTTTTCCTCACCGGGACCAATTTTTCCACCCAGTCCGAGTACCTTAGAGGTATGATTATTTTCGCATTTAAAAGCTTCTTAACTTCCTTTTCAATCACGGGCAAAAAAATGGGGTTAATTTGCCTAAGCTTTTGCCTAAACGGCTTGACCCCGGGCTTCAAAGGTATCTTGTGCTCAATTATGGAAGTGTCATACGTTCTAAGCTCATCATAGGACCAGGCAAAGACATCTTTGTACTGTCTGAGTAGGTCTCTGTACTGGACTTTTACCTTGGGAGGGAGGAACTTAGATATCTTTACTATCCTGGATTATTTCTCAGTTCCTATATCACAGTCCTCCACTTCTTCTAGTTGGGGCTGCAAAGTGGATTTCACAGGTGCGTCGTTCTGATCGAAAAGTCTTTCTAAAGGAATTAAGCCTTTCAGGATTTGGTTGTTTTTAAGGACCAACATATGATGATCTGCTATTTTTTCTCAGAAGGTTTCAGGATCTTCCCCTTCTTGCATAATCCACATCGAGTCATTTTGATTCTCTTGGTCTGGATGAGTTTCAGAGAACTCACCTACTGCTGTAAGAAATTTCTTGATTTGTTCGTCATCTTCGAAAACCTACCAGTGTCGGATATTGTCTGGTATAGAGGGTTTGTATCTGATTTCAATGTGATACTTCAGTTTGATGGTCGTGGGAGGAGAAAAGGTTGAAGCTGCCTTGGCCAATGCGTCGGCATGTAAATTCTCTGCGCGACGGATAAAATGGACCTTTACAGATGAGAATTTTTTTTCCATCAAATCCCAAGCACAATTTCTGTATGTTCTTAGTCTTGGATGCTTGGCTATGTATTTTCGGTTTATTTGTCTTACTATCAATTCTGCGTCACTGTATACCTCCAAGTTTTTTATATTCAACTTCTTTGCAGCCTCTAATCCTAAGATCAATGCCTCATACTCGCATACGTTATTGGTGTAATCTATGTCCCACTGCAAACGATAGGAGAAAGGAACAATGAACTTACCTTCAGGTGCTACCAAAAGTACCGCAGCCCCAGCTCCTTCAGAAGACGAAGCGCCATCGAAATACATTTTCCATACACCAGTATTGCACAACTCTTCTGTCAAGGGGCTTAACTCTTCTTGCTTCATATCGAGTTCCTCTGGACCTCCATCCAATCCATCATCAAGACAAAATGCAGTTTCCCAGATCTTGGTCTGCGATGTAAATGGGGAAGTTGTATGGGTTTTGGGGATCACTGACCGTGTACGCTAATCTTGTCTCTCTGTATAAACGAGTGAATTGACCCTCGAACACAGGGATTGTGGCGTAAGACATGTCTAATTGAAGGGAACCTCCCAACTTGGCCCCCCATGACCTAGACAACAACATACCGTACTTAGGGGGGATATCGGCGATAACCACATCCATCAGGATACTTTTAACAGGGACCTGCGCTAGGGTAACTACCAGATCCTTTATCATCCCCATGCATTTAACTTTCCTAGAATCGAAAGAATACAGATTTCCATAAGGTCTCGTGATCTGGAGACCCAACTTCTCCATTATAATTTTGGGCATAACATTATGAGAAGCCCCAGAGTCTAACATATAATTATGTAGCAACTGATCATGTACATTCAGGGTGATATAAAAAGGAGCGATGTTGTCTTTGGACCCTTCAAAATGAGGACCAAAGGTGATGTTAGGTCTGTCATCTTCCAGGTTGATAACATTAGACTGACTTTCTAGCTCGTAGACACCCATCGCTTTGGCAATTTGCTTCCGATAAGCGATATTTTTTGTTAATTCTACCAAAGGAATCGGTATTTTAATCTTGTTTAATTCATTTTCAAAACTGAAAGATGTGTTTACCTTGTCCGTTTCTTTGGTTGAGATTTCTGAATTTTTCCTTTCCGACTTACTTGTTTGGATCGCTTTATCACTCGTGATCCTAGTTGAAGACGTAACTTTATCTACTGGTTCGGTCTCTTGTGTTTGAGTTTCAACTTTTTTCACCTCAGACTCTTGAGTGTTTGCTACCTTAGTTTTGTTGCTGGGTAACAAGGTCTCCTCCGAAGGTGGTTCATAAGCTTGACCTTTTTTAAGGATTTTCGTAGGTTGATTTGTTGAAGTGGGCTTACTCTTAGATCTTAAGTTGTATTTTGGTTGAAACTCAGCCAGGATCATCTCTATTTCTGGTTGAGGTACACAGGGATCAGTGTGATCACCTTCTTCATCCTGATAAATCGGTTGTGGGGTGTTCAAATATTTTTCATAGTCTTCACGAGTCAGATATGGCTGCGAACAATCATCACCGAAATTCGCGACCTCATCTTCCGAATCTCCGAAATCTTGGAGATCGTTTACTCCTATAAAATTTTCGTTTTTTAGTGGAGCTTGTATTTTTTGATCTTCGTTCTTTATTTGTCTCTGTTGATTTTGGGGATTTGGGTTTCTCCTGAAGTCCTTTTTATTAGAAGACTCAGCCTTAACCTGGTCCAACTCCATCCTAGATATTTTGTTGGACAGTTCTTTAATTACTCGGGCCATATCATCTACTCTGTCATCAGTGTATCTATTTGAGCCCGAAGGACCCGCTGGTTCCCTGTAGCGTCTATTCTCGCGGTTTACTATTTCGACTTTAGATTTTAATTTTCCTGAAGCCATCATATTAGATTCTATTTCAACAACATCGTCTTGCATTCTATTTAGGGTGGCTCCTCTTCTTTCTCTCAAAATTAGTGCGAAATCTGGCTCGAAAGCTCCCGCGAAGGTTACTTTGGCTGAGGGTTCGGAGGGTTTAACAACGGCTGGAATCTTATTATACAGTTTGTTAAATCTTAGAATAAATTCCATGACTATTTCTGAGTTCTTTTTATTTAGGGACCCAAACTCAGTAAGGTAATATAAGTGATCTTTTCGCTCTCGCATTGTCTGAGGAAAGCATCTTCCAAAGCGTCATATGACAGGATAGAAGCTGCGGGTAGGCTCCGAAACCAAGTTCGGACATGTCCTTCAAAGGTCTGGACAAGGAGTCTCGAATAGACATATTCGTGCTCAACACCACAAACGTCTGCGAATTAGTCAAAGAAATTTATATGCTCAGCTGCGGTTAGATCCCCCTCCCCAGTGAACTTAGAAAGATTTTTGATGTAATTTTCAGGAAGATCATGTAGGGGGACAGGTAAAACCAGGGGAGCGTATCTCACTGCTACTTTAGTGAATACTCTGGGAGGAGGGACATGGCCTTGACCTCCACCTCAAACTCCAGGAGCACCTCCACCACCTCCTTCGGCAGTTGCCATGTTTAGATTTGGAACTGAAGTTTGGACAGTGTGTGGAGAAGATTCTCGGAAAACTGGAGAGGAAACTTCGGGAAAAGAAAAAGTATCAAAAGAGGGGGGGAGTGAAAGTGATCGTTCAAAAGTTTCCGATGAATTTGATTGTGTAAAATTAAGGTGATTAGTAGAATAAGTTGATAAAAGGATTTGTTTAATTAATTTTCTTGATTTTAAGATTTTTTCCGGATTAGAGACTGGCGAGGTATGTTTGCTATCCGGGTTTTTTCTGGTGTTCTTACGGCTACTAGCCAGTTTATTTAATGTGGAGTCGCCAAGTGAAAGATAATTTAGCCTTAGAAAGTTTTATGTTCTTGTTCACTATCAACAACAGGAAATGTGAATGTCGTTCTTCCCAGGGAAAAGATTTCGTAACTTCGTTCCCCGTCAACGACGCCAGAAAGATGTTGGTCCCGAGTCTGTACTTAAGGCTTAAAAGTATAGTGTCAAAGCATCCAAAAGTAGGTAAAAGATGGGTATGAGGGTAACGTCAACCTTCGGTAAGGAAAACTAGGGAAGATTCCTACGTTGGCGTTGTCTAGCTTCCAACTGTTCCTGAGTAGTTATATCTTGTTCAATGGCTTCCCATGAACGTTCAAGTTCTTCCCGGTTATTTGCAATTTTAAGGATTATGTCAAAAAGATTTAAGGCAATATGCGTTTGGTTCGATAGTCCGGGTTCGATATTAGGCTGTGTTGCTGCAGGGACAACCATGGAGGAACAATAAGAGTATGAAAGGATTTAAAGAGAGATTAAATGCTGTCTTGATTTGGTCGAATAAAAAGAGAATTTTACGTTTTAAGGATAAAATAGAAATGCAAATTGAAGGCTCTTTCCTGTGACTGTATTATATTTTAATATAAAGGTGTGAGATGAAAGAAATACATTTAGCTGCATGTAACGTAAGGTTCCTGTTAAAGAGAAAACTCACATATAAACATAAGAGGAAATTAGTAAGAAAATAACTGACATAGCAAAGAATATACGTAGAATTCTAAAAATGCAGATTGGTCTTACACCCGCTGATAGCTGGTGCAGAGGAAAGACAATAAACAAATACAGAAAACCGGAATCCTTTCGTTATAGTAGTGGTCGTACTAAAGTATAACGAAGCATATCAATTATGAATAATGGAATGAAATGAAACATGAAAAACAAAGAAACAAACTTGTAACACAGTCTTGACGGAATCGAGAATCTCCAGATATACTTGTATTAACTCCTCGAATGCAAAAACTCTATTACAATCGACACAAAAAGGTCTAGCCCTTTCTTTTTCTTTCTCTGATATATTTATACAACTTTACAGATCAGTTAGAATCTCAACGGTTTCACAAATTTGGTTACAACCGAGAGGAGCGCAATCACTCCCTTTCTCCTACTCTATTTTCAATTGGTGCCAGGTGCTCGTCTTCTCACTGATTCGGTGTAGGCGCTACATTTTTCCACAAACTGAGATACAAGCTGCGAAGGTTCCGCTTGACAGCTGGCCTCAACGAAGTAACATTCTCGGGCTAACTGCTGCAGCTTGTCTCTCATTTGTGCGTCGACGATGTCGAGGGCACTTAGTTGTGCGCTAGGTTGGATTAAGTACTTGCCAACTTGAGCCATGTTCACGCTGTCCATCTGAGAGATATCGACTGGATCTCTCTCATCCTTCTCTTTCAGATCGAGCCAGATCTGTTCTACATTCATTTGCATGAAGGTTTCTGCATTGCCTCCACTCTCCATACCCAACATCTCGCCATCTATAGCATTAAAGGCTTCTTCTAATGAATTGGTTACTTTTTGGGCATGTTCCTTGCCTAGCGTAATGTTATGCTCCCAATCCTTCAACATAATGTTACCTCTAGTTTGTTCTGAGATGGTGAGTCCGGGAGAACCTGCCGAAACTTTGTTGTTCGTAGCTATCACCGCCTCCTGAAAGGCGACCCGAGCTACTTCTGCATTCCTTTCTCTGACAGTTAGGTTCTTGGAAATCCGATGCATCAACATGCAATCCTCTCGAATCACTCCCACTTTATCTAGCAAACTCTGTTGTGTAGAAGAGATCCTGCTCCGAATATCGATTGCTCGGGATTTAAACCCTTCGACATCGATCACCTTGCTTTCAGCGACCTCTACCTGAACCTGCAGCTCTGCGATCATAGTCCTGTATTGACCCGCCTGTATCCGACCATCTCGGATCACTAGATGTGCTTGCTCCAGCTTGGCTTTGAGCACTTCTATTTCATTTTTGTCGGCCACTCTAGCCTGTTCTATCTCCATGTTGGCCTGACCTTTAGCATTCTCTGCGGCTGTAGCCAATCTAGCCTCGAGGGTCCTGATTAGGCGATTTTTCCTTTTTAGTTGGTTATTCAAAAGCCCAACTGAGAATTGATTTGCCGAAGTGTCTGCCCCCAATGTTCCCGTGATTTCAGTAGCGAGTTGGTCACTTTTCTTATTTTTGCCATCTGTCATGATTTTATATTTTTTCGCAGTGGACTCTCCCTCTTGATAGAACTCTCTTTTCACTACCGCCTTTCTCTTTTTATCAAAAAAGAACTCATTTGGAGGGAGTTCCTCGGCTCTTATGGGCTTCAGTTCTTCATCAAATATCCATCCCTCGCTGACATTTCGCTGTGCCGACTGCAAGGGTGTGACCGAGGTGATGGGCTCTCCTATTTGTTTTGCCGATTCTTTTGGGTTATGCTCCTTTGGCATACTTGGAGCTTCTCCTTTAGTCTCTGGCATCTGTTTCCTCGGTGGGTCTGGAGTTTTTTCTTCAGCCTCCGAATTCTGTTTGCTTGGCAGATCCAGAGTCTTCTCTTTTGCTTCGGGATTGCTCGTTTTCTCCCCTTCCTGGTGTTGTCCAAGGTTAGACATTACGTCTGCAGAATCTTCAACATCCTTCTGTTTTGTCTCGGCAATGGCCGAACCTCCCAACACAACGGGGAGACATTTTCGTCTATGTTCCTGGAATTTTAATACATATGCTGTGTCTTCGGGTGCTAATGATTGGATCCGAGATAACACTTCTTCATAAGATTTCACCCCTCGGAAAATGTCGTCCGAGGGAGAATTTTCATGTTCAAATCTCTTGAGCCCACAATGAGCCAAATGGTTTCTCACAACCCTATGTGGATCATGTTTCTTAATTTCAATGGAGACCAAAATTAGGTCCTCAAGGGCAGCAACCTCGGCTTTGGCATGCCCGAAATCTAATAAAGAATATGAATTCAGCCGAATGGGAAAAGAAGGCCATACCTTCTTTGAGTAACCCTTGAGTTCTTTTCTCACCCCTCCAATTACCGTTTGCCAGACGACCTCTCGACAAGCCAGCTTATCGGGGATGAACAAGGGCAGCGCATGAGGGGGAACAGAAGCCCCGAAAACTCTGAAATACGAAAACTCTGCCTCCACATACCAATCCGCTATGCCACTCAGACCTGTTGCAATGCTGTCCGAGATGCGAGGTGGTGGGTATCCAAAGATGGTGATATGTAGGGGTACCATCACCCAGTTAAAAATCTCATATGTGAACTTTCCTGCTTTATTCTCCCATAGTTTATCATGATACTCATGCACGGGTTTTTCTTGGACTGGATTCCAAGCCCAACTCATCAAAGGGAATGGTGTCATGGAACATACCGCGTCCATGATATATGCTGACATGAAAAATGAGGACGGTTTCCCACTTGCCTTTTGCTCCCGATACTCTGTGACCCTGTTGGCCAAACTGTCTAAGAGCATCTTTGCCCAATTAAACGAGCAACCTTCTGTGACCTGAAATATGAGAGGCACCCATGCGATGTAGAAATGCGATGTGTCTTCTCGCCCAAACAGTCAGCATGTCATCATGGCCACATATTTATACTGTGGCTCCAAAGAAGCAATAGAATATATGCCTTGGTCATTTGCTCTGAATTTCGCAGCGTGCGAAACCCAATCTTTAATCAAACCGGGCATGGTTTTGTCATACTGGGTGCACTCTTTTTCTTTGAATTCCTCCAGGAACTTTGCACCATATGTATATTCGGACGTTGAAGGTAGCTTGTACATGGTTTGTAGATGCTCGGGCCTAAAAGTCCCGACAGTAACTCACTGGTTGTTCATGATCGTCCTGGTAGGTAAGTCTACGTGGTCCAACGCCCACTGGATCATGTCGTAATACAGAATCAACCTTGGCCTGGTTGCTACTCTGTGCATCCCAGATTGGACGATTATCTTGTACTTGGTGTGTAGATCATCTCTTTCGATGTCGTTGGAGTCGTCTGAGTAATCTACCAATTCTGCTTGTAGAATATTTGACACAAATGACCAGTTGGGGATCGCTTCGACACTTCGGGGTGAAGTATCGGCTACATTGTTTGAGCCCTGTCCCGCGACTTCGACATTCGCCTTTGCTGCTTTCCGCGGAGCCATGGCCGCAGTTTGCATTTTCGCTCTCCTTCGATAGAACTGTGTATACATGGAGAAAGTAGTTAACTCAGAAACGATGAGCTCCGAATGTTATGAAAAATGCATAATGAAATGTAACTCCTGCATATATTTGAAAAAACAGTACCTTTCCACAATGAGCCTGTCAATTCAAAATTAGAATTTAAACTTATGCCGTAAAAATCCGATCTTACACATAGATTTACCTTATCTTCCCATTAATGTCATAAATTTTGGCGGTTTGACAGTCAGTCGGAGTATGGAGAGCAAATAGTTACCTCGGGAAACGTGCAAGCCTCTATGCGCGGGACATATCTTGCTTTATTTTAAAATATCAAAACTTAGCAACGTTAATAATTTTCTCACTGTTCGCTGCATCGTGGATTTCCTTTTAACATTTTGAGTCTTCAACTCGCGAGACTGCGAGGACCGATTTTGGTTTAATTAACAGTTATCGCGATTTGGAGCATCATTAATTTCATAATCATTTTATTCGCCATATCGTGACTTGGAACTTCGAAGACAAATTTCTGAGAGATTTGTATGCCGAGTCACGAAACTGTGAGATGGCGATAATTAAGACTCAATTAAAGGAAAGAAAATCTTTAGATTAGGCGACTAATTAATCTTGTTATAATTACGTCGCGACTTCGTGAGTCGGGGTTTTAGACACCGTAACTTTCGAAAAGATAGTGCCGAGTGGCGAGACGTCGAGAATAGATTTAACCATGGTTAGCTTTTTGCCTTTAATCCTTGACCAAGGTTATCACAAAAGTACCCCGGGTTCTCAGCTCTCGGGGCTGTAAAAATTTAAACTTGGGTTTGATGAACGCCGAGGCGCGAAACCCCGACGACGTCGAATCATGAGTTAAAATATTTTACCCTAGTTAATGCCTCGGAAGAAAAATGAAAATGACTTCGCCGCTTCATGACTCGGGACGTGTTAACTCAAGGATTAGAGTATCCGACTTGCGAGATCCCGAAATAAAACAAAGAGAGCGTACTTTCTTACAAAAGTGGACTTGTTTTGAGGGTAGAAAAAGCATC
>ML792966.1:2870-29709 GCA_009831015.1 Picea engelmannii | reverse complement strand
GGGGGGGAATCAAAAGGCCATCTTTAGATTTTAAGTATCAAAGATTTAAAATTGTGAAGGGTAAAAATAAAACAAGGGTGGCTCCAACACATCCGGTTGTGAAGGAATGTCCATAACCCTCAAGCTAGGGCAGCCCACAATTATAGTTTGGTCGACGACTTGGCCCAATCCCCTGCTTCCATGTCAGTCTTAGAAGTTATTCAAACATGTCCTACCCAATGGAAGTCATCACTTTCTGGTTTGGAGGCAGTTGATCCTACTGATACTCAACTTATCACATTTGATCTTGACAGTGGAGAACCCCATCTCCCCGCTCTTGTCTCTTTTCAAATACCGGTTAAAATTCAGAACATCATCGTTCACCGCTACATCAATGACGAAGGTGCATCCACATGCATCATATCCAAAACCATTTGGCAGAAACTTGGCTCTCCAGAGCTAATACCATCCTCTATTACTCTGAGAGCTTACGATGGACGACCCTCATCTCCCGAGGGTCTCTTCCAAAATGTCCCCGTTGAACTTGGGGGAAAAACCATCCATATAGACATTGAGGTTATTGATGCCCCACTCGACTATAATATTTTGTTCGGTCGTAGCTACATGTATGCCATGAAGGTAGTCACCTCTTTCGTGTTCCGAACCATGATGTTTCCCCATAACGAAAAGAGCATTACCATTGATCAGGTATCACATTATGAGCCCAACCCTTCATCCAACATCGATAATATCCTCTCGTTTTTCCACACTAATCCAGACGCCTATCCACTCATCTAGATGGGCCCCAGAATTTTTAAGGACCCATCCTTGTTAGGGACATACCATGGAGCACCCCCGCTCATCCACCCCTCAACACAAGTATGTGTCATTTCTGCCAAAGGAACGACAACTGAAGATATTCTCCCTCCCACCGAGGCCTCTTTTTCCCCTGTCGTCCCATTAGTCACAGAATACCTCCCTCAAGAACCTCTTGGAACTTGTTCAATTGCACCCATTCCTGATCTTCCCCTCCCCCAGGGCCATATCCCAGTTTGGGAAACAGTTCCCCAAGCCATTACCCAAATCCTTTTCTTTTATCCCCCACCAGGTATACAATCTTTCTAGGTAGTTGCAATGCTCACCCTTCCTAACATGGTGTTAGAAATTCTAGTATGGTATCTCCATCCACCTGATATGGTCCCTCAACCATCCCTCCCTCCCCAAACAGAAGGAATCCCGATGCAGATTCCCATACTTACCCCCACCGTCTCACCCACACCCCCACTCCTTAGCACCCCTGCTACAGTTGGGGATAGACGAAAAAAGAAGGAGTCCACTGCTCCACTCCCCCACGTGTCCAACCTCCTTGCACGCTATGTGAGAAAGAAAGACACCCCACCAATAGGTTCCCATCTCTCCCTGAGTTATGTAATCTCATTCAACTCCCTCGAGCACCACCACCGCTCGTCGCTTCCTCTAGTACTACCACTATCTCCCAGAACACAAGTAGAAAAGGACTGTGAACCAAATTTGCATGTGCCATCTGTTCAGAATATGGCCATTACACACACCACTGTCCAGCGTTACCTCAGTTCCGACAGACGCTAATAGCCGTACGCCAGATATTTCAACAAGAACCCAGTCCATCTGCATCATCCTCACCCAATGCTACAGACATCCATTATGTCATGACTTCAATCAATGAACGCATGAGGTGCCCTTTCTCTCTTTGTGAATCGTTAGATCATTTCACATACCAATGTCCTATGATCATCAAATACAGACAACATCAAATGGTCTTGATTCAAAATCCTACCCCCCCTGCAGAATTGGTGATTAACCTTACTCCATCACCATAGGTCCTTCATATTACTTCTCCTGAGCCTGAAGCACTCCCTACTCCTCCATGGTTCTTGGATGATTTATACAAGGATTTACCCCCAAATCCCCCCAATTCTCCAGTTCATTTTCCTATGGAAATTTTATGCACGACTATCGTTTTTAACCCACAATATCTTGATATTTGTCTTATGTCGAGTGAACCATCACAATCCCCTTGCATCAGTCCCCCTACATCTTTACCACTAGGAGACAACGACACCATGGCAGTCACTGATGTCACTCCTCTCAATCCCTACATTCACGACAGTTTCACTGTGATGAAGATATCCTTGAGGAGTTAACTACCCCCGATTGCCCATGGGATGTGCTCCACCAAGCGCTCTTTCTTTCACAGGAAGCTTTCACGCCTCCTAACCAACACCCCATATATGTAGTCAAAACCAAATATTTTCTCCCATCAAGGCATATAGATTGGTTCAATAACCCTATCCCTGCCCCCGACGCTTTTGAGGAAGGCAATATGGCCAATATTTCCCCAACCATCAAAATAGATATTTCCATCAAGTCCAGAATTATAGAAGAAATCGCCATTGGCGCAACATGCTCTCCTAAGGAAATCACCACCTACAAAGCCCTCTTCCAGGAATACCAGGACATTTTTTCCTAGTCATACACAGAGATGCCTAGCCTTGATCCCTCTATTGTCAAACATTGCATAGACACGTGGCCTGATATCACACCTGTCCACCAAAAACAACGACCGCTACACCCATCAAAGGCAATGGCCATCAAAGATGAGATTGACAAATTAGGTGCTGCAGGGTTCATCTACCCCATTGCCTATACGTCATGTGTCTCCAAACCTGTCCCTGTTAACAAAAAATATGGCACTATCTGTGTCTGTACGGACTTTCGAGACCTCAATCACGTCTGTCCCAAAGACAAATTTCCAACACCCTTCATCAACCAAATTATCGATGATTGCGCAGGTCACGAGGCTTTGTCCTTCATGGATGGTTTCTTTGGCTACAACCAAATCCAAATTCACCCTGCTGATTAGTACAAAACCACATTCACTACCCCTTGGGGCACCTTTACGTATCGTGTCATGCCATTTGGCCTCAAGAATGCCAACGCCACTTTCCAATGGGCCATGACATACATCTTTCATGATCTGGATCATATCATCCTCACATACTTGGATGACCTCACAACTCAATGCAAGAAATACACTCAACATCTCGATGATTTACGAATCATCTTCCAAAGGCATCGTCAGTACAACATCCACTTGAACCCCCTCAAGTGCATATTCTGCATCACTGCTGGGCGCCTCCTTGGGTTCATAGTTTCCCAATGTGGCATTACTGTGGACTCCCTCAAAGTCCAAGCCATCACAAAAATTCCACCCCCTCAGAATTTACACCAACTACAGAGCCTAAAAGGCAAAGCTAACTTTTTACGATGCTTTGTCCTAGATTACGCTACTCGTGCACATGGCTTCCTTCGCTTACTTCGTCACGACATCCCATTCCAATGGGATAAATATGCCCAAACTTCTTTTGATGATATTAAAGCATCCCTCTCCAACACCCCATTGATTAGTCCACATGACTATAACCATAACTATCTCCTCTATATATCAGCCTCATCCGTTTCAGTAGCAGGAGTGCTCGTCCAAATAGGGGATGCCGACCATGAGCATGTGATTTACTCCATTAGTAAAAACCTTTCAAGGAAACCCTTGAAACACAATCATGAAGAAAATATAGCCCTTGCAGTTGTCCTTGTACTCCAGAAGCTGGGCCATTACATTCTGCTTCGAACTACCAAAGTCATAGTAGATTCCAACCCCATGCAATACTTTCTCAGTCGTCGACAAATTAACGGTAAATTTGCTCGATGGATTGTCATCCTTCAGTAGTACAATCTCGAATTTTCAACACCCAAGAGCAAGAAATCCCTCATCCTCACTGAACTCAACATGGATTTTCCCTCTGATACTACCAGTTCCCCCATCAATACTGACTTCCCCGACCCTTGGTACGACCATCGGATAACCCTTGGTACGACGATCTTCTCATCTACCTCCGAACACAAAAATTTGGAAACCACCTCTCTAGAGACGATCATTGATGTATTCGTCACCAAGCCCCATGCTACCTACTGATCGGTGATGTCTTATATCGGCGAGGCGTTGACACTGTACTTCGTCGCTGCTTAACTATCGACGAGGCCGATCGAGTCTTGAACGACTGCCAAAGTGGTGCTTGCTGGGGCCACCTCTTAGGACTGTCCACCGCTTAGAAAATCATTCGCGTCGGTTACTTCTGGCCTACATTGTTTCATGATTGTATCCACGCAGTGAAACGATGTGACAAGTTTCAGCTTTATGCCAACAAAGCACGAGCACCACCTGCTCTTCTACACCCAGTCATCACCGCTGGCCCCTTCTGCAAATGGGGCATAGACTTCATGACTTGCAACCCTCCATCTAGCAATGGACACAGATACATCATCGTTGCAGTCGATTAATTCACCAAGTGGGATGAAGCCATGCCTACCTTCAACAACACCACCGACAATGCAACGCATTTTTTCTTTAATCACGTCATTTCCCGCTTTGGAGTACCACTACAACTAGTCTCTGATCACGGGAAACATTTCGAGAATGAGATTTTCGTCGAACTCTCATCCAAGTTAGGCTTCTCCCATGAGTTTGCCTCCCCATACTACCTTCAGTCAAATGGGCAGGTCAAAGCAGTCAATAAAGTCCTCAAAACCATGTTGCAGCGCATGGTTAACAAACATAAGACCAATTGGCATCATATGTTATTTTCCGTGCTCTAGGCTTATCGCACGTCAGTGAAAACTGCCACTGGTTTCACACCATTTCATCTAGTCCACGGGGTCGAGGCTACTCTTCCTATCGAGTACGAAATTCCCACCTTACGCACCACTATTGAGCTATCACTTGACACTGCTCCAATGGAGTGGCGTTTGCTGAACTTAGAATGCTTGGATGAAGATCGTCAATCTTCATTACAGAACAATGAGGCAGCCAAAAAATGGTCAAAGGCCACCTTTGATCACCATGTCAACCTTCACTCATTCAACGAAGGTGACCTCGTCCTTGCTTATGATATCGCTCATGATACCCTCGACTATGGAAAATTCGAGTCACTATAGCATGGACCTTATATCATCCAACATTGCCTTACTAAAGGCACGCACGTTCTATCCTCTCCCGAAGGCCACCCTCTCAAAGAAATTGTCAACAGGTTGTACTTAAAAGAAATTTTACGCCTGAGCGTAACCATTCTACGCTAGGTTTTTTCTTTTTGTACATTTTTTTTCTTCGAGTTTTTAATCTTCTTTCATCCATACCCCACATCTAATCTATCACTCGTGTTATTGACATATGCCACCCCCATCGATTACGCTGACGGAGCTAGCCGTTGGACACATAATCTCGCTTCAGCTACTTGGGCCCTCTGTTCACCCTCACATGAACTGCTCCACTCCAACGGCATATGTTTAGGCTCAGCCACCAACAATCAAGCAAAATACACCGCTGTCATTGGTCTCCTCACTGAGGCCAACCATCGCCATATTCGTCACCTTAGTGTTCTATTAGATTCCCAACTAGTTGTCCTCCAACTCAATAATGTGTACCGTGTTTGCGATCCTTGCCTCTTCCGCAAATACCTGCAAGTTAGAATTTTATCTTGACATTTTGATTCCATCACATTTACACATATTCCAAGACAATTTAATAAAAAATCAGATAACATGGCTAACCTAGTGTTAGACTGGCATTTATCACATCAAGCTACCAGTACGCATACATCAAACATCAATAATCCATCACACCATATAATTTAGACATCGTCAACCAAAACACAAAACACATGTAAACATCACCAAGATCCCACAATGTATATCCATATATATATATATATATATATATCGATCAAATGTGCCATCCAAATGTTTACAAAAAATATATCGTACATATACAACATCCATAGGCCGGTGAACCACCTCGCCCCTATAGATACAAAACTGGTGCCACTACACCAAATAGGCTCGCAGGCCTATATAAATACCACAAAACATATAAATACATATAGAGACACTCATGGTGCCTCTAGAGCTTCACCACTTGGTCCCCTCTCAAGAGATGGTGCCCCACCCACTATCGGTCCCTCCAGACCTGGAGGTAGCTGCCCAGTCATCACAACACCTGCTACTACTGCTCTCCGGACCATGGTTTGCCACACCAACAAAAAGCCCTCGTCCTGGATCTGCGACCACATGCCCTCGGGCACTACCTATAGCACCGCTTCCAAGCAGCGACAAATATCCTCAAACTCTCCCCCGGCCTCAACCAGAGGAGCATGTGATGGCCCTGCACCAGGGTCATCAAAACGACATCTCCTAGCTGCTCTCTCATCGTCAACATGCCTCGCCCCAACATCCTCTCTTCGTCGTCTCTCTCGTGTCCGCGACTCTCCCCGCAGAGGTCTCACCAACCCTTCACGAGCCGATGCTCTAACCAACTCCACCTCGCACCCGCGAGGCCCCACATCTGCACATACAACAAAAAAATGATAGCATCAACGTCCACCCATACATAAAAATATACTTGCTATACTATCTACAAAATAACAATATAACACCATACCTCTGTGATCGAACACCTCTCCTGGAGGTAACACCATCTCCAGATCATCCCGAAAGTCCACCCCAAAGTATGGGTACCGCAGTATAATCTGTGGCATCTGATGCCACACTTGTGCAGCCTCGGCCGTGAAATAGTGGCCACCCTCCCGACCACCGTGGAAAATAAAAATCATTGACCACCACCACAGTTGCGTCTCTCGCACACCAGGTGCACCCAACAACACTCTCGGGGTGCAACATAGACACCCTCTCGAGAAACCATGCCACCAAGATCGACCGAAAGGCAAACTCCTCTGAGTCTGTAGCTCGACACTTGTCTAACTGCCCTACCATCTTGGCATGCAACATCAAGCCCCAGGAAAAATTCTCTCCTTCCAGCGCCCTCTCCATAATCCTGAATTGACCACCACTGATCCGCTGAGTCGTGAGGGACCCATATACCCTCACAACCATTGCTGCCACACAATGATGAACCGGGGCATCCATCACCCCAATACTCACCACGAAGCCCAACATAAAGTTCTCCCTCGTACTATACCTTTGGCTTAGGACAACCAACTGCCCATCCCCAAGTACTACGGGCTCCACCAGTAAGAGAGTTCCCCGAAAAGGGAGCCCCGTCAAGAAATATACATCCTCCACCGTAGTGAAGGCCAATTTCTTGCCTTGCACCATAAAACAATGTAGATCTAGACTCCACATATGAATCAAGAATTGAAGGAGGTACTCCTGGGCCCGTATCAGGGGGCACTCAAAGAACTTCAGTAGCCCACATGCTGCCAAAGTGTCACAGACTCCCGACTCCTCATTAGTCACGACCTACCGCAACTGGGACCAATCTCTCTCCCTCCAGTGAATTGGCATCATCCAAATGATCACCTACATCCACATATACAATACTTGATCAGCCATCTCAAACATACAAACATCATAATCTCCAAAAAAGATCAATTTTCACACCTTTCAGCTTTACCTCCGAGGCACGATTGTTTTACCTCACGGGCGTGCACACATGCGCGCCTGTTCATCCCTCAGTTGTACACTCACACGTGACTATTGGCCACATAGAGGCACATTCATGTGCCCCTTTCGCACACACAGGTGCGCCTCATAGCACGCATGTTCACTACACAGCGGTGCACAAATGCTCAACTGTTAGAATTACAGATGGACATGCATGCGTTGCTGTGCCTTGTACAGGCGCGCATGCAATGCATGCATGTTATCCCCATTAGGGCACTCCCATGTGTGGATGCCCAAATTAAAGGTGCACACCCGTGCACACAACTTTCTCAATTGCCCGCGCACTGGGGGGCCCACACCTACAAAAACCCTTGTACGGCCCTCCCTACAAGCCTTTCCCAAAAAAAAAAACCCTAATTCTATGCAGGATGATACGACAACTAACCTGAAGCTCGCTGGTCCTGAATCGACTGCCTTTGTCTCCTGGAATCCCCAAAACTCCTCTAAAATTGCTCGTCCACTCAATAACATAGTAGGTATAAATGAGGTGGCATTGTGGGCCCTACAACTATATATAGTCCATTTTGCCAAACTTCCAGACTCAATTCAGGGAGCTCCAGGAGTCCATTTTTCGATCCATCTTCAGCCACGGGATCAACACCCCGTCATCTACACCATGATAGTCCCTGGACCACTTTTCATCCTTAGCCCCCGGGGGACATTTTTCTCATATTCTGCTCAGGTAGGCATGCTTACATTATTGAATAACCGCTATATGATCTTTCTCTTTAGAAATTGTTCACTTCGGGTATTTGTTTTTCATGTGTGTAGGTACTTGATCATCATATCTCAACAGTCTTCATTCAGGTATATCCTCAACACTGGCATGCATTCATTCCCTCTGAATACCAAGATGCATCTCCCAGTCACACCCTTCGATTTTTACCTCTAGTATCCCTATATCCAACTCTATAGTACTGTCACCTCCACCGCATTTTGGTACTGTCACCCGATAGCACTCTCACCTACATGAGTTTTCCCATTCATCGTCCGCCCCAGGCACTTTGACACTCATGCTATTCTCCCCATTTAGAGATGGGAGTCCCGATAGTCTTACATCATGTCGCGAATCAGCCACATACTCCTTCTCCTCATTTTGCTAGCATACCCAATGGACTCCTAGGGTAGTTCCTCATGGTTTTATTTTTACCGCACTCCCACAGCATCATTCACCATCCATTTCATCCACCATCAATTTTCCCATCTACAAATTTCCCTCCATACATTTCCCTAATACAGAAACCCACCTATGGGGCCCAAACCCTCCACTTGTTTTCCAAACAACTTGCGCCATCCTCAGGCTAAGCCATCTTACACTGGGGCACCCGTGTCTATATCTGAATTATTATCCTTCCTTGTTTTTTAATTCTTTATGTAATCATATAAGGCCATTGTTTCCAACATTTTACATGGTTTTTTTTCGTCACTTTTGGTGACCTTCTTCCTTTTTGGCAAATGCAACCCATGTCGCCCTTGGTTGGGGCATTCCTTATCACCTACTCCTATTGACATCGTCCATAAAACCTGATTATCCCATAGACCACCTACCTCTTCTCTCTAAGTTTGTTCACTTTGTCCCGCCTCTGGCACAACTTATCCCACGTTTGGTTGTCCCCCTAACACTTGACTTAGTTGTATGGTTGCTACCACTTATACTTCACATATATCCCCAACCAAGGGCAGTATTAAGTCTCACTGCATCTTGACTTCGTCCATGTACCTCATCAGTTCCTGATCTCATCCAATGGATTTCACAAAGCCCTTTGCTTCTTGGAGCTGCGTCTCCCTTTTTGTCGACATCAACATAGTTTCCAGAAGGGTGACATTATCTTGACTCTCATTACCTTTACAATGAGGAGTCTCAGATGACATAGGGAGAACCATCATTTCTCTCTACAACAATAGGACTCTCTCAGTTTCTCCTCCCACCGCCTCGTCTCCCCGGTTCCTCTGTCGATGTCGAGGAAACCCTTCCGACCGTCGTGGACCCATGTCTGCGTTACACAAGTGTCTAGTTAGTACTTAAGCACCATCCAAAAATATTTTTTTTCTATTATACAAAAAGACAAAAAAAAATGAAATATTTAAAAACATTTGACATACCTATGTCACCACAGGCAGACCTTGGTGAAAGTGGCATGTTCGGATATCCTCGGAAGTCTATCCCCGCATAAGGATAGTCATATATGACAATGACCTATCGTTGGCATCGATAGAATAAATCATCATTGTAGGGTGTGGGCACCCTACCTCCCCCCTGCCACCTCATTACCTCGGTCCACCGCGCCATGGCTAGATCACGAGGTCCTCTTGGAAGAATCTCGACTCTAGGTCCCAAGCCTGGAACCCGCTCAAAGAAGAAACTGTATAGGATAGAGGCAAACCCAAAATTCCTCGTACTCCCCTATTTTTACTCTGTCAACTGACTCTTCATATTTTCCAGTAGTGAGGTACACCAATCATATACTGTGGGTCACATACACTGTAATGCATAGAACATGAGTGGTCTCGATGCTTGATGCAATGAGGCCAAACCTGTGATCCTGGTCAATACGAGGACAACAATCTTCAGGATGAGATTGTTTATCTCTCAGATAGGGAATTGACTTCCTACCTTCGGAGTCCCTGCTACACAGTGGGCATCGATGTACTCCTCTATTTTCATTCCTCTCCCTTCTCCCCATGATTTGAGTTTTACAACCTCTCCCTGACATGATAATCCAGTAAAAAAGTAGATATCCTCTACTTCAATCCTCAATGGTTGCCCATCGAGGTTGAAGCTTTCACTCTTAGGGTCCCAGTAACCCACAAGCATCTCGAGCAACCTCACCTGGGTTATCATTCCTTTGAGTGCCCAAAATTTATATAAGCTACATATATTTAAGGCCATGTGGGCCCTAATATCTCGATCCACAACAACATCAACATCCTCGTGCTCTCTCTCTCTCTCTCCATTCAAGAACCATTCTGCCAAAGACAAGTTAAAATTTGAGTTAGCAACCTTAGAAATATTTGATTCCATGCTTGTACATGATCTGCTTCTCTTACAGACGTGTATAGGGTTGGGTATACACATCCTATAATTTGCACAAGCGTGTATAACCCATTGTATACACGACCCGATAATGGACAACCCGCGTACACCGAATTACACAATTGGCGCCCTAAATTTCTCAAAATTTGAAACCTAATTTAAAAATTTAATCCACTGGAAATGAAGAGGAAGGGAAGAAGAGTTACCTGGTCAATATTTCGTTGCCTAACGCTCCCACAATCACCGTTTGAGTCTCAGAGGTATTTTGGTCCAATTTTCACTATTTGGGTTAAAAATCAAAATGGTATAGTAATTTTTGGTTTTGTTACTATTTATAAACAATTTTTACCCACTTTCTATAGTTTTGAGCCATTTTTTCGCCTAATGGATTAATAAAAAGGTGGATTGAATTGGTCTTTGTATTTTTCACCAGGGATTCTTGCGGATTTCAACGTTATGTTGGCCGTTCATCATTGCGGGCAGGTATTTTCATTACCCAACATATAGGATAGGTATCCATTCCATCATGCATTTTTGCATTATCCTATAATTGTCACTTTTTATGCCTTAGGTACAAACCCATTTGTTGCGACACAAAACCTTCCAACTGCTATAAGTCGTGTCATTATCAAGTGGAAGAGACTTACCAAACATGGGTGCCCTATTTAGATCCCCTACTTCACTTGGTTCCCATGCAGATATTTTTTCCATAGGACCGAGAGTCCCTCATATCTAGTACATGACTTTATGCTGAGCCACATTTCTCACTCATAAACATGTTGTCTTACACCTCGAGGACTCCCAAACGAGTTTAATTTAAGCTCTTTTCCAAATCGTCTTCAAAAAGCAAAAAGATTGCCGAGTGAACTTGTCTCTTTCACACTCGTAAATTGGATTTGAAAGGATGTCTATTTGGCACAAGTTTATCCCTTTTTCACACCAAGTAAACTAAAAGACATAAAAAAGGCCATTTTTTGGTGTTAAGTTGTGATTGCATCTCATGCCCTCACTTGCAGTATTGAGCCTATAGCTGGTTCTCAGTTTGCGTTGTAAACCGTTTGCCTCAACAATTTTTTGCATCCTCAACCAAGAAGAGCCTTATTTATATCCTTCACAATTTGACACCTTATACCTAGGAGGGAACATTCCCCCGGAGTGTCCATCTCCCGTATGCATCTCCTTGCATTGAGCAGAGGTATGTTCCATTGCTGGAACTAATTTTTCTTACTTGTGACACTCGTTTCCTCCTCTGTATCATAGCATTCATTTGTCTATCAAAAAAGAAAAAAAAAGACGGGCGGGAAGGGAGTATTATCTTATGTTGGTAGCAGTCGTGTCACCTTTGAACATAGAAAAATGTTAGAGTCCATTTATCATCATAATTTTGGGATTAGCATGGCCTTAGGAAGCTGAGCTCGTTACAGAGTCTTCTCTACCGAATGGTTACTCTTCCAGTCCCTATAGATAATTTCATTTATCTCTCCTGCATCTCATGGTTTCATCATCGAGTGTATGCTACCAGAGTCCTCCATATGTCTCATGCTCTTGTTCAAAGGAAGTCTATCAACCTGTGTCGACCACTTCTCAAAACTCTTGACTTTGCATGTAATCCATACCCTCAGTTTGTCTCAGAATCACATGATACTTTAGTGCTATCATGCACTCCGGTCCTACTTTCATCATTGGTAGGAAACCTTTAACCCAACAATCAACATTTCATCATTGGTCGTTGACTGGGTGGTTTACCTTGTGTTCGATGACAAGACATCTATTCACACATTGGGATTCATGCAGTGTCTTGGATGCCATTAGCCTTATTGGTGGTTTTCTTTCCTTTGTCAACAATTTTCATCAGTGGCTACTATTCAGAGGGTCTTTTTCGTGTACTGCTTGCACTTGGAACACGTGAAAAATGCAAAGGGTCATTGGTTCATGAACATGTTCTTCATCCAATTTCCACCAAATCATGAAGCTCCTGCTTTGTCCTTGTGCTAACCGATGAAAGATGCCTTAATTATCTCCTTTCAACAAGTCTCTTTCCATCGACTTCAACCCATTTATTATGGAAACATAACCTAGAGTCTTGTGAGTACCTCGAGGCTTGGAGTCATTAGTGGCAAGCTCTCTCGCCATCAATAGTTGGGAATAAATCAATGTCTCCTGATCGATGGATTCTTCAGGTGTTCGACACCGGCTCCTTTATTCACACTTGTAAGAATGTACTCAGTGCCTTGATACTTAATTTCATTATCGGAAGGCTGTCTCGCGTTTGTTAATGGTATACCTCAATGATCGGTAATCAAATGATGTCTCATTGTGTTCGACCTCAATTCCTTTATTCACATGATGTAGACTTGCACCCTTGGCAGATTGTGTAGAAGACTTGAATACATAACTATGTGGCCGTAGCTTTCCCGAGTTGTTTCTTCTTTTTCATTGAACTAATACCTATATGACTTCGGTGATCATGGGAGATCGGATGGTACTTCATTGTATACATATATCTTCAGATTGGTTTTGAGACTAGTTCTACTGGGCCTTGTTCGTGACTATGACAACTTTTTGGCATGTAACCGCATTTGTATTTTCCTATTCATGGCCACAGACATTTGATTGGTATGTTTTCACATGGATCTATAGTGTAACTTTATTGGCAGCCATGTATGCAGAGTTAGTGCAGGATATAATGAGCAACTAGTTCTTCCACCTGGTTCCCCATCACTCCACTTCTGGGTTGTTTATAATGTATTTCGGCCATCACAGATACTCCTCTGACCTCACACATTAGGGGGCATCTGTTATAGAAATATTTGCCTCACCCTATGCAATCTTGCAAATAAGGCCTTTTTCCATTTCCCTATGCAGACTTATCATCCTTGTTTGTAAAATCCAGAGATAAAAATACATATTTTTCCACATGTATGCATCTTTCCTGCTATACATCATGCGTATATGCGGGCTGCTCCACTGCAACCCACGTACATCAATATTTGTGCCAGAAAATGAAAATTAATGTCGGGTTTCCATGTCACGACATGAGTTCTATGATCCTTGGCCTTCCATATACTGGAAACGTTCTGACTCGGCCCTTCAGTTCCATTTTGAAGGCTATAAATGGGCCAATTCCGAGCTGTGGAAGAAGGAGAAAGAATTCAACTTTGAGAGAAAAGTTACTCTGGAGAAATTATTTACTTCATATTGAGTCTGTATCCCTTTGTCCTTTATGTCTGAACACAGTTTTCATCCCCCAAGCTCTTCCCTTATTGATTGAGAACCCCATTGTTTCTCTCTTATGAGCTTACCTTTGGTGGAGGCCCAACTGGAAGGAACTTAGTTTCTCAGTTCCGAATCGTGCCGACACAAAAGTCTGTAATATTTTCACTTCTGTTGATCATTTATTAATAGAAATACTCCTTTCCTGTCCAATTGATATCTTGCAAATATATTGAGTTATTATCTATGGGCATATTTGTTATGTATATTAATGGATTATGCTATATAATGTGATAACCTTTTATATTATCACCATATGCTTGCTTTTCTTGGTTGTTGAGAAATAGTTGCAGGTATATAGATTTGGGTCAAAACGCTCAACGGTGGACTTCATCGAACATCTGGACGAGGTAGGAATCCTTCTTATCTCGCTTTCATATTGGTTTATATAGCATGTTTTTGGGATCGATTTGATTTCTGCAGTCATTTCTGTCTGTTGTGGTTCACCCTAGCCATATAGAGATTTTCCTCATAACAAGGAAATCGAGAAGCCATCTTTACATCTCAAAGAAAATTCAAGACACCTTCAATATGGACACTATTATCACACAATTTGTAGTTAAGGTAAAAGACATATGGAATAAAGGCAAACTGGCATAACTAAGACTATCCCACCACTGTCACATCAATGGGATAACTCTTTCTGTTTAGGGGGTAAGGCCCAGGGGAGACGTCCCTGGTGACCTGGGGTTTTTAGAAGGCAAGGGATTAAAAGGCTAAGTGATAATTTCCCACTCACAAGTCACCACCGATCAGAAAGTCCCGACTAATCAACCAATAAAGATAAGTAATAACCATAAAGGTGTACCTGCCTATGACAGGGCAACAAAGAAACTATGCATATGCAAGATCATTTGCTTGGTTAGTACTTCATATAATCATGGAATTTTGATATAAAGCAATTGATAAGCATTATTAATGAAGCAAGTCAACAATGTACAATGACAATGATTTTAATATGCCACTTCACAATAAATGCTAATGGCAATCAATGTAACAATATCAATACTAGAAACAACGCCTTAGCCAATCATTCAATTGATTGAAAGATAAAATAAATGCCACATGGTATAAATATAACACAAATAGATGACGAAAACAATAGGGTTAGTAAATATCCGTATAAGGTAGGGTTAGAAGGGTTAGTGGTTGTTCAAAGTATTGGAAGTTGTGTATGATCAAGTTACTCAACATAGAAGGTTTAGATCAGTGCGTTATTAGGGAAAATGTAGTCAAAGTAGCAACACATGTTGAAGAGACAAAATGATAATGATATGGCCAAAGACAAGAGGGTTAAATGTTGAGGTGTTTCTAAGGAAAGGCCTCAACAATGAAACTTTAGGGGAGAAAGGCTCACTAAGGTGTAGAAACCCTAGGCCTTAATGCTTTCTCCTGCTTCTTTATCTTAATGGTATGATAAAAAATCGGCTAGCTTGAGTAATAATTGTAGGGCTGAAGACAAGAGAGTTTGAAGATGAAGTGTTTCTAAGGAAAGGATTCATCTATCAAACCCTAGGGGAAAATGGCTCACCAAGGTGTAGAAACCCTAGGCCTTGATGCGTTTTTCTCCTTCTTAGCTCAATGACAAAGGTAAAACAACTAGGCTAGAAGAAAAAAGGTAGAGTGTTTCTATGGCAAGGCTCTATCTTATTTCAACAAATTAAATGGCTCTTAATCTTAGTAGGGACATGAGACTAGGACACCAACATGTGCTTGTCACCTAGGGTTTAATCCAACAAATTATAATAACAAGATGCAAGTACAAAATACCATAACCATTCAATCAAGAAGGATTTCATAAATTCACTTACATCCACCAAGCATTCATGTAGCCATACCCTAGTTGTAAACCTTCCACCAAGAGAAATGCCAAAAATAGCCAAAACAAGCTTCCTTCAAGAAGTGCGCATCAAAATTCAGCCAAAACCCTAAAAGAGGGTGCCAATTTCAGACCTCACCAAGTGGTGAGTGAAAGATGATGAAAATTAGAGAGTTTTAGCTCTCTATTTATACAATACCAAGTGACCTTAATTAAATTTAGGTCAGCAAAAGGCCGACAAGGCCATAATACCAAATAATATTGTTTTACATTAAATGTTATAAAATAAACCCTAATCAAGCAAAATCAAGACATCATGCCCATTCTAGGGCGATGTCAGCCCTTTCTAGGGAAAATGTAGCCTCCTAGAGCAAAATGTTATCCCTCCTTGGGCCTCTCCAATCTGCCACATGTGCCAAAACTAGCATAGTTGTCTCCCAAAATGTCCATAATGTTGGATGACATCATGGGCATCCTAGGTGACATCCTGGGCCTTCCAGGGCCAACGTTCCATTGGAGAGGGCACAACCCCCCTAGGTAAGGCTCTACTAGGGTGCCTCTATGGAACATCCTTCTCTTCTCTAGTGCAAACCCCTCTATCCTGTTACTGACCCCTGCTGGGGTCTCAACATCCATCTGGTGGGCTCTTCAGCCCCATGGAGGTCCGAACTAATCATCTCCCCATGTGCACCTTTCCAATGTGGTACCTGTCCGTCGAGTATGATCCTGCACATCAATAGATACGCCTTCCATTGGCTCACAAGTAACAGGGATCATAGCAATTTCAATCACATAAAATCATCAATTTTATTAAAGATGTGCATAAAACCCTTTTTACCCAGTCAAGTGCTCAAAGACATTATACAAATCTGCAATGCAAGTTTGAAAGAAGTGACAGGGCGTCCTATTGGGCTAGTGTCCACTGGAAAAGGGATGTTTCTGGAAGAGATCAAATCCAAGTCATGTTAATGGGTGAGGTGGATAAGGGATGTCCTGACAAGGGGTGCAGTGATAGCAGGAAAATGCAAGGCTTACCTGTGGGTTCCTTTGTAGAAGGCGAGCTGCACCTGTCCTGTATGCGAATGTTTCCAATCCCATTCATGCCTTTTATTCTTATTTATCTATTGATTTTTCTTCAAGAAGCTACTTAGGGGACATTGCCTTGGCATGGTGGCAATGGTACCCACAAGCACTTTCACAGAAATGAGAAGGCTGGCTCATGATGAGACCCCCTTTCTCTTGGCCATGCAACCAAGAGCCACTACCCTGACGTGGTAACCAACTGCTAGTAGTGTCATACCACTAGATGACTATGGATGTAATAGGCTGGCTCATGATGAGACTCCATATCCTCTAACTAGGTCTTGTTTTATTATTTTTATGGATCCCTCTT
The DNA here is from genome assembly GCA_009831015.1 of Picea engelmannii. NCBI lineage: Eukaryota > Viridiplantae > Streptophyta > Pinopsida > Pinales > Pinaceae > Picea > Picea engelmannii. The sequence goes on along the minus strand of ML792966.1, from coordinate 12,660 downwards.
GTTTTTTTTGCTGAGAATCCTTTTACTGCTTTCTCGGGGATCCCTGGGCGAAGCATCTCGAGGTTTTATTTTTAGGATTTTATATTTTTCCATCTTGCTTTTACCTTTTGGGACTTTAGCCCCTTCTTCCCACAAGGCAATATGCAACCCTTAAATGATTATCCAACCCAATGCCCCGACCAATTTAATGGGATGGATGAGCGGGAAGCAAGATGGAAAGTGGTAAGTATGACGGGAGCGGACAATGGCTTTTCAGAAATCCCCCCTGTGGAAACTCAAAACCTATGGGAATAGGCTTACTAGGGAATTATTTCATTCCTCCTAGACATGGTCAAGTGGATAATTATAAGATCCAAGCACCCGTTAGAAACAAAAATAACTAGATGCACATATTCAAAGGTTTTGAAGATCAAAGTGACACATACCATGATACCCAGACTCATTACCTCATGGAGTAAGAACCATCTCTGATACAAGACCAAGCTAAGGTGATGGATGCTGCTGCTACTAACAAAGTGGAGGCGCTGAAAGGAAGAAAATATGGGCCCTCCAGGGCCATGCTCAAGTCGATCTGGCTCTCGATACTCCATCTCTAGGACCCGTGGGCCTCGAGACATAATATCCTTAGTTATCCCTAAAAGTGGGGGATAACATCTGTCTCTAACTCGGGGACATGTGCTCACCATAGAGCACATGAGAACCTCAACATATCTGGCATAAACTGTAACTTGCTTGATCTCAATAGAAACTATCAGTAATCATTTGGGGTGGTGATATCACCCTGAGCTCATATATATATAACTGAAACAAAAAAAATCATATGTACAAGTGTGAAAGAAAACTACTCTAGCATGCAATGCAATTGTATATACAATGAATGAAAAATGCCTACCTACTTACCTGCACTTACCTGTGAAGTCAGGTCCCCCCACCTTGGCGGGGTTTGAGGAGGTTCCCACTGACTGGTAATGGGTGACTTCTTCCTTCCAAAGTGGACAAGTAGTAAGAGTTGTCAACTGATTTTCTTCCAATTTTGAAAGGCCCGAGCCAAGATTGAGTACTTCCTTTGACATTAGTTGGCTCTCCTTTTTTGGTATCCCACATCCATACTACATCCCCTTCCTTCTACTCTCTGATCTTTTATTTGGATGTTCCTTGAACAAACCCGGTGTACTGTGCAGAGGGAGGGGGGTGGGATTCTGCTGTAAAGACTTCCTACTGGGAAGGCTGAATGAATATGTCACTTTATCCTGTTTTTAGTAACTTCATGGTCCCAACTTCCTTGTCTTTATATTTGTCTAGGAGTTGCTGGTATTCTTCTTTTTTGGGCCATTTAATTTGATCGAATTCTTCCTCTGTTGCAAAAGGCATATCATTTGGAGAAAAATCAAGAAGCCTTTCCATGATTTTCTCATGTGCTTTGTCATATTTGATGGGATCACCAGATTCTTTCACATGGGTTGTAGTCATAGGTACATTCAGGAGACGACCTGTGGTTCCAATTTTCAAAGGTATATTAACATAAGTGAGGTCCATCTCAAGGGTGCCACCCAACATTGAGGCAAACTATAACATTCCCCACACATCTGGGACGTCTACTACCATTAGGTCAATGTGGACTATATTTTCATGGTATTCTTTGAGGCAAACTTCCACGTTTTGAATTACCCCATGTGTGGGTATGGCTCTAGACTCGAAGCCACACACATTTCTGTAGGGTCTTGTGACTTCTAGACCCAATTTTTGCATGACCTTGAGAGACATCATATTAGCACCGGCCCCTGAATCCAACATGCAATTGTTAAGGCTCTTTTTATTCATTATCAAGGTCATAAAGAAGGGGGGATGTTCATCATACTGGACCTTAAATTGATAATATTGTAACATAATAGGAGGGTCCATGGGTCCATCTGATCCTTTGAAGAAGTTTTCAAATCGTTCTTTAACATATGGTACCTTAATGACTTCTCTCAGAGGGATGGTTACATGCATCTTAGATAGTGGCCCTTCAAAGTCAAAGTTTAAGTCCACCCTCTCGGTTTTGGAAGTTTTAGGGAGGATAATGTCCAAGGGTGGAGGTTTCGTTTGAGCTGCCACAGGAATGGTAGAGATGGGTTGGTTAAGATTCTTTTGTCTATACACATGGAATTCTTGTTACTTCAACTTCTCTTTTGATTCATGGTCTAGGTTGTTTATCATTGCCATTCTAGCCAGCCTGACTGCTTCTTTTACACCCTCCCGATGTTCTTCAAGAGTGATATTTATTTGGGGCCTTCCATGACATGACCCATATTGTTCACATGTTCATGGCCATCATTGTTGTAAGGACACTCATGTTCCCAATGTGCTTCACTACACTGCAAACACCAAGGATTTTCATCCACGATATTTGCAAGGGCTAGGGTGTTAGGGACCTCTTGTTCATTCTTCAGTTTATAAACTTGGTTTCCCATTTGGAATTGGCCTTTGTAAGAGACCCTTAGTGCTTGGTTCTGGGCTCTTTTTAGGTTGACAATCTTAGTCATCATTAGCTCTTGATTTTTCATCATGCCATCCACAGTATCTTGTAACTTTTCCATGCTAGCGCAAAGGTCTAAGGTAGGCTCGGTATTGTGTACTATCTTAGGTTTAGTGTCCCCTTGGATTTGTGAAAGGCTCAATCTTAAATGAATGGAGGTTGCCTTCAATATTGGTAGCCAATTCTTAAGCTTTTTGGATTGTTTGGGGGTTTTTGTCCCTGGGAAGATACCCTAATTGACCCGTGAAATCTCTGGTGTAGATATAAACAAGGAAATTGTCGGTTGGATGATGGCTTACATGGATATTTTGCAACAGGGTTTCAAACCTGGTGTGGAATTCTTGAATGGATTCATTCTCATGTTTCCAAAGGGAATTTAGCCTGGTCAAAAGCATGTTGGAATCTTCTTTGATACTCCATCTCTTGAGAAAGGCTTCTTCTAGTTTGTCCATCATTTTAATGCTTCCATCGAGAATAATATGATACCAACGCCTTGAAGCATCAAGGAGGGTAGCAGAGAATAATTCCATGACTAGGTCTTCAACATCATCAATAACGGGGTGAAGCTGAAAAAACACCCAAAAATAGCTCATATGCTCTTCAACACTGATTGCATAAGTACCGGTAAACTTAGGCAACCACTTCTCATACTTGGGTGGAATTTTCCTAGGGTAGCCTGGTATGGCTAATATGTCTAGTGGCTTGAAGAGACTGGACAACCATTGTCTTTAGTTATTGCCTGGGTTTGATGCATTGGTTTGAGTTACTGTACTAGACATTGTTTTTAAAGGAAGACTCCCTTTGAAAAGTGATTTTACTACAGAAGAGTTTTAGGGAGGCTTTCTTCTAAAGGATTGAGGAGGGTTATTGAACCTCCTTGCAGATTGTGGAGTCGCAAGATAATTTGCTTGAAATTATAAAAAAGATAAGGGAAATCACCCTAAGTGTAGTCGCTAGGTAAGCTTGTAAGATAAAGACTCTTGAGGCAAGGCTTACCGAAAAGTGTCGTCTTGAGGAGAATTGACTCAATGTTCCTCGGAAATAGCGCCAAAATGTTATCTCATAGTTTGCAGTTAAGGTAAAAGATGGATGGAAGAAAGGAAAACTAGCTTAACTGAGACTATCCTACCACTGTCACCTCAATGGGATAACTCTTCTGTTTAGGGGGGTAAGGCAAAAGGGAGACGTCCCCTGTGACTTGGGGTTTTGAGAAGGAAAGGGATTAAAAGGATAAGTGATAATTTCCCCCTCAAAAGTCACCACCAATCAGAAAGTCTCGGCTAATCAGCCAATAAAGATAAGTATTAACCATAAAGGTGTACCTGCTCGAGACAAAGCAATAAAGAAACTATGCATATGCAAGATCACTTGCTTGGTTAGTACTTCATATAATCATGGAATTATGATATAAACAAATTGATAAGCAATATTAATGAAGCAAGTCAACGATGTACAATGGAAATGATTATAATATGTCACTTCAAAATAAATTCTAATGGCAATCAATGTAACAATATCAATACTAGAAACAACGCCTTAGACAATAATTCAATTGCTTTAAAGATAAAATAAATGTTGCATGGTATAAATATAGCACAAATAGATGACGACAGTAGTAGGGTTAGTAAATATCAGTCTAAGCTAGGGTTAGAAGGGTTAGTGGTTGTTCAAAGTATTGGAAGTTGTGTATGATCAAGGTACTCAACATAGAAGGTTTGGATCAGTGCGTTATTAGGGAAAATGGAGTCAAAAGTAGCAACAAATGTTGAAGGTCTGAAATGATAATGATATGGACAAAGACAAGAGGGTTAAATGTTGAGGTGTTTCTAAGGCAAGGCCTCAACAATGAAACCCTAGGGGAGAAAGACTCACTAAGGTGTAGAAACCCTAGGCCTTAGTTCTTTCTCCTCCTTATTTAGCTCAATGGTAATATAAAAAATCAACTAACTTGAGTAATAATTGTAGGGATGAAGACAAGAGAGTTTGAAGATGAAGTGTTGCTAAGGCAAGGCTTCATCTATCAAACACTAGAGGAAAATGGCTCACCAAGGTGTAGAAACCCTAGGCCTTGATGCGTTTTCCTCCTTCTTAGCTCAGTGACAAAGGTAAAATAGCTAGGCTAGAAGAATAAAGGTAGAGTGTTGCTATGGCAAGGCTCTATCTAACTTTAACAAATTAAATGGTTATTAATCTTAGTAGGGAAATGAGACAAGGACACCAACATGTGCTTGTCACTTAGGGATTAATCCAGCAAATTATAATAACAATATTTAAGTACAAAATACCATAACCATTCAATCAAGAAGGATTGCCGAAATTCACTTACATCCACCAAGCATTCATGTAGCCATACCCTAGTTGTAAACCTTACACCAAGAGAAATGCCAAAAATAGCCAAAACAAGCTTCCTTCAACAAGTGCACATCAAAATTTCAGCCAAAACCCTAAAGGAGGGTGCCAATTTCAAACCTCACCAAGTAATGAGTGAAAGATGATGAAAATTAGAGAGTTTTATCTCTCTATTTATACAATACCAAGTGACCTTAATTAAATTTAGGTCACCAAAAGGCCAACAAGGCCAAAATACCAAATTATATTGTTTTTCATTAAATGTTATAAAATAAACCCTAATCAAGCAAAAGCAAGATTTCATGCCCCTTCTGACATCAACCCTTTCTAGGGAAAGTGTAGCCTCATGGAGCAAAACAATAGCCCTCCTTGGGCCTCTCCAATCTGCCACACGTGCCAAAAATGTCATAGTTGTCTCCCAAAACTTCCATAATGCTGGATGATGTCATGGGTATCCTGGGTGATGTCCTAGGCCTTCTAGGGCCAACTTTCCAGTGGAGAGGGCACAACCCCGCTAGGTAAGGCTCTGCCAGGGTGCCTTTGTGGAATGTCCTTCTCTTCTCCGGTGCAAACCCCTCTATCTTGTCTATGCCCTCTGCTGGGGTCTCAACATCCATTTGGTGGGCTCTTCAACCCCATGGAGGTTCGAACTAATCATCTCCCCATGTGTACCTGTCCAATGTGGTACGTTTCCATCGGGTATGATCCTACACATCAACAGATACACCCTCCATGGGCTCATAAGTCACAGGGATCATAGAAATGTCAATCACATCCAATCGTCAATTTTATTAAACATGTGCATAAAACCCTTTTTACCTAGTCAAGTGCTTAAAGAGATTATACAAATCTGCAATGCAAGTTTGGAAGAAGTGATAGGGTGTCCTATTGGGCTATTTTCCACTGGAAAAGGGATGTTTCCGGAAGAGATCAAATCCAAGTCATGTTAATGGGTGAGGTGGATAAAGAATTTTTTGACAAGGGGTGCAGTGAAAGCAGGGAAATGCAATGCTTACATGTTGGTGCCTTTGTAGAAGGTGAGCTGCACCTGTCCTAGATGCAAATGTTTCCAAGCCCATTCAGGCCTTTTATTCTTATTTATTTGTTGTTTTTTCTTCAAGAAGCTACTAAGGGGAAACTCCCCTGGCGTGGTGACTAGTGGTGGAAATGTTACCCACAAGCACTTTCACGGAAATGAGAAGGTTGTCTTGTGATGAGACCCCCTTTCTCTTGGCCATGCAACCAAGAGCCACTACCCTGGAATGGTAACCAACTGCTATTTGTTGGTCAGACAGGTTTTTTCATTAATGTCAAACTTTCCAAACTTGAAGTTGCACGGTGGTTCGCTAAAGAGTTCCTTCGGAAATTCGAAATTTGGGAATTTGGAGGTTGCAAGTTGAGAGACCTTAGAGATTGCGATACGTGAAATCACGAAGTCCCGGTGGTTCGCTAAAGAGTTTCTTCGGAACTTCAGAATTCAGGAATTCAGAGGTTGCAAGTTGAGATACCTTCGACATCGCGATACAAGAAATCACGAAATGAGAAGTCTCGATGGGATCAGGACCGGTTCGGAGAAAAGTGAATATCAGGAAATCACAACTTAAACTCCATTTCAGAGTTTTAGATACCGGAAGTTGGAGGAGTCAAGAGTCAAGGGAAAAAACTTTAACATCACGAAGTTCCGAATGTCGAAATCTCGAAACAGGCACATCAACGAAGGTTCATGAATTTGTGAAATGATCTTGGCCGTTGAAGCCATAGGACACTTGGCGAAAGTTCGTCTTTTCGCTGACTAGAAAGTCAAAGGAATGGAGTTCCCCAACCTCTTGAACTTGCGATATGCAAAATCACGAAATGCTGAAACGCCGAAAATTTCAGGGTTCGTGACTTGGAGTATAGAAACACTTCACCACAAGAATCGCGAAATACCGAAATGCGAAATGCCGAAACGCTGAAAGACGAAACGCCGAATATTTAGAGGTTTTGTAACTTGAAGTTTCAAGACTCTTTGACATAGGATTTCCGAATTGCCAAAATACAAAAATGTGAAAGACATTTTGTTTCTTGTAATCCAACGATGCAGGTGAATTCGAATATGATCAGAGCTCTACTGTTTCACCTCACAGTTAATTGATCAGTTATGATTCAGTTAGGAAAATTGATTCATGATTATTGACCGGTTGGCGATTCAGTTGCTAAGGCCTTTGTTAATAAAATGAGACATGAGACGACTGTGCAAAGTTGGCTGTTCTCACTGAAAAAATGATTTGAACTGTAGAAAGGTAAAACTTTAGTATGCACAGTGTGAAGAAAGCTCAGAGATAAGGAACATAAGCTGAATAGAAGAGAAAAGGTGAAGAGAGTAGAATGTGCACATATCAAAGAGCATGAGAAGGAAAAAGAAAGAGCAGATAGATAGAGACAACAAGTCAAGCCAAATATGAACAAAGCAGAAGAATAGTGTAGCAGAGAATAATTGCAGAACAGTAAAGAAGTGGGACAGTGAGAAGAAATGATGAAGATATAGCAGACATCAAGGGGAGAAGAATGGATTTTGATATGATTATTTAAACAGAGAGGACTTGAATGCTGAATCCTTTGCAAGAGAATATAAAGAGTTGGTTTGCAAGTTCTTAGTGACATACAAGGATTTAAGGGTGGTAGGGAGGAGCAAGGGGAGACTATAAAAGTCTGATGTACAAGTTGGTGCTTGTACATCTGGGAGTTGTAGCTTCCATTCAGTAGGTGCTGAAGAAACATAGGTAGCAACCTCATCTGGGTTGTAGCTCATATAAAATAAGAATGTAAAGAGGAGTTGGAGCTTGCCTTTCATTCATAATAAGAAGAGGTTTTTCCCTTTTGGGTTTCCTCATGAAAAATCACTGTGTCACTGTTTCATTTATGTGATTGTATATTTATTGGTTAAATGTATTACTGTAAGTTAAATGATAAAGGCATGATTTATTGATTAATACGTAATCTTCTTATAAAATGAAAGAAATTTTATACAACTGATTCACACCCCCCCTCTCAGTTGACTTATCCTGTTCAACAATTGGTATCAGAGCCGGTTACTTCAAGATATTAGTTTAACCACTAGAAGTTTTTGATCCTTCATAATGGATAAGAAGTCAAAATTTACAAAACATGGATTGCCTTTGTTTGATGGTCATAATTATTATTTTTGGAGTATCAGGATGAAGTTGTTTTTACAAACTCAAGGAGTAGATATCTGGTAGGTTGTACTAAATGAATATAAAGTCCCAACAACCATTCCAATAGATGCTACGGGTAAGAGACTCTATGAGAGTAATTCCAAAGCTATGTATGCAATACTAGGAGGTCTATTAGGGTCAGAATTTGTTAAAGTTATGCACTATGCATCAACAAAAGAAATATGGGATAAATTGAAAAATGTTTATGAAGGAGACACTAAGGTAAAGAGTGCTAAGCTACAATCATATAGAAGTCAATTTGAAAGCTTGAAAATGGAAGAATCTGAAGATATAGCTTCCTACTTTCTTCGTATTGATGAAGTTGTTAATACCATGAGAGGTTTAGGAGAAACAGTTAATAATAATATTATTGTGCAAAAGGTACTTAGATCACTTCCTGTAAGATTTGATTCAAAAATATCTGCATTAGAAGAAAGAACAAATCTTGACACTTTAGAAATGGATGAATTACATGGAATACTAACAACATATTTGATGAGAACATCTGGTGAGAATTATTTTAGGAAAGAAGCATCTTTCAAGGTAGCAAATAAAGATAAGAAAAAAGTTGAAGCATAAATCAACATTCACGAGGAGTCAAAAGGTGATGTGGAAGAAGTAAATTTCGTTAAAAGTCTAAAAAGAGGCACTGTAAAGTATAAAGGTAAGCTTCCTCTGAAATGCTTTGGTTGTGGTAGAATAGGACAATTTGCATCTAAGTGTCCTTACAATAAGCATACTGATAATGAAGAAGACAGTGAAATAAAACCTAAGGAATTCAAGACTAGACATAAGAAGTTTTTTCAAAGAAAAACTTACAAAAAGAAAAGCCTGTGTATAAAAGATGACAATGATATTTCAGAATCTGGTGAGAGTGATGACTGTGTAGATGTACAACTTTTTATGGCTATGGAAAAACATGATGATCAGTCTGGTGAAGAAGAAGAAGGTTAAGTTGATCTAGAAGTTGAACTGGTAAGTGCTTTAAGTGAATTAAGAAAAGTGAGAAGGGAATGCAAACATTTTAAAAGAGAAATTGAGAATCTAGAATTTGAATTACAGAAATCAAATGGTTTGATCGATAGCACTGAAATCATGGTAGTTGAATTAAAACTTAAAATAGAAGAGGCTAGAGTGACTGAAGAAGCTCTAACTAAAATGCTTGCAGAAAAGGATAAGGAAAATGAAGGTTTAAAAATTGAAGTAGTCTCATTAAGGAAGAAAGTACAAGAAAATAACATGAATCAGAGTTCTCAAGTGTTAGATCAAATTATTAGTAGTCAAAGATCAACATATGATAAGACTGGAATTGGTTATAAATCTGCAGTAAGTAATGGCTGTTCTAGTTCAAGTGTTGAGAAAGCAGGTACAAAGGATAATCATGAGAAAATTACTAGCAAGAAGATAGAATCAGAAAGGCAAGAAGAAAATCAGGGTTCAACAATGCATAGAAGAAGTTATTGCAGACATCAAAACAGGTTTGAAGGCCATTGTTTCTTTTGTTATAAGTATGGACATAAGGATGCATTTTGTAATAGTTTTTCAAGAAAAATAAATGCACATAACAGTCATGAAAGGTCTAATTTTGAATATGGAAGAGGACATGGTAAAACTAGTCAAAACAATATGAACTACTCTTACAACAGATTCGACACCTTAAGATATGAGACTGAATGTTACAAGTGTAACAACTTTGGGCATGTGTCAA
>ML792965.1:352386-401445 GCA_009831015.1 Picea engelmannii | reverse complement strand
TTCACTCTACCATGGTTCACAAATGTTTCAAAGTATTTGTCTCTTCCTTCCATCCCCACTAAATTCGTGTCCTTCCTAATATACATTAATTATGATTTTACTAGTGACAACTGAACACACTGGTATGAAACAATTGGCATCCAATCCTCCGCCATATACAAATTGACTACCGGATTCCGACATCGTCCCCTCTTTCGTGTTATAGATTATGCATTCAAATTTTCCGAGTGATACAATTTGACCATTGGGACCTCACATCTTCTAGGGAGACCTTGTCATCCTATTTTGGATCCTCATGTTGATGGATTCATGAAATCTCCAATTCTTAGTCACTGTTTCCTGTTCCGACCATCCTCATACTTCTTTCCAAATATGCAACGCCAAATGTTTGATACTAAAACACCATCATGCAACAACCGTAAGGATCATCATTAGTAAGCCGAAGTCTCGAGGACTAACCATCCCTACATAACTTGTCAAGAAACATGCAAAGGAGATCTTGCTAGGTAATGGCAAAGTTATTACAAATTTCAATATATTAGCGAAAACAAGTCTAGGCCAGCCTTTCCCTATTCCATACTTGGACACTTTTTCGATTGTGGGTTCCTGAATTGACGACCTCAAAATTGTGTTTGGAATCTTCCGCAACTTGCAAACAGTGCCCAGAGTTCTGTGATATACAATTTGTCCACTAGAATGCCCTGTCACGAGCCTAGTCGTCTGTCATTCCTTTCAATAATTAGCCCCAAGTTGGTTGTATTTCCATGAAATTGTACATTTACTGTGTATCGAGTCTTCTCTTTCGTTTCCCTGTTTCATACTTAGACATTTTTTCAATTGCGGGTTCCCAGACTTGCAGGCTCAGGATTGTGTTTCCAATGTTCCATGACTAGCAAGCAGTACCCGGAGTTCCGCGATATACAGTTTGTTTGCAAGAATGCATCATCATTCCCGAGAGATACAATTTGACCCTCGAGCCCTCACCTCTACTTGATGTATCTTGTAGCCCTATTTCGAAGTGTCACCAACTTCATCGATAATTAGCCATTCCTTACTTGCTGTTTCGTGTCCCCACCACCTTCCTACTTCTCTTTGGGAATGCAATTGGTAAGCTTTAATGATAGCACTTCATTGTGCAAGAACCTTAAACATGTCATTAATGACCATCCTCTCTTCCGTGGTACACATTTTTCATTCAAGTCCCAAGACATACAATTTGACCTTCGGGAAGTCACATCTCCTGGGGAACCATTGTCACCCTAATTCTGAAGCTCGTCCGATGAATTTCCATACTTGTCCATTTCATGGAATCTCTTTTGCGGGTTCACAAAATCTCCAATTCTTAGGCACTGTTTACTGTGCCCAACCAAGGTTTACTGCTAATAGTTCATTATACAACAACTGTACTAATCACCATTAAAAAGAAAAAACATAAACGAGACAGTGAAATTTAATTAAAGCTTGACTCATTGAAATCAAATTAATTTATCTTCTCTTATTTTTTCTTTTCTACCCAAAGACATGCAAAAAATATCTTTCCACGCAATGGGATATATATTACAAGTTTCAATATATTAGTGAAAATGAATCTGCCCAATCGTTTCTCTATTCCATACTTAAGCCACTTTTTCGATTGCGGGTTCCTGGATAGGCGGGCTCACATTTACACCTCCATTGTTCCGTGTCCTGAAAACGTTACCCAGACTTCCACGATATACAAATTGCCCTCTGGACTGTCCTATCATACCCTCTTCGGTGTTACGCGTATTGCACTAAAAAATTTCCGAGACATACAATTTGACCCTCGCGCCCTCACCTCCAACAATTGTACCTTGTAGCCCTATTTTGGAGCCCGCCCGACCACTTTCGATAATTCGTCACTCCTTAACTGTTCTTTCCCGTCCCCATGATATCCATACTTATTTCTTAATATGAAATTAGAAACCTTTCATGCTAACAACTCACAATGCAGGAACCGTCAACATTGTCATTAATGAGCAAAACCCTCGAGGAGATCTCCCATTAATACGCATTAAACCAAGATCTGCAGATAGTTATATTGTCCCTTCCGATTTTTCATCTCAAACATGGGTCGTTTTATTGGCCCATTCAAGAAATATCCAATGCTTAATTGCTCATTGCCATATCCACCATGTTCGCACTTCTATGTGTGCAATTACTAGTCTTTAATGCTAACAACGCATCATGCAACAACCGTCGAAATTGTCATTAATGAGCAAAAGTCTCGAGGAGATCTTCCATTCACACGCATTGGACCAAGATTTGCGCAACGTTATATTATCCCTTCAAACTTTTCATTTCAATCATCGTCTGGAGCAAACAAATGTTCTTGTAAACTTATGGCAGTAGGTCGACAACATTTTTGTGGAGATACAGTGAATATCTTCAGACGTTAGGACCAAAACTTCCAGTGGTCCAGGGCATACTTTTACTATTCATCCCATTCCGCCCGAAACGAAGTGATTTGGACCTCTAGAATCGCTCGTGAAGGCCATGTCCCTGAGGTTTTTGATTGTAAGGAGGTGGTATCTTGGTGTGTTGGAAAATATATTTCAAGCCAAAGAATTATTCCACTGTGCGACCATTCTCCTATTTCTTTGTCACCTCAGGTATTCTGCAAGATGTTAAAATTTCCGGAGCCAACATTGACCTTCAGAGGACAAGACTACAAGCAGTTTCAAGAAAACCATGATAACTGGTTGGACATATTAGCTGATTTCCTCGAAGACCCAACAACATCTCCTGAAGATATCACAAAGTTGCAGGTAAGTTCCTTTAGAAATCCATTCTGGGAAATTGCTTGGCTGTTTACAAGAATAATGGGACAGGCATCCATGACAAGCATTTCCCGTATAGTTATTTATATTTTGTACTTCACAGTCAAGGAACAATTCATTTTCGATTGGGGGAAGCTAATTTCCATTGAAATCTGTTCCCAGTTGTCACAATTCAAAGAATCGAATAAATTTTATATGTCATCCTACTTAAGTTTCGCAATAATGCATTGCTGTCCGTTTCCAAAACTGTCTCTTTCCTAGAAAATAAACCGTGGATTCGACCCAATAACATTTTGGTACTAGGCCCTATGGAGGCACAAGGCCTCCCATTGTTTTTATGAAGTTTTTAATGAATTTTTCTCAGTTTTCAAAGATTTATTGTTAGGGAAGGATGCTCCCCGGATGTCTGGCTAGACAACCAAGTATTTGAACAGGAAGGGGACACTTGAACAAAAAGAAAATCACAGTGTACTAATGGTCTTTGGATCCAAGTAAAATCTTTCTTTCCTTCCATGCCACATCACGAACAAGATGTTTGTTACAGAAATAGAAAGTCAATACAACTAATGGTTACATTTTTTCCATGACAAGAAAAAAAACCAGTTCATTCCTTTGCCCTGGAAAGTCGGGGACTTCGTGTGCAGACATGTTAACAAGATTGATGAATTCGTAGGCCATTTCAAGAACTTGAACCTAACATATGCTGAAAGAATAAAAGGGTTCAAACCTAATGGGATTTTTTGAGAATGTTTACTAGAAGTTGGATTTAGCAGCTCTTTTATCCATAGACACTTGACCAAAGATAGGGACAGTGATGACAACAATCCCGCTTCTGGAAATTGCAATGTAGAGACATTGCAAAGTGCGACTGAATTGTACATACAACAGGGAAAAGTACCCGGTGAGAAGAGTGTCCAGTCCCCCGCCAACACTGCCAAGAGCATGACATCACAGAGCATCGCTTCAACGGCCTACCCTAGTAAGAAAGCAACCCATAAATCTTCAAACAAAGGAGTAGATAAAAACCCTCCTCGCACAAAAATTGATAGTTCTCACAAAGTTCCCCTGACGAAGAAGAGAAAAACGTTGCATGGTAGGCAGACGAACCCGAAATTGAAAGTGAAAAGATGCAACTTGAAATTGAAACTGAGCACATGCACAAAGTTGGTCTGTCTACAATGGAAATAGCTGAGATCGACATTTTTTACAAAGATGAATCCTTCGTATTCCAGAGCGCTATTTTTGACAACCAATCTAAAAATATGGACATTGAAAAGAGAGATGTAACAAATAGGAAAGGTAAATATCGTACATAGATTAACTTTAGGAAAATGCGACCGTCCCAAATCTCCCTATTTCACTGCGTAACCGGTGATTCTCTTGATGATTCCATTGGAGGAATTGAAGCGGAGAATGCCAAACTGAAAGATCGCATTAAGGAATTTGAGGAGGCTTTCATTGCTACCCCAGAGTTTTCCAGTCCTTTAGCAAAAAATGTGTCTGCTACCCCTGCAACCAAGTTAAAATTATCCTCCATCCTCTTCGCATCGTGTAGATCCCTTGTAGAGAATAACATCAAGAAAACAATGGAGCTAGTTATTGAAGCCTGGGAAACATCACAAAATATAGCTTCCTTTCGAAAGAGGGCAAATGATTTGCACGAACATTTGCAGGCAAATTTAAAAAATGATCAATGTTTCTATGAACAGGTGTTGACCCCTTTTTCCAGCCATGCCATCAACAATTCGGATCTGAAAAGAAGACACGAGAATCTCCCCTCCCCAAAGCGGACCAAACAATTAAAAGCATGCTGGAAAAATAAATTTAAGAACCTGGAGCTCATTGTCGAATCATGTAAACAAGCCATATCAGAAAAAGAAGACTTATTCAGAAACCTGATCCAAATAGACTTAGCCGAAAGTACCAACAAGGTTCAAGACCTAAACTTAATTCTCAAACCCTTGTCAATGACCAAAGAAGCCTTCGATGAACAACTTGATATTTTAAAGGGGTTGTCTTTCGAAATTTTTTATGACTCCTTGAATATCGTGTAGATGAGCTCGAGAGCTGGCTGCTGGACTATTCGACACACAATGAAGAAATTGAACATAGTCTACATAATATTTCTATGGATCTAAGGAAATTAGAAAACAAGCTTTTCGACATAGAAATCCAGGATGAAATCAACGTGGCCCCCATGAGAAGCTACATTGAAGAATGGTTCCAACGGAGAATTGACAACCTCATTGAGGAAGGGCAACAACTGGTTGGCACGATTCCAGCGACCGTCGACGAAAAAAATAAAAATGCATCGACTTCATAGTAATTCTATACTGATGTCATCTTGTTTTCGTTATCAATCTAGTTATTCTACTTCTTTAAATAGAAATCTCTAACCAAACACTCATAACTTCCAATTTCTTCTTTTCAGGTCTTCCTCTCTACCACCGCGCACTTCTTCTTTCTACAGTCCCAATTCTTGTACTTATTTATTTTTATGGTCCATGAGAGCCCCAATCCCAGTCTATATGAAAAACACATTTAAATTTCCATAAATATGGAACAGATTCCAGAAATATGTAGTTTTGATAAATTTCAAAGAAAACTAATTCGGGAATGCTATTTTTTTTGTCATTATTAGTATTCTATTGTATTTGAATGTTTAATGTGTATGCTTCAAAAATATGGAACATATTCCAGAAATATGTAACAAACATTATTAATTTTTGATAAATTTCAAAGAAAACAAGAACCTTTGTTGCAAGACATTATTAATATTATGGAACATATTCCAGAAATATGTAGTTTTGATAAATTTCAAAGAAAACTAATTGGGAATGCTAATTTTTTTGTCATTATTAGTATTCTATTGTATTTGAATGTTTAATGTGTATGCTTCAGAAATATGGAACAGATTCCAGAAATATGTAACCGACATTATTAATTTTTGATAAATTTCAAAGAAAATAGGAACCTATGTTGCAAGACATTATTAATATTCTATTGCATTTGAATGTTTAATGTGCATGCTTCAGAAATATGGAACAGATTCCACATGCTAAATTTTTTGTGTCCAAGAACCTTTGTTTAATATTCTATTGTATTTGAATGTTAAATGTCTATGCTTCCTAGTCCTTTTTCCTAGGAACCTTTCTTGCAAATCATTTAGACATAAGTTTTCTAAGTACCATATTTGAACTATACACACCCCAGGAAACACCCCAGGAAAAAACTGCCTCGTTCACATATTAACTTGGGGTGTCATCTACAAGCCAAATGTCTTGTGGCTGGCCAGTGGCACACTGCTACAAAGTCATCCTCTGCATGGATACCACATGTACTTCAACCTGCTTCCCATGTGTGTGTACTCGGTCCCGCCGTAACAATGCATTTATTCTCATTCCAACCTGATAGAGACTA
This sequence comes from Picea engelmannii, assembly GCA_009831015.1. Taxonomy (NCBI): domain Eukaryota; kingdom Viridiplantae; phylum Streptophyta; class Pinopsida; order Pinales; family Pinaceae; genus Picea; species Picea engelmannii. Next base: position 395,227 of record ML792965.1, on the reverse strand, counting down.
TTCTGCCATACAACACTTGTTTTATAAACTATTTATAAGTACCACTAGTTAAAATCAATTAAAGTCTACGTTACAAACCCTAATTTTCTTCCTACAATTCCACTAAACAAATAATAGTGTTGTGAAATAACAATAACTTGTTTAACTTAGTTAAATACAAAGCTAAAGCCGCACAAAGAGTAGAGAGAGGAGGGGAGTTGTTGATAGTCATACTTTGTATAAGTCATTTTTACAAAGTTACTGTTATTTACATCACATATTTTGAGATGCTGAAGAGTATATTTTTAGATGTTCAAGAGTAAGCATCAGTGATGATAACAAAGAATTTAAGAAAAATGTTTATATTAGTTAATTATCATTATACATTAAATAAAATATAGTTTATTATATATTAGTTAACTATCATTATCATGATATATTTAATTAAATATAGTTTATCTGATAGACAATGATTCAAGCCATATTCACGAGTTAAAGTTACTAAACATCTCAACACAAAATATAGATTCAAACTACAAATGAAATGGTCCAATTATGTATACTGATTTGTTTGTTTTAATCACCTCGCTAACATACTTTGTAACGTGGCAAAGAAAAATCCAGTTGAATAATTGTAACATATTTCTCAACTCTTGTTGTAATTATTGAGATGCCCAGGCTGCGGCCAGTGTAAATTGGTGTAATTTACTTAAAGCATTTATAAGTATTGCTTAAAGGAATGTTGGTCCTGCCAACGTGCATCTATAATTAACTCACAATTAATCTAAATTTATTACGTGATTTTTTGCAAGTTTTTCCATCTGAGTTCATTGATCCTTCCATGGTTTTCCAGGTCTGAGATTATTTACAAACAAATGAAGAACGAATATCCATGGTAGATAAAAAATTATCAATACTCATACTGAATATTATATTTGCAAATGTAATAGAGTAGAACAAGAACATCCATGGTAGATAAAAAATTATCACTACTCATACTGAATATTATATATCTGACTTGTCCACTTAAGTTATAGAGCTTCCATGCTAGAGATATACAAAAACTTGGCTCGCAAATGCTTAAGATAATACTATACTAAATAGTACTTTTGTGCATAAACTATTTAATCACCAGAAAAAAGCCAAAAACAATTTTATAGGCTTTTGAATAAATTAGCTCTCAAGATGTGAAAGAAATCCAATCAATCATTTCTTCAATGCTTATTTGAACATGTTCTTTTAAACATGTTCTATAATAATTTGACTCAATCATTTTTGTGAAGAACTATTTTACAGCTTGGATATACAATTGATAATATATAACCATACTATCAATCTAAAGTCAATCATAAAAGCTTGTAGTAAAGTGATAGCTAAACTTGATACTTATGCTTGTAAAATCTAGGCATGGACTCACTGCTTTGCAGCTTTTTGTTGTTTATAAATGATAGATCTAAGATGAGCGATTTCCCTTATTTATAAATGATAGATCTAAGATGAGTTGAGCATATAAAACTTGAGAGCAAAGCTTGACATGTCATTTTTCATGCAAACCTACCATATATACATAAAAATATAATCTTTTGACATTATGAAAAGATTATGCTCTTCCTTATTGATATTATTCCAAATTTTATGTTTCTACTATGAGAGTGACACTTCGGTGGGAATTACAAAGAAAATGTCGTCTTGGCATGATGCATGAAATATGTGATTGCAAGGAAATAAGTACTATTGTGAGGATATGTGCATTCAATTACTAACTAAGTGGGAGTGCTCAAGATATGTTGATTTCTTATTGTGTCAATTTTCATTTGATGATGACTTCTACAATTTATAAGTGAATTTAGATTATGTGATTGCATTTCTTATTTATTTAGTATGATGAAATTATATGACCTATTAATATATATTTAATATTATAATTTGAGCATCTTATGGTTGAGAAAGGAGGTTGGGCACAACTTAAACTAGTATAACTTTCAAAATATTGAGTTTGATAATTTCCAAGTAATTAAGGCATATAATCATGCATAGAGTCATAGATCATGGTATGCCATAAATTAGATATGGAGTAAGCCAGATCTTTTTTTCAATGATAACCATAAAATCCAAGGAGATATCAAGGCCAAGTTAGAGATGCCACTCAAATAATTCTATGTCAAAGCGAGCAAGGGATTGAAATTTGCATCAATTTATTGCATTCAAGAATGTGTTTATGACCCATTATCTTAGAGAGTTAGTTAGTTCAACAAAATAGTGGTATCAACGTTAAGTGAGAGTTACGCATTAGAGTTTATGTGATGAAAAATTGAGGTAGTAGCACTACTTTTCATTGAATGTGAAAGGGGGAACCATGTACATGATAGACATTTATCATAGAATAATTTCAACACTATGAACTTTGCGGAAGGTTTAGAGTGTGTGTTTGAAATTATGTCCTTTGGGGTAGGTTTAAAAGAATTTGCATCATTTTTGTGGATAAACATTTGAGAAATTGAATCACTACTATGTGGGAAATTCTTTGAGAAATATTGCTACTATTGTTTGAAACTTATTGATGGATTGATTTATGTAGATCAAATATTGACATGGAACACAACTTATGAAAGTATTACTATGAGGAGTTACATAATCACTCCGATATTAGGATAAGAACTCTAAAAAACCTAAATAAATCCAAGTACAATAATCATAAGTAAATGTGTATAGTAATGTATAGTAATGACTATGTTAACCTCTTATATATACATGTTCTTGCACATTGTAAATGTAAGCTCACTACCAGGATGTCCCACCATTTATATACACATTTGACCCTTTATATAGCCCCATTAGTGTAATTACATATATGATATAGTATGCCCCTTTAAAAATGTTTGTCCTCAAATATTTGTATTCAAAGGTTTCTCCTCAAAGTTTTGCTCTCTTACTTCCACTATTGATTACCCATCCATCCACATTTGATTCTTACTAGTGTCAATCCTTAATAGTTTTTTTTCTTGATTCCATGCATTATTGTAACTTCTCCAATTTATTGTAGTTTTTAGTCATTGACAATATCATGTTTCATAGCTATTTTTCAACCTTTTGTTCCATGGGTGTCATCGAATGTACCATCTTCTTCCTTGGGAGTGCCTATGTTCACTTTCTTGTCTTTATTGATGAATTTGTTAGTAATTAGGATGTTTATATGATTAAACTATTTTGGGTTTTTCTTCTAGTATATCTTCCAACTTATCTTTAATATTTTGTTATAGCTTATTATGTTGTAATATCTTTTGTGTTGTTCTTCATCCACAATTATTTTGGAGAGAATGCCATTGATATTTTCTTTCAATATTTTGTTTTGGACTTGATATACTCAAGAAGGATATCAAATTCCTCAACTATATTTCAATGACAATCTTGTAATCGTTATTCCTTATTCTTATGAAACTGAAGGATGATTTTATCCATCATTTTCCATTCTACTTTTCATTTCCAATTCAACATAATCAATACTTAGGGATTCTACAACCTTATTACATATTTTCTCTTAATTCCCTTGGTCATCTATTCATATATAATATTTATTTTTTCATCTTGTAGATGCATTTTCAGATTCTTAACATTGTTAAGAAGGTATTGACTATTCTCATACAACCTTTTTATTTTTTCATCTTTCTTTTTCCATTCTTCCTTTTAGTCACTCTCTCTCTTCCTTAATTTGATCTCCTTTTATTCTTTTACCTTCTTGAACTCCTTAATAAGTGTTTTATTAAGGCCTGCAACTTGGAGAACTAATAATCCTTTGTGTAAATTCATTTTTATCTTTCTTTAGTTCCACCTTGATATTTTAGATGTTTCTCTCATATTCAACATGAAGAGTATTCGTTTCTTCCGATTTTCTTTCTTTAATCCATCTATTTGGAAATACTTATTCAAATTATTCCCAAGTTCAGTCTAAATGGATTTACATAGTTACCATATGACCTCATTGGTGCTCCAAGTAAGAGAGTGTTTCATTTGGGACCAATTTGGTTTGATTTGGGTTTGAACCTAAAAAACCACACTAATTGACCAAAATGGTAAATCCACCTTTTGAGGGAAAAATAAGTGGAATTTTGATGTCCCTAATGCCAAGTATCTAGGTACTAGGCTATTTTTTTTGCATTCTATGGGTTAATAAATTTCCAACAATGGTTCATTTTCACAAAATATAGCTTGTATATGAAAGTTATGGCCCTAGCAAGGTAATGGTCCAAATATTCCATACAGTCGAAGTGTCGATCATGTCAACTTACCATAACTAAAAAATAATGAGTTAATAATGTATGGAAATAACTACATACTTATAGAAGCATCATAGAGGTTCCGAGGGGTTTCAAAACCATCAACCTAACCCTAATTATAGCTATAAAAAACCTAGCAGAAGGAGGGAAAAGTGTTCACTTTTTCATTAGCCATTGGATGTTCCATACTATGAGGAGGTGCATGGAAGAGATATTAATAAAGAAGAGATAAATACAAATATTATAGAAGACTATATAAGACCACAATGTCTCATAGTTTCATGGTAAGCTTGAACAACTTTATAATTTTTTTCCAAAGGAAAACCCTGTGGGGAAACTCCTAGGCATTTTCCTACATTTTGCAGATGGTACCCAATGCAAATCCATTGACACTAATTATGGTGCTTGATTAGAGAAGGACATCAAGTGAGGATCACAATAGAGGTAACCAATCTATGTGTTTGAACTCAGGACCTCCTACACGAAGTTCAAAACACTCAACCAATTGAGCTACCCACCAAGCTAGACAAGTTTGTAATATGTATTGTAATATCCATAATATAAGAAGACAAAAGGCACACTTCTTGTAATATCCAAAATTGCGGGATATCCGTACCATGTGGATCTCAAGATTGACCCAAGAAGGGTTAATAAGCAATTGCAATCCTAAAAAATGGAAGACAAACACTATGAATATCCCATTGATGAAGGCATAAGAATATTTGCAAGGTTATAAGGTCAAGTAGTTGATATTTCTAGGAGCATGGTGGTAATCATGACCACTCTAGAGAAAAATATCATCCCCTTTGCAAGGAATCCTAAATCTCACGAGAAACCAAAATATCACGAGGAATCAAGGAAAAATAAAGAAGAATCAAAGCTCAAAAAGGAGAACTCCAATAACCAATCTTCTTAGCACTTGTTTAAAGTGGAAGTGAAGGTTGAGTTCAAGCCCTATGAAGGTAAGCTAGATGTTTCTAAATTGATTCTTTGGTTGTAACAATTAGACATCTATTTTAGAGTGCATAATGAAATATGAGAGGAGTATACAATATATTTTGCTAGATTGAAGGTAGAAGGCCACACATAGATAGTGGGAGAGATACATCGAGGGAGGTATTCAACAATATCCTCAAGTCCGATTTTTAAACTATTAGGTATGAAGAGGACCACATAATTTGCTATAACTACTATTAGTAGAGAGAAGGAAATAGTATACAAGAGTTCACTACATAGTTCGAAAATAAATCCATTCAATTGGGCATAAATCCCAAGGACCTCAATGTGGTTATAAAGTACCTCGGTGGCCTTCATAGTCACATAAGGATGAAATTTATGTTATTCAATCCCCAGAGTATTGAAGAGGATTGTGTGCAAGCCAAAAAAATTGAATCTAATAAGAAAAAGGGGAATAAAGTGGTTTAAAGAAGTCAAACTAGTACAAACTTCAATAAGGGTGAGAAGAAGAAGGAATACACGAGAAAAATAAGAAGATTGTCACTACTACACATGTGTGGATATACCCTAATAACCACTATAATCATTGTAGCATTGATTTTGACACTAAAGAAAATTGTTGGAAACTACATCTAGAGATAAATATTAGGAACCACCAATAGGAGCAATCCAAGAGGAAGAATCTTTTAGTGGAAGTGGGAAAGGAGATTGAAAACAACTCAAATGTGGAGGAAAAGATCTTTTGAACAACATTGCAGAAGTAAGTGAACTTGTGATCCAGGTGGATATCAGTGGAAAACCACCTCTTACACTAACTTAGAATGGTTCTACATCTTAGTAGTGCTACTACAATTTTTCAAGTCCTAAAATTTTGACACATTTTTGAGGCATTTCCCATGCATTTTTGACAGTTGACTTGGCCCCAAAATATTTGATTATAGGGATTTAAAAACACAAATATCATATAATAATGTTTCTAATGGTTCAAGAAATGCCCCAAATAGAGTTTTTACAAGAAAAAAATGGCCTAGGGAAGTTGATGGATCAACTAGGCTCCTCAGGGCCCACATTCCTTTGCTACCTCATCTCCTAGGGTTAGGTTTTGTATCTTTTGGGGTCTCACCTCTTACATTTTTATAATTTATGTTAAAAGGGTAGTTTCAATCTCTTGTAATATTCTTCTTGTGAATGAGCATATTTGACACGTCTCTCTTGAAAGATAAGCTACTACCATTCTACCTAGTTTGTCTGTGTTGGCATATTGTAGTGTTTTCTTAGTTCATTTATTAATAGAATTTGGGTTTCATTTTATTACTACGATATTCGCTATAAATATATGTTATTTCATCTATATTTATATATTCATTTAATTATCCACATAATTTAGATCAATGGTATTAGAGTAATATGCTATTTTGTTTTATTTTTACATGGATGTCCTTGATGATGTCAGGGTATAGGGAGTTGGGCCTTGAACTAATCGAAATTGTTGAATACCACCCTCATTGGCCCAAGTGGCCTCCCATGGTAGGATATAGGAATTATGATGGGAGAGGAGATATTATAAAGTTGTTTCTTGAGGAATCCCACGTGCGACAAAGGACCAAGATGATAGATAATTTCACCTAGATCCTTCAATAACTATTAATGATGATGCATGAACCTTTAATAAGTAGTCACTTCAAAGGTTTCCATTCAAATTAAAAATTAACTTTCAAATTAATTTATTTGAAGGCCAAATAGATGCATATACTTTGGGGAAACAATTAAGTCTACTAAAGGATTATTACTCTATTAAAAAATTTTTCAACAATGAAAATATCACCTTCACACTCCTTAAGTCCCTTTTCCATGTCAAATATTGGTGGGAAACTTACTTGGTGCAACATATTACAGATGAGTATGCAATATTTAGTATAGAGCACACTTCGATGGATTTTGTTGATGCCCTCAAGGAGAAATTCTACCATGTTGGAAACTACAATGACTAGTACACAAGATGGATAACTTTGCATTAGAAGAGAGAATAGATGGTGGAGAAGTACACCAATATATTCCATAAATTTTCTCAAAGTAAAGTATGAGACACTCTAGGTGAAACTTGGTTCTAAAAATACCAGAATGGTCTACATAGGTACATCCAAACATAAATGGATTTCTTGGACATCTCTTCACTAAGAGTTACTTATTAGTATGCTATCAAGATCAAGAAAACATTTAAGAAAAATAGTAAGAGGGATTTTGGTTTGAAAATCCACCACAAAAGAAGCATGGTAAACATGACCCCAACTCACATAAAAAAGAAAAAAACAAGGATAGCCAAGCTTAAGACAACTAGTCCAAGCTGCAAGCAAAATAGGGTAACATGAAGTTGAACAAGGACCCTGGAAAGTGGTGTGAGTTCCTCAAAATCGCTTAGCATAACATTGATGAATGTCACTACAAGTAGTCATTGTTGGCCAAGATAAAATACTCAAAATTATATTTTGGCTCAGACTCCAATTTAAATCCAGATACGGAAAATAGATCATTGCCATAGAACAAAAGGTTTCCATCACCACTACAAAGATCCATCGATATGAACTAGAGGATCCCACAGAATGTGAGCACCACTTCCACTAATAGATGTGGGTGACACAAAATCTGTTACATTTCATTATTGAAAATGGTATCTAGAAGAACCTAATCTCAATAGAGGTCATTGAAAGGTTAATAATATTGATGATGCCACACTACCAACCATACACCATTGATTGACTGAGCTAGGGATGAAACATTTTCATTAGTTAGCAATGTCACCTAGGCTACAACATCAACCCTTTAAATATGAGGTACCATGTGATGTTGTCCCACTTGAAGTTTGTGATGTTATTTTAGGTTATCTCTATAGGGCACCAAAGGTAGTTTTGACTTCCATAGTCTCTTTAATTCTAATGAAGCAGTAAAAGAAGGTAATTTCTTAGACTGAGAGATTTTTCCTATTCATGGTTCAACCGAAAGGTAAATCAAAGGTCACCATGACCACCAAGGCCTCGACACGAGGTCTCTCTATATATTAAAATCAAGTGTACAAGATAGTGTAAGAACATAGAGATATCTTCACTTCACCTATGCCTCTACACTATCAAGAAAATCATGAAACTAGTTTGACACCTAGTGCTCCTCTACCTAATGAATCGATATACAAATTCCCACTTATGGAGAATGAATAAATCAAACACCATATTAAATATTTAATTAAAAAAGGCCACATTCAACCAAGATCCTCACCTTGTTATATCTCAATTATGTTGGTTTAGGAAAATGATGGGATGTGGAAAATCTGTATTGATTACACATCCCTACATAATATCAAAATTATGAACCAATATCTAATCCATAGATTATTAACCTTCTTGATAACTCAAGGGTGCCAAAATTTTCAGTAAGATTGATCTAAATTCAAGCTATGATCAAGTCTCAATTGAGTAAACTGATGTATATAAGACAACCTTCAAGTCTAAACAAGTCCTCTTCGAGTGGTTGGTCATGCCTTTCAGCTTAACCAATGCCCCAACAATGTTCACAAGGATGATGGATTATATTTATTATCCATTCAAAAATTCCTTTTTGGTCATAAATCTAGATGATATCATCATCTTCAACAAAAATTAAGAGGAGAATTGCACAAAATTTAACAAGTTTTGAGCACCCTACAACAGCACAAGTTATATTCCAATCTAGAGAAGTGCTCATTTGACATGCAAAAATTTAGTGTTTGGTATACATAGTGGATGCGCATGGTGTGCATGTGGAATTAGACAAAATCCAAGTCATTTAGAATTGATCGGCCTTGAATACACTAACATAGCTCTATAGTTTCTTGGGACTCACCAACTTCTCTCGTAGGTTCATTTTGGGGTTCTCTCATATCCCTTGGCCCTTAAGGAAAGTAATCAAATGTGGATTAAAAGCCAAGTTTGTTTGGGTTGAGTCACAACAACAGACATTTGAGGATTTAAAATGTCACCATTGTTTGGCACCAATCCTCATTTTTCCAGACTTGCAACAACCCTTCGAGATTGAGAGACATTATTTAGACTATGCTACCATTGAAATCCTCACTTAACATGGAGATCTAGTGGCCTAGAATAGTGCACACTCTTTGATGTGATTCATAGGCACACCACCTATGACAAGAAGATGCACTCCATTATGTAGGCATGCCAACAATGAAAGAATTATCTTTTGGGAAAGGAAACAGTCAACCACATTGATCACAATCTCCTACAATTCATGTATATGCAAGGAAAGTTACATAATGATTTCCATTAGAAGTGGTTCACGCACTTGCAAACATTCCACTGGAACATTGAGTACAAGAATGGAAGTACAAACCAAATTGTGAGATGCCTCACTTGACCTTTAGTTATGGTTCTAACCATGATTCTTAACTCTTGTGGACATGAGACTTTTGGGTGGTCCCAATTGTTTGACATTGACCTTGAATTTGATATTGCCAACTGAACAATGGGTACAGGTAAGAGTGTTTTAGATTTTCACATATAGGATGCACTTATACACCATCTAGGACATCTTTGTATTCCTTCAAGTGAGAGTGAGAATTGGATTTGGGAGGATATTTATACTTGGGTGGTAGGGCACTTTGGTGTGGAGAATACAATGGTAGCTATACAAAAGTGCTTCTACTAACCAAAGCTCTAACAAGACATTAGCATGTATATCATATTGTGTACTATTTGTGCTATCACCAAACTTTCCATCAAGAACCAGGGGTTGTACACTCCTATACCTACTCCTAACACACCTTGAGAGTTAGTCTCCATAGATTGCATGTTATTCCTTCTCTCAACTAAGCATTGAAACAAATGTGTATATGCGGTTGTCGATCAATTCTATAACATAGCCATTTTGACACACCGTGAGAAGTGTATCACAACATAAGTCATTACTAAGCTATTCTTTGACCGTGTTTGGGTTCATTTTGGGATAGCACAAACCATTATATTAGATAAGGATAATAGGTTCTTGAGTACTTTTTGGTCCAATCCATGGTCATCGATGGACACCAAGTTGACCAAATTGACTACCTTCCACCCTCAAACCAACATATGGATAGAGGTTGTCAACAATATGATTGTGCATATCCCGAGAAGGTACAACTTTAATCACCCATGTACATGGGATGAGAACCTTACTTATGTTCAACATAGCTACAAAATATCCCTTCATAGCTCCATTGGCCACAACCCTTTTCAAGTGTGTTTGGGGTTCTAACCATTAGACCTAATTGACATAGATCTAGCCATTACATATACATAATAAGAGTCCTCCCATGCTCATATCAAGGAAGATAGAATAACCAAAAATTTTGAATGGACCCAACACACCCAACAAGAAGTTCATTGTATTTTCTAGAAAGCCAATGCCAAGTACAAGAAACAACATGATCAACATTAGGTTCCAAAGAAGTTTGAGTTTGGTGATAAGGTATGGTTTCATTTGCAAAGAGATCACCTTGCAGGTCAAGTCAATGAATATTACGCTCATTCAGTCAAATCAAATTACACTCATTCATAATAGTCTTCATGTGAATGAGCGTAGTCAATCATATCAAATGTAAATTATATGATTGACTTGCACATATTTAGTTTCTAGTTTCATTTCATGTGTTTTTACTTTCTCTTGCATAATATTTTTCTTAGCCTGTTTGTGTATTTGATTGATTTTGGCTTATATTATCTCATGGTTTAACATTCTTCAATGTCACCTTTGGTAGGTGGCATATCTCATCTCCACGGGATTGGTATGGAAAGGCAAGTTGGAATCATAACCCTTCAACACATGGCATGATAGGCCATGTATCAAATCAATAAGTGGAGAAATGAGCAAGGGGCACATGCACAGATGGAAGTGGTATAATGACATGCAAATGAGATATAACTATGCATCATAATATAATTCATTTATGTTAGGCTGCATCTAATCATGAAACATCATCTCCAATTTGCTTGCAAATTTGCGTCATGAGATGGTTTTGGTGCTAGAAATTAAAGGACAAGCATGGAAAGAATGGTGTGTGGAGTGGAAAAGTGAAGGAAATAAATTATCCTAAGAACCTAAGTGTAATATATAATTGTGTCTAAGTTCATCATCCTCATTTCTTCTCACTAGAAATTTTTTGATTAAGTTTCAGAGTGAGGAGATGGCTTTTAAAAATGATTTTCTCACAAGAGAATTTGGTGCATGGGGACCACCTTCACCATTAATTTTTTTTCGTGTGTGTGCAATGATCTCAGTGAATTCAATGTTCTATATTGAAATTCATATAGCATAGATGATGTTTTCCTAGATAGTTTTTGATTCCATGAAGCAACACTTTGAACAAGGATTGCACTTTATCCTTTGAGGGAATTTTGCATGTATTTTTTGGCCAAAATAATATTGGGAAATATGGAGGACATTAGTTTTTTTGGGGGCCTATGAAATCAACATAATTGATAAAATTCAATTATGAAACCCGTAGATACTAAAATTCATATTAAAAAAATTTCCATCGTTGAAGCTATTTTGGATTTACGGATTATGAACCTATAAATCCAAAGGTGGAATGGGAAATATGACCACTCTTTGGAAAGATCCTTGTCTACTCTATTCCCTAAAACTATTTTTTCCCAATATGAGGTTGTGAGAATGAGTAATAGTTTTACAAAGTAAAAAACCTAAGGGGTTTTGTGGGTGCCCATTTTAATTAATTTTTAATGGTTCAACAAGCAATATTTTTCTTCATTTGTGACTCCATGATCAAACTAAATATTGTATAATGGATATAGAACCTCAATTGCAAATAATTTATCCTTGTTATGGTGTGCAAAGGAGAACAAAGTCTCATAACCTTAGTGACTTACTATAGTCATCGATAAACCAAAGAAGCCTCACAAAAACTTAGCTTTGCTTTATGAAGATCGATTCAACATATGAAATATCAAATCATTAGTGACCAGATGATAATTGGTTGTTCAAAGGATTCACAAGATTTCCATTGAGTTTTTTTCTTTTCCAGATGAGCTAAAGTGCCAAATCATTGACTTCGGAAGCCTGACAAGCCTTCAAACCTAGTGGTTTTCCTTATATGCTCAAATAATTGCGTTTAAAGGAATTTTTACCTCTAGAACCCAATAGTTCACCCTTGGAGTTTGAACTAGACAAAATTTGACAAATATAGCCCAAGGAAAGGGACAAAAATAACCATTTTTTGCTAATAAAAATCCATTTCGCTAGGTTCAAATGCTTGTGTGCCTCTTGAACCTAGTGATTTGAGTGACACAATGAATTTAATTCTAGGTTCAAATCACTGAATTCAAAGTCTTAACAAGCCTTTGAACCCAATGATTTTTCTTCTATATCCAATTTGTTGATTTTGTAGGTTTATTTACCTCTTGAACTCAATAGTTTACCTCTTAAGATTTTGAACTTGCCAATTAGAAATTTCCTTAGTAGTTGTTCACATTTTCCATATGTAACACCCAACCCCAAGCCTATAAAGGCAACAAGCAACCTCCCTTCTCATTCTATTTTCCATTTTCACTCTAGGGGGCATTCTTCTTCAATGTTATGCTCTTAATGAAATTTTTCCTTTGTGCTTTAGAGATCCATGGTTTTTCAAATCTTATCCAACTAGAAAGCACATCCAGTACTCATTCAATCCATTGCATATTAATACCAATAGCCCTAGCAATGCATTTTCACCCCCAAAACATGTTTCAATGCTTTGATACATTTCTAGCATCCCCAGACGACCATAAATACATTTTTGCAACAATAGATGTTTTCTCCATATATGAGGATAAAAAAAACACCCGGGTAGAGAATTCTCTCTCCCAAAGAAAGGGAATAGTGAATCTTGTTGTCAAGAGACATTGTAACTCAAAATCAATATTTATCCTTGATGCATGGAAAAAAATTCATGAGAATTGACCTAAACCAACAATCAGTGTCAAGAAACCATTTTTCTTATTTGCATATCTTTTTCAATGTAAGATCAATTATGTGTTCTTTGTTCTTCAAGCTTATGAGATATTCACTTACTTCATCTATCTCTTGCAATGTTGTCACAATTTTTTCAGACCATGGCCCTCTTCAGGTTACCAAAAAAAGGGTACCGATGTAGTCTAATGCCTTGGCATTTCTTCTTTTCGAAAGGAAAGAAGTCTCACATGAAGAACAACCGAGACAAAAAAAATCAGGGAAGGGTAAGAAGAATGCTATACAGATCTATATTGTTACCATTCTTAATCAATATAGATGACTCTATTCAAATCCTTTAACACATCATACACCGATACGAGAGAACAAAGCTGTATAGAACAACAAGAAAGGATAAAGAAATGTAACGCATAACAGACAGTGACATAATAGCATCCGAGAGATACAAGAAGTAATAAAAACCAAGAACTTTTAAAATTTGATCTCCATTATCTTTCTATTATATGAGAAGTCTTGATCAACAAGACTTCATAGCTTTACATTAATCATCTACCATACTCATCATAGAAGTGATCAATAGGCACATCTCAACACAATACTAGAGCTAATCATAATCAGTCTAGTCCCTTCCCCTTACTAATTACATTTGAGCTATGGAGTACAGATCCAATAATTTCCTCTCGTTCCTCTCTCCTATTTCGTTCACACACCTAAACATATTACAATACAATCATTTCCTTTTCCTCCTTGAGAACTTGTAGGCCCTCTTCTCTTCTTGATTCTGTTCCAACTGTATTGTCCTAAAACTGATTCTGCGCTGGCCTTAGACTATTTTTTGTTCCCACATATTTCTATTGCACGTTTCCTTTATCAACCCCCTTTTCCTTCACTTAATTGGTTTTCTAACTCCTTGATAACTTTCACAAATTCTCTTATCAAAACGAAGGGCCCAACAGGCCTCGACCACAATCCTTGACTAGCCCCATGTCAAGTCATTGGTTCTTCTGTGTTCTCCAATTTGGCCTATTGTCCTTTTGGGGTTTTGATTTATTCCTCCTTGGATCCTTCAAACAAAGGGCCCAACTCTGGCATTAGCTAGAGAGTTTTTCTCTGATCTCCTGGAGTTGTTCAAGCTTGTCTTGCCACTTTCTGGCAAGCAATGAGGCTTCTGCAACAAATTGTTGTGTTGCACTGGGGCTGAAATTCTTCTGCTTGGATGCAATGAGGGAATTCCATTCCGCATATGCTAATGTCACAACCTGGTGCATCTAGAGGTATGCAGCTTGAAAAATAGGCTGAAAGGATCTTAGTTCCTTCTTTGATACTATTTGAGCTTCAAACATAGCATTCAAAGAGTTGTCGGCTTGCTACATTTCCTCAAATTTTGCTTGATGCTCCAGAGGATTGTGTGTTTTGGCTGCTTCTTCGTTGAGGGTCTATATTTTGGTGCACAATTCTTCCAGTTCCTGGTTGCAGTGAGTTATAACACCCATCCAATCGCTGACTTCCTTGAAAATGGTAGTACATTCAACGCTCTTTTTATGTAGCAAGTGTCTCGCATGGTTGCCTTCTATAACAATTATTTCTAGCTATTGTTGGAGTTCCCTGACTATTCCTTGACCTTCAAATTCATCCCCTCCAATTGAATTTGAAGGTCCTCTGCTTGATATGTTATTACCTCCCATGCTTGCTGAACCAATTCGAGTTGTTCCTTTGGTTTTGCAGTTGCACTGTAGTTTGGCATATGAGGTGCTACTTTCCCGAAGGTCGTCCAACTCTCTATTAACTTTCCCTTCATTCTCTCCATTTTCTATTCTGCATGGATTTTAAAATATTAATTCTGCATCCTTTTGGTTTGTTACAGTATCCCTTCCGGTCATGAAAATTCAAATTGTGTTTCGGCTTGATGAATCCTTTGTTCTAAGTGATTAGTTGAGGCTCTGATCAAGCCTACTAGTTGTGGTGTCAGTCACTGAGCGAGATCCCTAGATGTGACTATGGCCTCAAGAAAGAGTTTGATTTGAAGCGAAATCCTGCTAGCCATGGATTACTATGATGGTGTCTCAACTTCTTCTTCTCCGTGGAGTGATACTTGCAACTGCTGGGCTAGTTTATTCTTTAGGGCTAACGAAAGAAAAGGGATAAATTTCGTCTGCGCTAGGCAGAGCTGTAGCAACTCTGAGCACTTTTTTGGATCTTGGAGTATGAGTTTTGGCTATTCTTTCAACAAGGCTGTGCTTTTTCTTGACCGAGTCTCCTACGGTGCTTGAGACTCTACTTCCTTTTGTGTCGTTGCATGTGCTGTGGGTGGAACTTCATGGGTTTTGCTCTGATCCTTCGAGACTTTTGTGAGGATTTTTGTTCTTGGAGACTATGTATGTGGGAGGGGGACATGTGGGAGTTGGGTAAGTACTGATACTATGGATGGTTGGCTCTCATGAGAGGAAAACTATTCTAGAATCTCGAGTTGCATGGGTTCTACTGAATTGGGCAGCAGTGGTATTGTTGTATCCGTGGTTGGTCGTGATGGTTCTTTCTCAGTGATTACAATGGAAGGTATACTGGGGTGAGACTTAGGGTAATTGATAATGTGGATAACATTCTGGGCTTCCCGAGTGGTTTCTCAAGTGCGAGGTAGCGTAGTAGATATAGGCTGATGGTTGATGAGTTTAGCTGGGCTGACTGTCGGGGACACACTAGTTCTGGGATTCTTGAACGAAACCTCATGTATAAAGGCGACAAACAAAATGTCACTAATGGTATTACTTGAAAATATGGCCTCATCCGAAAGCTTGGGACATCCCGAAAAAGGCCTCTTTTTCCTCTACAGCTGGTGTTCTTCCTCTTCCTCTGAGTATGAGGCCATTGGCGACTTCTGCGACCGTTCTACCTTGCCGAAGCTCGATCTCGCTTCTTCTGTTGGAATATTCTTCTTCAACAATTTTGGTGGAAATATGTAATGCATGCCTGAATTACACAGGGTGCGTTTAACTCCTGGCCAAGACATGATCTCCTTTTCCAGTATTTCCTCATCCAAATAGAATGGTAGGGGCCTTGTGTGAAAGTCTGAAGGCTTTGCATGCCTTTTCCAGATGAAAGTGTGATTTTGATTAAGAGCAAAGGAGATGTTCCTTGTATGTAGGTTCAACAACTCTTGTGTTATACACATCCTTTGGGTGGCGTCAATCAAATTATTGTACCACTTTAGGAATGAAACGTTGTTGAACTTCGTATTTTTCAAGTCCGACCTTGCATGCCAAGGTTCAAACATCTTTGCGAGGCGCCCTTTGTCTACAGGTGCTAAGTGTCTGCCCATGGGTGGCCTCCAATTTATCATTTCAAAAGAGAGAAGTAAATATCCATATGTGAAGGTGCCTCCCTTCTCTTGAACTTCCTCACAAGCGATAAGGAGTTCCTCCAACATGTAACTGCACCAATTGAAAACTGCACCGTTTGAGCAGAAGTCAACCACTAACAGGGCATCAAGTGTGAATTCACCCTTATAGTAGGCATGCATGACCTTGATATAAATAATGTAGCAGGTCATTCTCACAGTTTCAGGGATGATTGGTTCAATATTTTATATGTGACCCCCCCTCTGTGTATGGAAATTCTCATACATACTAATTTCACCCATCCATTTTCCATGTTTGCTCGGTCCTTGAAATCATTTGGAGATGTCCTCTCCCTCCAAAGATAATCCTTTAAGATGATGTATATCCTCAACATGAATGGGGTATCTCCTGTCAAGCCATAAACTTCTATCATGCACCCTACTGATCAGGAACTTGGTGCATCGCACAACTTCATCGGTGGTCCCAAACACTAGGAGTTCCCGAAGGTTCATGATTGTATTTTCCTTTGACATCACCCAGTACCTCAATCCTAGGATCATAGGGCTTGTCTAGGATTGCTTATTTTGATACTGAGCCTCATCCTCCCAATATTCTTAGCATTTTTACGCTAGAGTGATAGTAGCGACACTGGCTCGGGAACTAGGTAGCGACCGACTTCTTAGAATGCACCAGGATGTAGAGACTCAATAGGAGAAGGCACATAGCTGAATTGAATGTAATTATAAACAATATTGTGGAGTATTATGGATAAGGTAATGGGATAGACCTTTAATGGGTCATAAATGAGCGAACAATTAGGCCAACAACACGATCTATGGCGCGGACGTGCGACGAGACTGGTAATGCGATAAAATCTTCTGGTCGGATTATGAATTTATTGGGTACCTCACTCAACATGTGGTTGACACAATGGTATTACCATTTTAATGGTTGAGATGGTGGCAATATTATCGACACGATCTATGGGGACTAGAACTTTTAATACTTGACGAGAGATGCTGACAATTTTCGGCAGTTACCCTAAAAACTACAACTGGAAGTGACATAACTATGACTTAGTTATTAATAAAGTTCAGGGTTGATCCTCCCCCAGACACAATGATTTTATAGTGGTTGTGCGTGTATAGATGACTGGATTGGAGATGCATCAGATAACACGTTTCCGCATGGGCATGTTTCAAAAAATCTAACAATGAAAATGAGAAGGATGTGTCATGGAGCTCCTAAGCACGCTCCGACATTATTACATAAAACAAAATTTAACATAAAATCAAAGTCTACCTAATGTACACGCTCCCTTGGATTGGAGAAACCATCTCTCTTGTTAAGTGTGGGTAATGTAGGGTTTCAAGCATGCACCATTCACCCACCCTGGTCGAAGGACACCATCCACCTGCGCTAGCTTGATCGCACTAGACTATCGGATTTCATCCATTAGGAATGGTCCTAACCAATGCATGCACAACTTGCCTAGATGTTTCTGATAACAATTGTCATAGAGGAGTACCTTATCGCCTTGTGTGAACCTCTTAGTCTTAATGTGTTGATCATGCAAATATTTCTACCTACCTTTTTCCACTGACTGTTGAAAATCAGCTAGGAACCTTGCTTCTTCAAGTTCCTGTAGGTCTGCAATCCTTTGAGAAACTGATGCATCATCCATCATGTCTGTAGCTTGAGATATATAGAGACTAGGGGTTATAAAATCTGCAGGTACCACAACTTCCTCCCCGTAGACCAACTGAAACATGGTGTACTTGTACAACTTCTTTGTGGTAGTCCTATAAGCCCACATGACTGCTGAAACTCTATCATCCCAATATTCTCTGTTTGCACAACATACCTTTGTCAGTCTGATTTCCATAATCTTGTTGAATTCCTTCATTGTGCCATTAGCTTGTGGATGATAAGGACTACTCTTATGGGGAAAGATAAGAAACTGTGTCATCAATGTTGCGATTGTGCTGCTAATGAAGTGGCTAACTTGATCACTAGTCAGGCTTCTAGGACATCCAAACCAGGTAATAATGTTCTCAAATATAAATCTAGCAGTTGTATATGTTGAAAAATCCTATACTGCTTTTGCTTCAAACCACCGCATAAGATAGTATGTTGCGGTAATGATATATCTAGCCTTTGAATGCCTTGTAGGTGGGTTAATTGGTCCAATAAATTTAACAACCCACTTCTCAAAGGATTGTAGTTCTCTAATCGGATGAAGAGGTAATTCATCTCTGCTTGATGGATTCCCTACTCATTGAAAAATATCTCAAGACCTAGCATAAAATTTATCATCTTTGAATAACGTTGGCCATCATAATCTGACTTGGAGAACCTTCTGTGCTGTAGATTTCCTTCCAACGTGCTCTCCCGCAACTCCACTGTGGCATTCCTATAGGATACATTTCCTTTCATGGTTTAGGACACACCTTATGATAATGCTATCGAGTCCCATATTATAGAGTTGGAATGCAATCAATTGGTAATATGCTATGCAGACCACCAGGTGCCTCTTCTGGGTTGTGGAATAATTCTCTGGCCAGGTCCTTGTATTGAGGAAAGCAACAATCTCTTCGAGATATTTCGGGATGGATTCAATCCAGAACAGGTCTACATCAGGGAGTTGGTCGTCCACTGCTCCTCCACTTTCCCCTGATTCCAGTCTTGATAGGTGATCCAATCCTACATTACATCTTCCAAGTTTGAAAATTACCTCGAAGGAAAACTCCTCAAAGAGTAAGAGCCACCTGCATATCCTTCCTTCAAGGACATAATTATTTACAAGGTATTTCAATGCATAATGGTCAGTGAAAAACTTAAAATGAGAACCTTGTAAGTAGTGTTGAAAATTTTGCAACGCATAAATCATGGCCAAACCTTCCCTTTCGGTTGTTGTGTAGTTGCATTCAACTTGAGATAGTTTTCCGCTAGAAAAATATATAGGGTTGTCCATATTCCATTCCCCTGGTTGGGCTAAGATAGATCCTAACACAATACTCGATGCATCCACGTGTACATGGAATTCAATTTCCCAGTTGGGGTATATAAGAATTGGTGTAGTATTGAGTTTTTCCTTGAGTATATCAAACGCCTTGTCACACTCAGCCGTCCACCGAAATGCTTCAAACTTCTTCAGTAATTTCTCCAATGGTGTTGTGATACTGACATATCTTCTGATGAACCTTTGGTAGTATCCTATGTGTTCAAATGTCGAGCACAAATATTTAACACTTGTGGTTGGAAACGTGTTCATGATAACTACAACTTTAGCTCAGTCCACCAGGATTCCTTCCTGACAAACAATGTGGCCTAGTAGGTTTCCGTGCGGTACGCAAAAAATACACTTCCTCAGGTTCAAAGATATTTGTAACTCACAACATCTATCAAAAATCAACCAGATTAGCCCTACGTGATCCTTTAACAAACTATATAGAATCCAGTCATCCATATAGACTTCTAGGAACCTGTTTATGAAGTCACGAAATACGGCAATAATAATCCTAGAGAAGACCGCAGGGGAATTATTTAGGCCAAAGGGCATAACATTGTATGTGAATGACCCCCAATCTATTATAAAAGTGGTCTTCTTCTTGTATTCCCCTGAAATTCTGACCAGGTGATACCCCAAGAATCCATCTGTAAACAAATATTCTTATGTCCCCGCAACCTGATCTAACACTTCATCACTTAAGGGTGTTGAAAATGGATCATGTATAGATACATCATTCAAAATACCATAGTCAATACAAACCTGAATGTCATCGATACCCTTTTTTCTCTATATTACTATGGGACTAACCCATTCAACTTCTTCAATCGGAAAGATCAGGCCTGTTGCAAGTATTTTGTCTATTTCTCTTTTGACCTTTTATTTTACCTTGGGATTGAGACGATATGGTCTGTGCTTCACGGGTTTCGAGTAAGGTTTAAGCTTGACATTCATCTCCCCCATGGTTCCTTTTATGCCTTTCAATTCTGAGAAGGTTTTTGGGAACAAGTCCTCGTATTCCCGCAATATAATCTAGATTTCATTCATGGCTTGCTCATCCCAGTAATCCCCTATAAAATCTATCTTAGGATGCTTGTCTCTCCCTATATTTACTTTCTGCAACTTTAGAGGATGGATATAGGTGCTATTGGTATGACCGGGTGTAGTATCCTGGATTTCCCTAATGCCTACAATTTCTTTGATATTGAGGTTCCTAAGTTATTCTAATTCATTAGGTTCTACCAGGTCTTCATCAAATTTACAATATGCTACTAGTATTTTGACAAGGTTGTGGCCTCTATTGGATTGAATTAATTGGACCTAGTCCGAACATGCTACTAGGTTTAGTCTAAGTTCACAAGCGTCGGTAAATACCACTTCTTGAATTCTTTGAAGGAACGAGTGACGCTTAGGGGTCCTATCAGTAGAAGATAAGTCTTTGCAAAATTGGTCTTCTAGTGTTTTCCAACGACTCATTTGTCTTCTGGTCTCTTCATGTATGAACTAGGTTTTTGGTATCACACCTAATGAGTGGAAAAATAAGTGAACCCATAACCGAGAGGGTACTTGCGCAACTTTCCATTGCTTGATGCAATGCTCAACATGCATTATGGGGTCAGACTACCCATCAAACAATTGTGCACCATGAAACTCCATGTTCGTCTTTGTTGTCACCTAATCACTTCTGAGAAATCTGTACCAAATAGATCTCTTTGCATCCTCCCAATCAAGAAGTGAAGCTGTGTGAGTGGCCCACCACCTGGATGGGGTATCCTTCAAATCTATATCTAGAACTGAGATCCTTTTCTCTGGTGCAAATTTTCTGTCTAAATTAGTGAGAAATCTATTCAAATATGAAGTACCATCGCATGTTGGGTGATTCCTCATCTCAGTCCCAATCCATCTCTTTTCCCTGATATTTGCACAACGTCTTGAAAATATTTCGTATGAACCCTACTGCCAACTATCAAAAGCTAGTTCTGAGTCCTCATCAACTGACTGTATACTCCGGCAACTTACAGATCCATCTACAATGGGGTTGATTTAATCTGACCTCATCCCTATTTTTATGGTGTATAACTAGTCGAGAACTTCTTATTCCATGTTATTATCCACTGGATTAGTACCTAGGTCCCATGTATAGATCTAAGGGCTAGAATAATTTAACTCCATTTGCTTCAAACGTCATAGTGTCCCTCTTTAATTAAATGATAACATAGTTGTCATAGGCCCAATTGATCCCTAACAAGGTAGGGTAGGGGTCTTTGTCTCCCATGATTTCAATAACTTCAAAATCGACGGTCGTTTTAACTCCTGCAACATCTACTTCTACATCTTCTAGCCTTCCCACTGGAAAAATGTAGTATTGATTTTCCATTCTTAGCTAGATGGGGGAATAGACTAACCGAGGTTTCCCTAGAGCCTCCCAGGTCTTTTTGGGTAAGATATTGACATCTGATCCTAAATCTAGCATGACATCTTTAATTTCAAAGTCACCTAACTGGCCTTCCAACCTAAATTCTTTCCCCATTCACACCTTCCTTCTTTGTATCATCTGGTTATTATTCTCAGGAAGGTTGGTGGTTACAGTGGTTTATGGGGTTCCCTCATCCCCTAGGATTAGGTGCAGGGTATTCCACAACTTCTCATAGAGTTGGTCATCTCCTAGGATCTCAGAGAATAATTGAAACTAGAGGTTAATTATATCTCGAGACTGCTCACAGGGTCTTCTCGAGTTTACATGATTTTCGGGTGTGGGAGGTGAGTTAGGAGCTCAAGTGGTATTGGGTTGAAGGGTGACTTTAGGAGGGGTTTCCCTTATTTCTGGAGTATATTCGCCTTTAAATATTTCTACTACATCTTTGAAAAATATTTTTTGTTTCAAAGGATCATATCTGTCATCCTTGGGGGATGTTTTCTAAATCTTGGGCTAGTTGTCTACATCTACCCTAGGTTTTTCTCCTCCATGAGTGATGATGTCGAATTTGGGTAGCCTGCCTTTGAATTCTCTCCTAGGTTCCGAGCCTAAGAAGTTATTTCCTCTTTTTCGAGCCCGATCCTCCCACTTTGAGATTAGATCTGGGCACTCTTCAGTTGCGTGCGCATTAGTTCTGCAGTGTGAACACCATGTCCGTCTCGGATGATGATAGTCTCTATCCATATGTCCTTGTTCATCACAATTGTAACATCGACCTGATCCTCTTCCTTTGGTCCTTCCTCCTCTAAATCCTCCTACACCGCCACTTCCCTGACCTCTTCTCGACCCTTAGGGTGTTTCATTTATCCCGAATGTAGTCTGGTCCAATCTGTCGACAAGTGCATCTAATTCCAGAAATTGGTTTGTAGAATGCATCGTGGACCCACAAAACTCACAATGTATTGTATTGGGCATAGGTGAGTACTTCTTCACGATGTGGTAGTGTCTTGGTGCATGCCCCTGAGTCTGAAAAATTCCATAGTATTTGACTATTTGAGTGGGTTGAGTGCTTAGGAAAGTGTGGTATTGAACCGGTGCATGAAATGGTGGAGTTTCAGATACCTGTGAAACTCCTCCCGTTGGTCCTGTAGGGGGGTGGCCCATTCCTCTTACCCGCGAACACTCAGTTTCCAGATGCCCCTCTATGTAGCATCATGTACACCAAACTTGAGGTCGCATTGGATTGAGTAGAGTTAATTCCTGGACCTTCTCTGTGAGTGCAGATATATGTCCTTGGAGGTTCAACATGTTTGAATCTATCAGAGGTCTGGTTATCCTCAGGCTCCCTAGGTTTCCCTCCATGGCTTCAATCTTCATTGATTGTTCCAAAGAATCTGTCAGTGTGGCTATTATCTGTTGCATCAAGGGGATTCATGTCAAGGGAAACAACCCTTGAATGTACCATTCCCTTTGATGGTCATCATGAATTGGGTGCGCCAATCTCCCAATAGCATCCTTAAACTTCTGACTATATTTCGATGCAGACTCCCCTGTCTCTACTGAATCTTTCTATTATGACTGAGGTAACTTGAATTCAAAATTAAATTTATGACGTACATGCTCAAGGGTAAAGTCATGTCCTTGCACCCCAGGCTCAATAGCCTTCATGTACCATTTGAGGGCACGAACCCTCAAGGTAGTCTGGAATTACACTAACTTGTTCGCATCCAGGGTCCCTATGGACCTTCATATGGCCTCACATAGAAACTAATTTTGTTCTACATCCTTGTTGGCATAGGGGTAGACCCAGGGTTCAACACTACAACAACGCACAAACAAAACCCTGACTACTGGCCCTTTCGAAAACACCTGCGAAGTAGATGAAGTCTCACCCGAGGTAGAGGCAGGGGTGGTTGTGAGACTCAAGTGTCTGCAACCTTAGTTGGGACACAAATTTGTGATTATGATACTTAATAGAGCACTTAGCACCGTCAAATCCTCAATATGCAATCAATATCTACTTCGCTGATAAAACAAAGCTTCGTAGCATTCACACTGATCTAAGGTAGTTAAGTACTTAGCACACACCGATGGATCAGATCTAGCAGAAGCAAGCACTAAGAAAATTCATAGAAGTTAGATCTAACATTCTTACTCATCATTAGCACAAAGCATGAACAAATTTATCTATCTCTGTCAAAGCACTTAGCAAGAGAGTCACAAACACATTAAAACAAGGACAAAGCATAACAACACAATGTTTACGTGGTTCACCCCCACCCTGGGGCTACGTCCACCAACTCTTCTTCTTTATTGTCTTCAGTCAATCGGTTACAAGAACATAGCCTCAAAACCCTATTCCACACAGGACATAAGATCTGCGCAGCTCGCTAGATCCTTCTTCCTTGCATTCCAACACTAAGACTTCCACAATATTGCTACAATTACTTGTACTTAACTCTGCAAGTCTCACACAATATGCACAAATCCTTACAATTCCTAATCACACAGATTCAACTCTTGGCACTTAGCCTGCTTGCATACTAACATCACATAGATTCCTTCATTCTCTTCTCTCTTTTATATTTCCTATACATGGGCCACCATCCCATTCCCGTTACATATTCCCACATCCCAAAAAGGACCCAACAAGGGGCCGAGATCCCATGATCTCTGCTTTGTCTTGCGCTCCTCCTTCGACAGGCTGTCGAAGTCCAAAAATAGGTCAAACTTGACCATATATCAACAAAACCTGGTCAAGGGCCAACAATCCTCATACCATTTACCATCGAACTTTGGGTATCAGATGATCAAACCTCCCATGTTTCTATCCATTTCCGATGTTCTTGTTCCTATCAAAATAAATCCTAATGGCCTTAGTTGCGATCTACCAAGAGACCCTACTATCCTCCCACTGTTACAGTTGCGGGTCTTGTTGAACTATCTGAGTTCGACAAAATGGGATTTACATGAGTATGAGGTACTGAGCTTAACAAGGGTATTGAAGGTGCCTGGAGGGCGAGCGACTCAAGCTTGGTTCCATTGAATTATGGGCGGGTGTCTTTGATCTGGGGGGTATCATTTTCTTGTATCAGAGCAACCTGCTCCGCTTCGTGGTCGACTCCTCTTGATATCGAGGTCAAATATTATATGTCTTTTGCAAGATCCAGACATCTTTCATCCTCTCTTGCTTCTAAGCCTTCCTCATCTCGCCCACTTTCCAGGGGACTTCTTTCTTTCTACGCTTCTTTTTCCTGCAATCTTAGACTGGCCAGTCTTTCTTGTCTTTGCAACTTCCACAACTCTTTTGACTTTATTTCATCCATTCCTCCTGGTCTGATTTCTTTCTGCAAAACATCAGACTCATTCACTACTCTCTTTACCTTTCCACGCCACCATTTCTCAACTATGGCAACTCTCCTCAGGGAACGCTCACTTCTTGTGGTTTTCTCTTCCCCCATCTATCAAAGAATCCGTTCCCCTTCTTAGGTCATGAACCTACCCTAAGATCGCCCCACCCCGAGCACATGGGTTTAGGCTACCATCTCACGCAAGGGAACAACTAACATCCCCTCTTCAACCAAAAATACCTTGATCCAGAGGGGAATTTCCCTTAGTAATTTTCTCTGTGCCCCTTTATTGAATATTTCTTCAGCTCATGAAAAATATTGGTGGGTTTCTGTTGCAAACTCTGTGATATAGCCTTCTAGGGATGTGGCAACCCATAAATCCATCGCTCGAGTAATCTGGTGATCTATTCGGTGAATCTCTGCTAGCCTCTCTGTATCCCAAATATAGATTTATTTGACGCATTCTTTGAACGCTGGTGCTTCTTGTAGTCGATCTACCCAGTGGAATAGCTTTTCCGAGAATTCTACCCAGAAAATCTCATACTGGTCCCTCGATCTTTCCGAATATAAGATAAAATCATTCGTGGCATCTCGACTCAAATTTCATAGCTCAACTTCCTTCCATATGAATGCATCACACTTGCATTCCCACCACTGCCGAATGTCATATATATGGATCCGAGGAAGAAT
This sequence comes from Picea engelmannii, assembly GCA_009831015.1. Classification (NCBI taxonomy): domain Eukaryota; kingdom Viridiplantae; phylum Streptophyta; class Pinopsida; order Pinales; family Pinaceae; genus Picea; species Picea engelmannii. Next base: position 369,230 of record ML792965.1, on the reverse strand, counting down.
CCTCCTTACAGGTTCCCTTTTAAAATTAGGGTCCTGGCAACAAAACCATTTTGTTGGTGCAAAGTTGTTAGACTAGGGTCCTCTTCAGGTTACCAACAAAAGGGTACCGATGTAGTTTAGTGCACTGACATTTTCATCTATTTGAAAGGAAATAAGTCTCACTTGAAGCACAACTGTGTCAAAATAACTTAGGGAAGGGTAAGAATAATGCTATATAGATCTATAACACATCTATATTGCTACCATTCTTAAGAAAGATAGATTATTATTTTCATATCCTTTAACACATCATACACCGATACGAGAGAACATAGCTGTATAGAACATCAAGAAAGGATAAAGAAGTGTAATTCATAACAAACAACAACATAATAACATTCCTGAGATACATGAAGTAATATAAACCAAGAACTTTTAAAATTTGATCTCCATCATCTTTCTATTATATCAGAAGTCTTGATCAACATGCATTCACAACTTTACATTAATCATCTACCATACTCATCGTAGAAGTGATTAGTAGGCACATCTCAACATAATACTAGAGCTGATCATAATCCATCTAGTCCCTTCCCCTTACTAATTACATTCGAGCTCTGGAGTACAGATATAGTTCTTGCCTCTTGTTCCTCTTTCCTATTTCCTTCACACACCCACACATATTACAATACAATCATTTCCTTTTCCTCCCCGAGAACCCACTGGCCCTCTTCTCTTCGTGATTCTTCTCCAACTATATTGTCCCAAAACTGATTCTGCGTTGGCCTCAGACTATTTTTTGTTCCAAAATCTTTTTGTTGCACGTTTCCTTTCTCAACCCTCTTTTCCTTCACTTGTTTGGTTGTCTAACTCCTTGATAACTTGTACAAATTCTCTTATCAAAATGAAGGGACCAACATGCAATAATAATGCATTACTCATAATTTTCTTTTACCATAGGTTTGATGGCCAAATACAAAATAATGAAATGACTAATGTTTTCTTTTCATGTGTAGTATATGGTTGTTTTGATGTACCAATCAGATCAAAGATGACTTAGTTTAAAAAAAACAATCCCTCTATATCAAGTTTTCTTCCCTTTTATTTCGTTGGAGGATGCAAGCTTTCTCATACTTAAATGATTTTTAATGCTCATGGAACATTCAAATGCTCAAATAAAAGTTTTTAATGACATGGTTAATGTGTAAATTTATATGAAGATAAGTGTTGCAATATTAATCTATTATTGGTCTTATTACCTTGGGGGTGAGATAAAAAATCTTTTCCTCGCACCACATTGCGACACAAAGATTCATTTAGCAAGAAAATGCATTGATCAGTTATGATGATTCATAAGTTACCTTGCCTAAGATCTCAAAAACCATTATCTCTTGTCTCCAAGATTTAATGTTTCTAAAATGGTGAAAGATATATACCTTAGATAGTTTTCCAAGCATGAGTTTGACCATTACTATAAGATCAAGCTTGCACAAGGAAGTTTAATAGTATTGTTACTCTGTGAATAAGGCAAACCATTGAAAAGATCTATTTGGTGACAAGAGACATACCGTGGTTATAAGGATTCACAAGTGGCCTTGCCTAGGATCTAGAAGGGACTTCTTCTATTTTCGTTCAAGCTTTAATAATTTGAGTTGATGAAAGATCCATATGCTTAAACATTTTTCTGAACATAACTTGAATTGAAAGATGGGAAGAGGATTTGTATGTACAAGTGAGGGTTTTCATTTGAAGTCCATTTCTTTCCCATTCCATCTTGTTGCCATGTAAATGGAACAATCTCGAGCAATATTAATGCCTCTTGATTGTGCCTCAAGTAAGGTTTGGGCATAGTTCCTTCTTTCTAAAGGGCCTAAAACAAGAAGAGGAAACCATTGGTCATAACATTCATAAGTTCCCTAAAAGGCTCTGAAATATTCAAGTTATAATGGTTTGAATCAATGAAAGGATCCATATATGATGGGCCAAGGAATTACAACAATATTGTTGAACTCTTAAACTTAACTTTAATTTATCGATCCAAGAACATGCTTCTTTATGAAGTACTATGCATTGTACATACAACTATAGGAGTGTAATATGAGTCATGAATTGATGAAGTAAATGCAATCTAATGCTTTGTTGGTTTCCTCCCTTAAGAAATTAGTTCATAACCTTCACTCCCTCTTCTGTGGGAAGAAAATGAGACTATAAGGTTACTAGATAATTGCTATAGGATTGAATCAATAGGGATTTTGACAGTTAATGAGGTGAAGTGTCATAGGTTCAACAACCTCTTCATAATCATACACCATAGGTTAACTGTAAGAAAATATTTGGGTGATGCATGTCTAAACTATCTAGGGAACTAGGAAATTAAATGATGCTATAACTAATGATTACAATAGGAGGTACATAATTAAAAGTAAATGATATGCTCAATATTTTCCCCTTATATTCTATCTATCCATCCACTTAGAATGGTGACTTGCACTCCTAAATCCCAAGTCAAGAAATAGGGGTTAAAGGAGGTTGTTGTCACTATTCTTTGAGATGAAATAGATAGTGCAAATAAGATCATTCAATCAATAAATAATACTCAATAATGATTAATTTTAGATTCAAAATATATAGAATAATATGTTGAACACCATAATCATAAATTTGTGAGTGTTGTAATCAAGAAATAAAATTACAGAATTGAAATCACAAGACATGAATTACAAAACTAAATAAAAAATGTTGTAGTAATTCTCACAACACAACTACAAGAAACTCTTATCTAGTGCATAATTTGAAAGTAGTACAGTGAAAGGGGTTCCTTACATTCCCTTGAGTGGGTGTTACTCAAGCTTATACTAGGATCCCTTTATGAAATCACCAAATACTCAAATCTGGAAAAAAATAGGCTTCTTTATTCAAAAACTCATAATCATAACAACAAAATGTCTCTACAATTTCAATGCACTATGGAAGTGTTGCAGCAAGAAGATGTTCTCCTTTTCACCTCCATCCTATCCTTAATTATAATGGAAAAGTATAACTATACCTTCAATTAATCCTTGATTGAAGGATGATTCCTAAAATCAAGCAACCTTGTTTCAAGGGACATGTTTTCTCCCTCATTCACTTTGAATGCCTCCATCAACAAATCAAATGAGGATCATGTATAAAATGATGCTTTGAGTGCTTGGTCCCCTTGGATATTTGAGAGGGAATGAAATCCCTCTTTTCTCTCATGTGGAGCCAAATCCTTATTGATGGATATTATCTCGCAAAGGTGCCAAATATTCGACCTTCTTGCTTCAACATTAGTCCATAATCACAAAAATGCATAAATTTATTCAAAAATTTATAATTAAGCTAAAGCATATCACATAAAATATAAGAATCAAGCATTCATAAAAGTCAAACATTCATAACCCAAATGTTTGATATTCATCATAATATTTATAGTTTCATGTAGGATTTAGTCTCTTAGGGAACCAAATAAAACACATAGGATAAAACATGGGCCTTGAAATCCTATTATCTAGTGGCCCATCATCATCCCCCAACTCGGAGGCTTTGCACATCCTTGTGCAACAAAAAAAAGTCCCCCACAACTTCCCTTTTACTCTGTCTGCTCTGTTGTTCCATAATGTTGTTCTCTACATGTTTTTCTAAAACCATATGCTACAAACTATGTGATGACACCCCTACCATTATATCCTATTGTTTGTTCCACTTATCCCCATATAATATTTTCCTTCTCTTCACCAATTCCCCAATAGGTGTAGGGTGTAAAAGGAGAGGAGGATTGAACTTAAGTCCAATCCATTTGAGCTTCACCTTTCTTAAGGTTTCCTTGCACACTTATGCTATGAATAAAGCAACCTGTAGATTTTGGGGAGAATGAGGCTCCATTTTTTTGAGGTCAATGAGAATACCATCGCATCTAATTTGGAAATCCTATAATGCCTTTTCTATGGAATCTCTAATCTTATCCTCATAGTGGGAAATTTATGCACCTTTTTGCCTTCCAAGATAGGCATAAATTCTATATATGGTGTCAACGTGACATGGTTGTTGATCACCTCCTCATGCCTTATTTCTTTTCCCCAATCCAAAGATGGTTACTTATTTCTTCCCCCATTTACTTTTGAAATTAAATAGCCCTTATCTCCTCATGGTTAATCCAAGAGAATACTTCTTTGAGACGTACCTTTCCTACATAAGGGTTTGGTGACCACCTCTAGGGGTGAGGTAGCACATAATTGTGAAGGTAGAACTCACTTAGCTGAGCTATTTCCTTTTCACCACCTTTTTGGCATGTTTCTATGAACTCCTTGGGTGTGTCAACTTGGTAAGGTAGCTAGCTAACTATTCTACGCAGTTGAAATTTGTGCCATTGTTCTTTACCTTGACTGGAGGCCTGCAACTTAGAATCACTTTAGATAACTATGCCATCTTGGAAATCGAGGCTTCCAAGATGTCAATTCTTTTAGTTTTACTGGTCAATTCTTCTTCATTCTTTTCTACTTCCAAGATGCCAATTCTTCTTTGTACTTGTCCAACTCAGTTTTCAAACTCTTGTTTTCATTTTTTGAGTATGTGGGTTTCCACAGTTAGTCATAATGCTAGAAAAAATTTATGGATTAAAATTGCGTGGAATTTTTGAAACGCCCGATGTTTCGAGTGGACACTCCACCCATCATCAAAGACATAAGAAGATAATATGTTGTAAAAGAGTAATGGGTATGTAAATATAGTAGAATATGAAAATAGCCATTGGCATTAGGTAGGGAGGTTGTTAAGAATGGATAAAAATAATGATTAAAAATAATGGATTAATAGTAGAAAATAATTAAATTAATAATAAAATATTGAAAGTAATAACAAATTCAAATAAATTAGAATACTATTAAGGTGTTAGATTAAAATAAGGCATTATAATGAAGAATTGAGTTAAAATAGTTAAGTATTAAAATAAAGGATATGTTGGAGTTGAAGAGAGAAGGTAATATTAAAATATATAAAATGAATAATGAGGATGAGGGAAATAAAATAATAAGGAGAGAGGAATAATATTACAATAGACCGATATGCCAATAGAAAAGAGAAGGGAAAAGGATAATAAGGGAGATTAAGAAATTTAAGAGTTAGGTAAAGAAAGATAATATTAGAGAATGGAGAAGAGAAGGGAAAAGGATAATAAGGGAGATTAAGAAATTTAAGAGTCAGGTAAAGAGTAAAGAAAGATAATATTAGAGAAGGGAGAAGAATATATAAAGAGTAAAGGGGATAATATATTTAGAGTAAAGAAAGATAATATTAGAGAGATGCAAATATAAAGGCCATAGATATGTTGAGATCATAGATCGACTAGGATAAAGGGGTAAAAAAGTAGAGAAAGTTAATATTAGAGGGAAGCATATATAGAGGCAAGAGAGATGTTGAGAATATATGAAAATAAGGATTAGAATAAAATATTAAAATAATAATAGATTTAGTTAATGTTAAAGAATTAGAGTGGATAATTTAAAATTTTTTAAATAAATAATCAAATTAAAATAGGCAGGTGTTAAAATAAAGGATAGGGTGGAGTCAAAGAGATGGTCAAGCCCTTCAAAACCATTAAACAACTTTTCAGAACCACTAAAGATAAATCCATGTGCTACATTTTCATGACCTTGAAATTTTCTTGCAAGTTTGCCAATTGTTTCTTAAGATGGAACTGGTCAATCCCTTCACCAATACCTTCCATCCCTATCCTTGTTTATGCAAGAGTTCTCCATTTGAGGGCTTCAAACTTGGCCTCTTCTAATTCACTCACAGGGTTCTATACTTCTGCCTCATTTTTCTTGGACAATTATAATCATCCTACTCCTTGTATATTTGTCAAGTATTTTGTTGGACTAGGGTCTTCCTATATATTTACTACGACAGTAGGTAGAGGATTGATTTCCAACTCTTGACTATTTGCGACTTGGTCCTAACTCTTATGTTGGTGGATTGTTCTGTTTTCTCTATAGAGTGGATCTTTACCTTGAGTTTTAGAGAGATGTTAACAAGAGTCACCATCTTGATCAAGGTGGTAGATACCTCCTTAGCTTTTTCTCCACCTTGGTTCTAATTTGAGCTTTCTTCATCCTACTATTTTTTATTTTACTTTGCTTGATTTCTTGTTACTTCGAGAGTTGCTTATAAGGATGGTTTCTTTGAATGCATCTTGGAGGGCTATAAATTCTTCCTTTCTCATTATGATGAAATCCTCCCATGATAATTTTGCAATTTGTCTTTCTAGGGCATCACACATAATCAATTTTATTAACACATGGTGGGATAATTCTTCTTCCTTACCCTTTTGAACCTTGACACTCATTTTCTTCAAGGATTATAATGAGAAGTAGGGCACATTGAGATTTTATTCAAGCATTTGATGAAACATATTTATTAACTAGTGGAGAATTCTAAAGTGGTAAGGATTTCCCATACTTAACCTTCCTTCACAAGTAATATACTTTAGGAGGAGATATTCTATCTCATCCCATGGTTCAGGTAGACTTTCCCTTTTGACTCCATTTTTTTTCTTCCACTTCTTGATAGTTGAGAAAGAATAATTTCCTAGCATCAATAGCTAATTTTTTGTCTTCCTTATCCCGATGTAGCCCTATTGGTAACGATGACACTTTGAATATCACAGGTTCATTCACTTGGATTTCCAACCCCTTCACTGTACTGAAGTATTCTTGGTCTTTTATGTGGTGGATTTTTAGGGAAAAAACCATAGCTATATTATCATCATACCCATATAGTTTGTTGAAATAATATAACTAGTTATATTGATAGAATATTTTTACTACTTATGAATTGTTATAGATATTTGAAGTCTCTACATGTGCTCTTCTATTGAACCCTGCCCCCATTCTGGATAGGTTTTGTGTGAATTCCATGTTTAATGAATCAAATTGCCTGGCTAGACATATGTTTATTAAACTCCTAAGAAACCCTTGTTTTGAAGTGGTGAACCCTGCAACGACAAACAACTTCAATGAAAATTTTCGACCTTCTGAGAAATTGAAATTTTTTCTTGAAGTGGTGAACCTTGCAGTGAGTGAGAAACTCTAGTGAGCTTATTTATCATGCACCCTAGAGATTTAGTTTTGGTATTAGTGTATATTATCTTATTTCTTCCAATCCAATTACTTTTAATTCTTATTCTTTGTTAGTTTGTTTGAGCTCATTTACCCTTATAGTAATTCAAATGAGTTGTGCACCTTGATTGATGTGATTGTTTCCTACTCATTATCCTTGTTGGAACTCATGATACTTGATGGATTGGAACTCTTTGGTGGCCTATGCCATATATTCTATCAATTACCCCCCCAACTCAAGTATCAAGGCCCACCTTGATGAGTAATGTTGAGTTCGTTTTAAGTTATGATTATGAGTATTTGGGTTATGTCACGCAAATTAATAATGAGAACATGAGTTTCAAGGAGATGTGGCATACCTTAGTAATGATTTGGATGAGGTGATTTGAATGTATCCTATTGAATATATGCAATTGTTGGAGGTGTTGGACTGTTTAATGTGATTGTTGCACATAGATATAGTATTTTGTAGAATGCAATGTGGAGATAAATGATCTTGTAGAACACAATGTGGAGACAAAGTATCCTATAGATATCTATGCATGGATTCTCATGTGTAAATTTATGCATATACTCTCCTGTAGTTCCTTGTAGAATCCTAGTAGATAGATTCTCATAGTTTCTTGTAGGTTCTAGATCATGCTTTTCTCTAGAAATATGGGTTCCTCTAGGTCCCTATAGGTTCTAGGCATGTAGTCTCGTGTAGAAATCTAGGTGCATAGTCTCTTGTAGGTTCCTATAAAAGTCTAGGTATGCACTCTCCTATATGTTCTTGTAGAAATCTCATTGTAGGATATTTCTAGTGGTGTTTTGGAAGATCTTGTTTCAACTTTGAAGATGGTTTGTATTGTATATCACTATTTTGAACGCAAGACTATTACTGGTATGTGTTATTGATTATCCTATATAGCCCTCATTTTTTTTTTGTTTGCTTCCTTTTGAATTTTGAACCTTATCTTCAAATGATCTATACTGGACGGCTTTAGAGGAAGCCTCTAAAACTTGTTAGTAAAACTTAGATGGAATTGGTTTCCTTTGAGAAGTTTTGAAGTTTGATTTTCTTGTTACTAGCATGCTTTGTTTCCTTGTCTTCTTTGTAGGATTGAAATTTATTGAGAGGTATGCACTTGAAAACTTGGTGATGAGTACTTGTGGATGAACACCATAATATTAGAATCTATGTAAGCTTGAAAGTTGATATCTCTACTTATTGTGGTCTTCTTGATTTCCATTTTAGCTATTGTAGAATGTTCACTCTATTTGTGTGAAGCATTTTATACTTCAATGCTTTTTGTAACAATACTCTATCGATGTACTTTCAAAATATGCACATTATAATCTCTATAAATAGGCTTGTCTTAAATATAAATTCCTTTTGATAACTACCTTGGAGATATGTAGAGCAAATTTAACTTGAAATAATCTATTTTCTCTTGCTGTTATGTTGATAATTGTTGTAGATGGATCAAACAATTGTGACCAAAATCATTTTAAGCTCCTCCTTGGATACTTTAATCCTCACTATGATGGGAATGTTGAAAAGGTGTTGTCATTGATGTCAAAGTGGACATGGTGTTGTCCTTGACGTTGCCACTGTGTAGTATGCTCAACAAGCTATATACCATAGTTGTCAAGATCAAGAAGATGGTAAGAAGACTTCATGTTAATAATGGTGAAGGATATGCAAAAGAAGCATGAGGACACAAAGAAGGGATGAAGAATATGTTCAGATTAATGACGAGGAAGAACGAGGAAGCGCATAGAGTGCACGATCTGGGGTCAAAGTCGTAGGGCGCAAATTTTTTGAGCATGCAAGAAATAGCAGGGTAAAATCCCATGTTCATATATCCCACATTCATTGGTAAAATCATATCTAAAGGGTTTATATTGCAAAAGATATTTTACGTCACTTGAAAGTGAATAGAGGAGCTACAAAACCTTGTGTGCAAAGTGACCTTTTGGTACAAAGAATAGTGGAAACGGAGACAGTTAAATCCTAAATGTTGCTTCTCTAAGATAAATGACCAAGATAAAAGGTTTGAGGCCTATGGTAGGAACTCAAAAATGAATAAGTCCCAAGATGTCGTGGATCGACGAAGAATCAAAAGTATGTGTGAAGAAATGCAATAGTCTCGTGGCCCCGCGGTGAAATCTTAGAAAAATGGTTAAGTATCAAGAATATGTTGAATGTTCGATGTCTCAAGAAATGGCTCAGTATGAATATTGAATCGGTTGGATGGACAAAGACACAAGAATCATGGAAATTCTATAGTCCCACTATTTGCGGTGAAATATCGAAAAATAAATAAGTGTTGAGATGTCACCAAGCAATGGAGAATCAAAGGTATGTAAAGAAGTGAGCGTGAACCCATGGACCCATGAACCAATGGTGAAAATATCAAAAAATTACAAAGTCTTGAGATATTGCGAAGCAACAGAGGTATGTAAAGAAATGAGCATGAACCCACAGACCCGCGAACCCATGGTAAGATCTTGAAGAATTGGCTAAGTATGAAGAAATTACTAAGTAACAATAATGAGAGACCGCACATCCCAAGAGGTAGCCATGTGTTAGAGATATGATGGACCAGAAAATTGCCACATGTCACAGATCAGATGACCCATGAGATAAACACGTGTCAGAGATCTACCGGTCCAGAAAATTACCACGTGTCACTGATCAGATGGACTAGAGGACCCACAATTAAATGTTTTGAAATGCGTCTAAGTGTGGGTGAAAAATGAGTGTGGTGGAACATGGGGGTGCAATTTGGAGGTCACAGAGGTGTGAAGATATGTGTCTTAGACTTGCGAACCTGCGACAAGTCTTCAATAAAATTGTCTAAGTTTTGGTAAAAGACATATCTACGGTTGAGATCAATCTAATATCTGATCGGATGGTGACCATGAACTAAAGACTCGTGGTCCCGAAGGAATAGATCGATGGATAGGATTTAATCAAGAGAAGATCAGATTATTGCTATATGTCGTGTTTGCATGGTGTGTTTTTTGGAGAATAAAGTAAATATATGGATGTGATTGAATCCAGGAACATATCCGACAATAGAAGTACGTTGAGATCATCCTTTGAACAAATAAACCATGGAAAGGAAGGGGTTTGGATAGGCAGTTGCAGCCTGGTTTTATGGGGATCTATAACCAAGTCCATATTCTTTGGATATGTGGACAAATCATCAGGTAAATACTTTTGTAAAAATATCTATGCTCTCAAAGAATTTAACATGTGTGTGGTGAAAATATGTAACGAAGATTAAGAGGTTTGCAGAACCAAAGGTGAGAAGAGTAGCAGTAAGAATGCAAGATGAACATGTTAGGTTCCATGTATCCATCCAATACTGCTTGCCAGACATCAAATCCCTATGCTTGCACAAACATTTTCATCCTTTTTCTCCAAAAGACATAGTTCTGACCATCAAATAGTGGTGTTCCATTCTTAGTGCACTCCATGATCTACTTTCTAGTGATTAGACTATTTCTGAAGAACCTGCTCTGATACCAATTGTTGGAATATTCAAAAATACTGAGGGGGGGGGGGGGTGAATCAATATTGAACAATTTTTACCATTTTTAACCATAGCATGTACACATTAACTTATCAACAATTTATCACTTATGATTGCATTCAATATATCATCAACATATAATCACAGATACACAGTACACATGAGTTTTATGTAGAAACCCAAATGGGAGAAAACCACGAAACAATTTTTAATATATATCTTGAATATTACATCGACATGAAGCACCAACTTCCAAACTTCTCCAACACTAACTGGAAGGATGCACCAACCCCCTATTTACTAGCACCAACCTGAAGGAAGCTACATCTCCCTAAATTCTCTAGCTATAAATGGAAGGAGGATTCAACCCCCTAGTTTACAGGATCCAACCTAAAGGAATATCCAACTCCCTATATTCTTCAACACCAACTGGAGGGAGGCTCCAACCCTCTAGTTTTATGAGCACCAACTCAAAGGAAGCTGCAAATCCCTTGCAATCACCAACCTGCTATATGAAGACACCAATATTTCTGTGCACCACCCAACCTCCTAGAAATATAAATAAGAGACTTAACCTGCCACTGTAACTGTCACTGATATTTATTGTTGGTGTGAAGTAGGCAGACACATGGTTCAACATTAATTCACCAACAAAAACCTTAATATATCATCCCTTTCGACATCACCCGCAAGCAAGTGAAGTCTCACCAGAGGTATCTATGGTGACTGCATGAACCAAGTTTCTGAATTCATGGAGGAATGTGAGGCATTCATTCTAACCATTCGTTTTAACATTCATTTATTATACCATTAATTACATGCATAGAACCATAACAACATATAACATATTCATATTACCCAACATACATTAAGTGTGCACAATAAACAAAACAGTAAAAAAACACATCAAAGCATAACACAAAGACACCATATTTTAATGTGGTTCACCCAATATGGGCTACGTCCACAATGATGAGCTTCTTATATTATCATTCAACATCATCCCTTACAAAAGGTGCGCACTACGCTCATAATTCCCTTACTGTTCGTGCCTACAACGCACACTTAGCTCATTCTCTCCTATCCAAATAAGCTCACTTTCTCAACATGACTCATCTCAGACTTATCATGACTTACCCTCTACTAAAAAACCATTACATATTTATACTTTTACATTAGGTATTAACCCGTTACAAAATGGACCAAAAGGACTAACTAACTTCCTTATTTCACACGTGGTGGTCCTGAAAATGCATTATCTTCTTTCCTTATTCTATGCGCGCTCCTACTTAGTTCTCAAAACTTGTCCCAAAATGTCCTACTCCAACACTGATACATCATCATCATCAACCTGTCACTTTTACTGCCACTGATCTTGATACATCATCATCATCAACCTGCCACTGTTACTATCACTAATATTGATACATCATCATCATCAAAAATTGGTTCAACTACATAAATCTTATGCCAAGTTCACCAATAACATCCCTCAAATCATATGGCCAAAATCACCAAGATATGCATCAAACCATGTGCCAAGATATGCATCAATCCATGTGTCAAGATATGCCTCAAGCATGTGCCAAAGAATTCATGATATACCTGAAACCTTGTACCAAATATATGCCTCAAACCATGTACCAAGATATGCCTCAAGCATGTGCCAAAACATCCATGATATGCCTCAGACCATGTACCATAACAATCAAGATATGCATCAAACATGTGACAAAAACATTCAAGACATACTTCAAGCATGTGCCAAAATATGCATCAAATATGTGTCAAAATCTCCAAGGTATGCCTCAAATCATATGCCATAACCTCCAAAATATGTCTCAAGCATATACCATATCCTCTAATATATGAACATAAACATATATAGAAAACCATACCTTTTATCATGTAAAGAACCCGATGCATAATATCTCAAATCATCACACCTTCCTCGGCTTTGACATGAAGAATATAGCACCATATTCAAACTTCTCTTTAGCCTCATTGGACTAGACTAGGCAACTAGTGGGGCCTCGCGTGACGAGTCTTGTGCAACCTGTGGGGGCCTTGTGAGACACCCTATACCTGACCCACGAGGGTTTGCTAAAATAGGGTTACTGGAAACCCTTCTCCAATATGCGACTATGAGACTTTCCTCCTTCTCACTCCTCCGCTACTTCAGTTTCAATAAGAGATCACATACTTGCTTTATGAAACTTGCTTGGTAATAATGAGAATCTGTTTGATGTGTGTTTATACCCTTCCAAGTATCTTCTTTACTTGATCTTTGATCCAACCTGTAACTTCTTATTTGCAACAAATTTTCTCCTTTAATTAATTTTGGGGCCGACTTGTAACTTCTTGTTGCAACCGTTTAGGGGCTTTTTAACCATACTTCGAGGCTTCATCTTTAAGAGGGTATAACTTATCAACTGTGAGACACCATGTGTTTTACCACCTAATGTTGAAAATGAAATGATGCAAACTATCAATCTATGATATTTTTGCATCCATTTGCAATGTCCTTCACCCTCTTTTTCCTCAAACAACTTCGGGCTTAATGAGCACACCTTCGGGGCTTCTTAACTACTTAAACACTTAACCATATTTCCAGATCTTCTTGTAGACTTCTTAAAAGTGTATTCCCACGAGGTCCATGCTTAAAGCTACACAATAAGGGGAGAAATTTGGATATTTCTTCAAACAAAACCATCACTTTTGGACTTCTTAACTTGCTTCGGGGATTCTTCTAGGGTTGACATCAATGCCAACCAACTTTCCAACAATTTTGAGCTAATTGTTGGGTGTTGAGTAGGAGAACTTTCAACACACTACTTACCCAATTTTATTCATTATGGGGTATTTCAATTAGCGATATATCTTTTACATTTCCTTGTTCATCAAGTCGATACCACACCGAAGAGGGCTCATGATCTATATGAAATCACCAATGGAGGAATTCTCTTACTTTGGGACCTGCTACATATGGAATTGAGAATCTTTGTGAAATGGGGCCTAACTCATCTACATCCATACTTTCAAATGTTTCTGTCAGTTGAAGGGCACCAATTCAACCCTATACCAATTGCACATCTCCATTCCACTAGAGAATTATCAAGGCTACTCCTTCTACCACATCTGGTTAGTAACTACCACTCACAGATCATTCTAGCGCTCTAGCAAGTTGTAGTTCCAAAGGAATCTTTCTATTTGACTGTCAAGGGTCCCTCACATCCTACATATTTTCTCTTTTCTTATGTATTTTTTTCCTTTTGTTTTTTTGAATTTCAGTCGACTATTTGTGGTACTACATTATTCTCACAGTCCTCTTCTTTATTTCTTCCACTAATTCATATTCTCTTTGTTTGTTTCTCGAATTATTCCCTTTTTCTAGCACGATTACTCTTTGGTGCAAGTCGGATGAATCAAGTCCAATCAAAGAATCTAATGGGATACTACACTCCCATCGCTAACCCCAACTTAATCTTGGTAAAAAACAATAGTGTTGTTAACCATGTTTATTTATTAATAAAGAAGTCTCAAGATTCTTTGGTGCTCTTGTACTTGGTGTCCAAGAATTGCTCCCACTCCTCTTGTTTCTTTTTCTAGTCGGAATTTCTGGGGTTTCAAGAGGAGATTGATATTCAACGATGTGACCAACACCCTTGTTGATCAAGAATTTATGGAGTAATGTGGGTAAGATGCAGAGGAAAGTGTCATGGAGATCATCGTAGACTCTTCATTTCATGTCGCCCACAAATGTATGCTCTTTGATCGCTTGTTCTTCGGAAAATTCATATGTAATGTTTTCTAACCACTCGTATAAATTTGTTCATCCTATGTTGATCATTTTGGACATTAACCATTCATTGGTCAAGTGATTATTCATGAAGCGTTTGGTTGATGTACTTTTTAATTGTATTAGGGATTGCTTCAGGGAACCTCTCACGAGTTTCAGTGAAGAATCAAGGTGTTTTTTGGGAGAGTGGTAATTGATCTCTCCTGGAATAATTATTCATACAGTTTCAAGTTTTCTCTCCCACCACCCATGGATCTCTTCCAAAATCAATATCTACGTGTGCATAATCTAAGTTACAGTCTTGGATCTAGTACTTCCGATGACAAAACCAATGTTATAATCTATGACATTACACAAAGGAGTTACTAGTATACTTCACATAGCATAATATATAGTAATATGCACAATCACACATAGAGAAAGAGAAATAAAAGACAAGTAATGGCGAGTCTAGAAACAAGTGTCTTTATTATAACCAATAACACCCCATGTTTACATTCATGATCTCATGCATTTATACCTTGATTCAATTGGTGGGTAGTTACATGTGTTTAACTAACTTGGTCGGTTGACTCGACCGACTAAAATTTGCATATTCGACTTACTTTCGTAGTCGACTAAAAACTTTTGGTTTATTGATGGGTCTAGTTGACGAAGTCGACTAAGCCCTCCAACAATTACTATGATTTGTACCTGGTGTGGTAAACAAAATGGTAGGGTCAACCTCTAGCTAATAATAACCAATAACCTAGATATTTAGACACTTAGAAGTTAGTTAAGCTCAACTTGGTCTAATATGTATTTAGGTAAAAGTGTATTTCTTTAGTATGAATTTTTAGTTATGTAATATGACGGTTACGATATGTTCTAGACATAGAGTGATCTAATGGCTCATATTCTCCTCGATCTTAATGACTATATTGATTCAGGGATTAACATCCGATTGGTCCATGATCTTTATTTAAAGAGAATGGAGGGTCATTTGTTGATGATCAATTGTGAGAAACTCTTTTGTAATATATTTTTATTTTGCATTAATATATTGCCTCAAGTGACTGTGTTGTTTGGGGTCATGGATTGTTTCCCTCTTTGAAGAGTTTAACCATGTAAAAGTATTGGTGTTATGATCTTTGATTTGGTTGTGTGAGTAGTTCCCTAAGGTGTTCATATTGTGTGGGAATACCCTATTTTTTCAAACATGGTATCAAATCTTATTTGAAGACCCACTCCTCTTATGTATTGAGATTTGAACTTGTGTTACCACACTTCTGGGTTCTACAATTTCTGTGCATTTATGGGTTGATAAAACTATGCCATTACATCTAGCCATTACATCTAGAGCACTGATTTCAGTTGGAAACACTTTCTGTTTCACTCGAAAAGATTTTCGATTTCCCAAGATACAACCATTTTTGTTATATCTAGATGTCTAAAATCTGAATATGCCATTTTTAATTTTTTTACAGAGTTAATATTTCAGTTTTCTGTTTTTATTCCCGGTTTTCTACTCTGTTTTGTATGTGTATGCTCTTTTCTATGCACTTTGTACGATCAAAACAAATCAAAAGCTTAGCAGAAATTGTTTTCTTTTCTATGTATGATCTTTTCTTTACACTTTATGCGAACTCAACAAATAAAAAACAAAGAGAAAATTTTCATTTTCCGGGCAAGCTAACCGAGATCTAACGCCATTATTGTAAAATTTTGGATTTTTTTTGGTACATTCCTCTTGTTTTTATGTGCAACCATGTTGAAGTTTTTTTAGGAAAAAACAATGGTTTTTGGGGCAAACACACAATTTGAGGCAAAGAATAAAAAATAATCCCCTCTCCTCCTCCATCAAATTTGATATATATTTTGCATTAGCTCAATTTGTTGAAAGTTTATTTAATAAGAGGTCTGGAGTTCAAGTCTCCATTTTTAAAGTTACTTTTTGAAAAAGTTCATTCAATATTGAGTTATCTCATAACTTTACTGTAAAGTGCATTTCACTTAAATTATAAAAGTGAATCACTATAAAGTAACTTTAATAATATTTTTGTTTAGTTACTTTTTGCATGCAACCTTAATTTATAAAGTAACTTCATTGTAAAAATGATTCTCACTTATTCTATAAAAGTGGGTCACTTCATAAGTAACTTAGTTGTAAAAGTGAGCTTATAGGAAAAATTAGAGAAGGAAGGGATTTTTTTTACTCAGTGACCTTATCGCGCATCCATCATCAGGTAGACCAACTTCTACTTGCCAAGTGACACTTTGGTTACCATTTATTCATTTTTTTAAAAATGACATAACTTTCACATCCAAAATCCATTTTTAGTGCCATTTTTTTTGAGACGGCCTATTTTTTTGAGAGATTTCCATCCAGATAATCAGTTTTAGGATATATATATATATATATATATATAT
>ML792965.1:301818-344726 GCA_009831015.1 Picea engelmannii | reverse complement strand
TCATCCTTGCTGGCTTCTTCAAAACAGTTTGGTTCAATTGTAGATAAGAGTGCTAGGTGTATTTGTTCTGGTGAACGGATTTTTCTTCTAGTCTCAACTCCTGCATCTTTGTTTCCAATAATCTGATCTGAAGGATGATTCTTTTGTACTCATTTTCTAGGTGTCTTTGGAGATACTTGCTGAACTTGATCTTCTGCTTCTGTCGGATTCTCTTCATATTCATCTTCCTCTTCTACTTCCTTTTCATCTTCTTCTTCAAAAAGTTGTTCCATTGATTTATTTTCTTCTTCCTTTGATTATGGTCTGCCTGTTTCACCAATTGTTACATTGATGCTTTCCATAACTTTGTTTAATCTTAGATTGTAACACTTGTATTCTTTCCTTGTACTTGAGTAACCAACAAGTATTCCTTTGTCCACACGAGAGTCAAAATTTCCCATTCTTCCATCTTCTCTTTTGATGTAGCATTTTCTTCCAAAAACTCTGATGTGCTTCACATTTGCTGGTCTTCCTTTCCATAGCTTGTAGGGAGCTTTATCAGTGTTGTTTCTGAGCATTACTTTGTTTTGAATGTGACCTGTTGTATGAACTGCCTATGTCCAAAAAATATCTATCAACTTTGAATCCATTATCATTGTTCGAGCCATTTCTTGTATTGTCCTGTTCTTTCTTTCAACAACTCCATTCCGTCGAGGTGTCCTAGCGACGAAGAATTGCCTTTTTATTCCATGATTGTTGCAGTAGTCCATAAATTCCTTTGAGGTGAATTCTCCTCCACTATCTGATCTTAAGCATTTGATTATTGAATCCATCTCATTTTCAACCATTTCCTTGTAGATCTTGAAGTTTTCAAAAGCTTCTGACTTGTTCTTGAGAAAGAAAACATAAGTCATTCTTGTATAATCATCAACTAATAACATAAATTATCTCTCACCTTTTAATCCTTTTGTTGTAGTTGGTCCAACTAGATCAGTATGCACAATTTCTAGTGGTTTTGTTGTTTTATATTCCTTTGATTTGAACCTGGTCTTTGTTTGATTTCCTTGTTGGCAATGCTTACATAAAGTGTTGGTTGGTTTCATGATCTGGGGCATTTCTCTGACTACTTCTCTTTTGCTAACTTTGACAAGGTTATCAAAATGCATGTGACCCATTCTTTTGTGCCATAGCCAACTTTTATCGTCCTTTCCTATACAACACTTTTCATTTCCAATTTAGCTTAACACATATATGTTGCTTGAAGTTCTTGCAGTTATAACAACCAATTTCCCTGAACCTTCTTTTCTTATCTCACACTTTTGTGAATTGAAAGTAACTTTATGACCTTGGTCACACATTTGACTCACACTTAAAAGATTATGTTTCATATCTTCTAGTAGTAGAACATTTTCTGCCTTTTCATTCTTGTTTTCAATTCAGACTGTGCCTTTTCCAATGATTTTGGCTGAATCATTATTTCCGAAGGAGACTGATCCATCTCTTTCCTTTCGTAATGTAAGAAACTTGTCTCTATCACCTGTCATGTGTTTTGAACATCCACTGTCAACATACCAACCACGTTTTTTCTGTTTAGCTTGTAGAGAGACTATGCATTCTTCATTGCTATATTGATCTTGCTTTCTTATCCATGTCGTTTTCTGAGGTTCTTGTTTGTGACTCTGTTGAGGTTATTTAGGAGGTACTGTCATTCTGAAATTTTTGGCCATGCATCCAAAATTGTTACATTTGTAACATTCCACTTCAATGCTCAAAGATTCAAACTTGTTGTAACTTCGTCTCTGTGTTTCACTATGTCTTCTTGAATAAACCTTTGTGTATGGTTCTCAAAGTAGTTATTGTTCCTGTTGTTAGCTCTACAATTTACAACTTTATGTCCAAAATTATTACATGCATAATATAAACCAAAAAATATAGTTTGATACCTAGTAGTTGAAGATATTCTGAAAGGAGGTGCTCTTATGAATCCTTCTTCTTCTTGAGGCATGTCTATTTGTTGTTGATTCTGAAATCTGAATCTTCTCGGTGGAGGACTGTTCCTGTAATCTTTCTTGTATATCTTTTTATCCCCTTTGATTGTTTCTGCATAGCTTTTTGGATTTGTTTCTTGCTCTATTGTTTTGGAGCTTGATCCATTTTCTATCTGATTGTATCCAAGTCTGGACTTGTCAAGATGATATTTTTGACTGCTGATAATGTCATCCATAACTTTTGAGCTATTCTGGATATTTTTCTTTTGAATATCCTTTCTTAGTGTGACAATCTTTGCTTCCAGGTTTCCAATAATCATGTCCTTTCCTTCTAGCTGTTCTTTGAGTGATTCTTCAATTCTTTTATCTTCTTCTATTTGGACCTTCAATTTTGTGATCATTTATTCTAGTTCTTGAGTGTCTTTTTTCTTATCTAGTTTTGCTTGTAGTTTCTTGTTTTTCTTCTTTTCTCTTCTGGTAACTTCTATGGCACTCATTAATTCTTCTCGGAAGTCAACTTTTGCCTCTTCAATTTCTTCTTCATATGCTTCTTCATATTCTTCTTTGGAGTCTTCTTTATCAGAGTCTTCTACTGCCATGAATAGAACTCTCCCTGTTTCACTGTCATTGACTTCATCTTCATCTGATGATGAGATGTCTTGTTTGGTGCAAAAGCTTTTCTTGAAAACTTTCTTTGTAGTTCTTTTACCTTTATATGTTTGTCTGCCTTTTGAGTAACCCTCATCATTTCTCTTTTTCTTATGAGGACACTTGTTAGAAAAATGACCAATACCATCACAATTAAAACAAATTAAAGGAAGATTACCTCTATACCTACCGTTGGTTCCCTTGTTCAGTCTTTTGACGAAGTTGGCCACTTCTTCATCATCTTCCGAGATGTCATTGTTGCTGCTATATTCTTCTTGTTCCTTTTTCTTTTTCTTTGAACTTTTGGATGCTTTGAAGGCTGCTTCTTTTACATCTGGATTTTCATGTTCAGTTCTCATCTCATATGCTGTGAAGATTCCATGTAGTTCATCCATGCTTATTGAGTTTAGATCCGATATTTCTTCTAGTGCTGATATCTTAGGGTTGAATCTCATAGGAAGAGATCTTAGTACCTTTTGAACAATTACAGATTCTTCGATTTATTCTCCCAATCCTATGATTGCATTCACTGTTTCATCGACTCGTAAGAGGTAGGCTGTGATATTTTCATCTTCCTTCATTTTTAGTTGTTTGAACTGACCTCTGTAAATTTGAAGCTTTGCTGCTTTGAATTTTGAATCTTCTTCATAAATATTTCGAAGCTTGTCCCAAATCTCTTTAGAAAATTTACAATGTGCAACTTTGGTGAATACCGTATCACTGAGACCATTCAAAATTTCATTTTTGGCTTTGGAATTATTCTCACCGAGTTTCACTACTTTGTCATTTGTTGGTGGAACTGCTGGTGCTATGTATCCATCTACAATTGATTTCCAAACTTGAAATCCCCGTGCCTGTATATATATGTCTTCATCCTTAGGCTCCAAAAAGCATAATTCTATCCATCAAACTATGGTATTCCATTTTTATATGAGTTGGTACTCTCCATGATCTACCTTTTGGTGGTTAAACTGTTTTCTGAAGGAACTAGCTCTGATACCAATTGTTGGATTACTGAAAGGGGGGGGGGTGAATCAGTAATAGCGTAATTATAATCATTTTTATTCAAATGTTATATCAATGTAGAATTATTATCCAATAATGAGAAGTAAGAAATAAACAATCACACACATACACAGTACACCAGTGTTTTACGTGGAAACCCAAATCGGGAGAAAACCACAGAATGATTTTTCTTATATGTCTTTAAGAATTACATTCATTGGAAGCACCAACTTCCTTTGTTTTCTAGCTACAACTAGATGGAGGCTCCAACCCCCTAGTTTCTCAGGCTACAACCTGAGGGAATCTCCAACTCCCCAATTCTCTGGCTACAACTAGAAGGAGGCTACAACCCCCTATGTTCTTCGACTACAACTGGAAGGTGGCTACAACCACCTATCCTTGCCCCGTCCTGCCACCCTAAAGTAGAAGTAGAATGATGGAACCGCTGTCAGACGATCAATGTGAGATAAACCATTGTAAACCTGTACCAATAAATTTGAACATGCATCAACCATGCATCAACCTGTACCATAAACAAGTTCATCAACCATGCACCAACCTATACCAAACAACCTATAATCAACCTGCACCATAAAAAAGTGCATCCAACCATGTACTAAGTATGTACCAATCATGTGTCGACTACTCATCAAATATGACTCATCAATATGTACCAACATCATCAACTATACACCTCATGTATGTGCCAACTCATCAACTACTTGTCTCAACCATGTACTCAAAATGTACCTCAACCAAAATCCCTCATCAATTTCATCATCCAAATTTGATTTGTAGCTCTATAATAGACCCAGTGTATATGATCAAATTCCTGCAAACCTTAACTTTAACAACAAGAGACTAACATTTTCATCAAACTTTTCTTTAGTCTCACATGCCTAGTTTTGGATTAGTCAACAACCCTAACTTGAAGTAATCATAAATTTGAACATGTAATGTATAAAGATATGAAATTGATACACAATTTTCTTTAGTTTTTTATGCAATTCCTCCAGGTGTCACTACTTGGAACCTCTTAGAAAAGGATTTATAGCAAAAATGGCATACCTTGCTGAATTCTGGCTTATTCTAGAGAGCGATCTTGTAGAGCGTTCCCCGCATGAAATATTTGTTGAATTGATATGAAAATGTTACAAAAAATACTACAGACTGTACCCTACCCAACACATTTTGTCTCACTGAATTTGTATCTGTTATGAAGAAGTTATGACGTTGTTACCTGAACGACTAGTTTCAAGACTAGCCACAAACCCTATTTTCCACAGAGTGTAACTCCCAAAATACAACGAACCACAAGCTGAATTTTGTACCACAGATACTTGGGTGTGTTTTCTAAATGGCATATCAATTTCATGATATGAATCATTATAGAAAAAAAGTTATAGCGAAAAATGGTGAGATGACATGTAAAAAACATACCTTAGAAAACACCATCAAAAGAATTTATCCTTCCTTGCATTTCGGCCTTCTTTTCTTCACCTTCCCTCATAATTAGGCTTAAATATCCTTTTTTACCTAAGACACCTATAGATATTCAATATGGTCAAGTGTAATTAAAACGAGAGAGCCTTGCCTCTTATTTATACTCTCCAAGTAGCTTCCTTAAAAACATCTTCTAGGTCACTTGGCCCACTTTCCTTATTTTAGGGTTAACCCACTTCTAATTTATCCATTAAATTTATTATTGAAATAATTTATTTTGTATTCACTTTGAATTATAATACACTCATCACTTCACTTTATTATTTATCTTTTAAAATCTCTTAAACCACTTTGACTACTTTGACCTTTTGGGGCTTCTAGATGACATATGAGGCTCCTCCAACTTCGTAAGGCCATAACTCTCAAACCGTGAGGAGTTATGTGACATTACACATACCACCAGAAATGGAATGACATGTAATATACATCTAGAATAGTATTACCTTCAAATATAGAAAAAATCATACTGTTATCCATCAAACAAACTTGGGCCCATTACCCAAACCTGGGTTGTCCAACTTCACATGGTCATAACTCTCTAGCCGTGAGGAGTTATGTGACGTTCTACATACCACCGGAAATTGCATGACAAGAAATATCCATACAGGATAGTTTCCCTGACAAATTCAATGTCTTTCATCTCATTATTCCACAATTAAGCATGGGTTCTCTTACTCCGCAAAGAATATTCCCGTGAGGGATTTCACCATAAGGGGACCACTTTGGAGTTCATCAATATTTACTTCTTATCAACCATGAAAAAACAATAATGAGTCATATTTACATGAAACAATATTGGGTCCATTACCCAAACCTTTGTTCTACGGGGCTTTCTTCAAGGGTTGACATCAATGACAACCAACCTTAATCAATAGGCCACCTGTGGTTTGGACGTCGACGCTGATCAAGAAGGTCAAGAGATTTGATAGCATCCTTTCAAGAGCATTATATCACTGGTTTGATAGTTCCATCAGAGGGTATATCACCAAGTTTTCTATTGACAGAGTAGAGTCATATAGCCAAGCAGAAAGATATTTCTTTAAGGGACCTAGAGGAATTTTTTTACAATTTCTGAAGTTGAAGATCAAGATGCTATTGCATGAGAAGCACATATTGAAGATACAGTAGTGGGTCAGATTGAAAATCTAATGTTCAAGAATTCAGACAGTGAAAATGACACATAGGTTGGACATACGCGCAGTGGAAGGATGTTCGGGGAATTTTCTTTGGCGAACTTATTTGAGCAAGATCATGAACCTCTTCTACAGGAAGAAGGGTTTTATAGTGAAGAAAAGGAAGAGATATTGAACAAGGAACATTCAGGGTCCATTGGGCCAAGAGAAGAAAAGACTGAAGAACCTCGTCGAGAAGATCCATAAACTTCAGGAACTGCGCCGACTATTGAAATAAGTACTATTACTCCTCCTGTTGTTTCAACAACACTAAGAAACCAGAGTAACCTAAGTTATCATAACACTCAGAGAACTGGTACAAGTGGTTCAGTGCACATTCAGTTAGGAAACCCAGGAATATCTATGGAAGATGAGGTGAGGTTACCGATCTTTAGGGGAGATGGATCTGAAGATCCTGATCAACATTGGTTTCTATGTGAAGATGTATGGAGTATTAAGAATGTCACCGACGAAGCTGTTAAACGAGATCAATTTAGTACTACCCTGAGAGACCGCGCCTTGAGTTGGTACATGAAGCTTGTCCAAGGAATTGCACAACCTAAACCGTTGAATGGGATCAAGCATGCGTTGGTTGTAGAATTTAAGAAACCTAAGTCAGAGTCACAATGCATTACAGAGTTGAAATAAATTAAGCAAAGAGTAGCTGAAACTGTTTGGGATTTTGATCAGAGGTTTAAAACCTTAATGGGTCGACTGAATTTTAAGATCCTAGATGAGTAGAACAAGGAATGGTTCATTACTTCCCTATTACAACACATCAGAGTCCCTCTAATGCAACAGAAGATCACTTCACAGGCTGGGGCACTGGAGATTTCCATGAAGCTAGAATCAACCCCTATGGGAGAATCCAACTCAGGTATGAGCCAAATTTTAAGTTAGTTAACTAGCTTATCAGTGCAGGTTGAAGATATGAAAAACGACAAGGGAAAAGATAAGAGAGAATATATCTGGTGCATTAGACGAAAAATGAAAGGCCATGACAAAGAGCACTATCCTCTATTCCATGAGTGCTTGGCATCTGGAGCTCCGATCCCTTTGAAGCAAGTTACCCTACCTTGGTGTGAGGTATGTAGAAATAGGCATCACCCCGGTGAATGATATTACATGCAAAAATATGTTCAGACACCCACAAATCTATATTGCACGTTCTGTAAGTCGATGGGGCATGATGATAGGGATTGTAGGTCCTATGACCTCATGCATGAAAGGTCAAGGGACATATACAAAATTCAAGGCAAACTACAGCAAGAAGGGAACACTACACAGTATAATTCCCCAGGAAGAGGAAACTTCAACCCTCGTGGTGGATTCTGAGGAAGAGGACGGGCATGAGGTATGGGTCGAGGTCAAGGTCAGATCATTTTTTATAACTGTGCACAACTAGGACATTTGGCAAGGGACTGTCATAACCCTTGTACCACTTGAAGCTACTGCAACTCATTTGAACACGTCATAGAATATTGTCTCACGCTGTTATTCAAACTTTAGGAAAGACGGGGAGGAAACCACCAAGTACAACTAATCACAGTAGAATCTTGTGGAGTGGATCCCAGAGTCGTTATTATCACTAGAGGAGGCGTTGCTACAGGAGAATATATGGTGACTCCAAGGAAGACTATAGAACAATCAGGAGTAAAAAAAGCTGGAGATAAGACACACGAGTTTGATCCAAAGAAAGAGAAGCAAACATTTGAAGAGGCAAGAAAATAGTTTAGAAGAGATCAGGCTTCTTCATCAAAGGCTTGACCAGAAGTAAGAGAATGTGGAATGCCTCTGGCCTTTGATCAGTTTTCTTCGTCGAGAGAAGGAAAAGAGGTAAGTAAGCTCATGGAATTTTATGCACTTTAATTAATTTGATAAAGGATGAGAGCATTGTACAAGAGCTACAAAACTTGATCAAAAAGTATGAGCTAGGAAAGATAGATCCTCTACTGAATAAAGCAGTACATAAACTATCCAAAAAGAGAAGGACAAATAAGGAACTACATATGAATGTTCAAATTGGAGAATATGATATAGACTATGTGGTCCTTGACTTAGGGTCTGAGGTCAATGTCATGACAAAGAAGACCTGGGCACTGATGGGAAAACCTAAGTTGATCTATTCCCCCATTAGGCTTAGGATGGCCAATCAACAGGCTGTGAGCCCATTCAGAAGACTGGAACATTTCCCTGTGGACATCGATGGGGTCAGAACATTTTTGGACTTCTAGGTGATTGAGATAGTCGATGAGAGTTGTCCTTACCCCGCACTATTAGGAATTGATTGGGATTTCAATAATTCTACTGTTGTTGACTTGAATAAAAGAATAATGATGTTTGAAGGAGATGGCCTTAGGGTCATTGCACCTCTGGATCCTGATGAAGGTCCCAAATACATAGAGCCCATCAGAGAGGAAGACCATGCATATGAGCTAGAAAACATATACAAATTGACAACCAGACAACATGATTACATTAATCCTACAACAGATGGAAACCTAGGCTGGCGAAGTGACAACACATGTTCATCATATTCAGAAGAAGCACTGGAGAACTGGTAGAAACGAATGTATGAAGTATCTACAAGGAGATGTGCTACATTAACCAAAGAAGTTCGCTGGATCGACACAACAATAAGTAACTTGCCCACCTTTGATGGTCTAAATCATTTAGAATCTTTCTTGTTGGAATTTGAAGAAATTGTACCAATACAAAAAATATTGTTGGCACTGGACGAGGCCTTGAAAGAAACTCCAACAAGATGGTGAGGGACACACAAAAACAACATTACAGATTGGATACAATGTCTTACTTTGATCACGACATGGTTTTCAGAACAAGTAGAAGGTTGTGAAGTTAGGTACACAGGTCAAAGTTGTCCGAAGGACCAGGTGCAAAGTTGCGAGGAAGCCTGGAGCAACATTCCTCAAGATAAATGGGTGCAAAAATTCATTAACATGCTGGACACAACCCCTATCAATTGGTATCTTCAAGACGAACTGCGCTTCATCACTGTATATTGAGAAGGTATGACTCAAAACTTTGTAACTACCTTTTTATTTGAAATCCAATACCCTACAGTGGATCAAGTGTTATAGATTGTAAGACATAAAGTATTTGAAGAGGCACCTAGCCTCCCTGTGGAGAAAGAAGAGGATGAATGGACTGCACCTCTTCAGAAATTGCAGGGCTGTTACAATATCAATGTTAATGAAGACGATGATCCTAGGAAGGTGAACATTGCTGAAACAAAAGGACAAAGTGACATAGAAGGACCAGGAGTTGAGCTACCTTTCATTGGACAACCAATTAAAATCAAGAAAGTTAATATTGGAATAGAGAAAACACCGAAGCTTGCAAATGTTGGAGATTATTGGGATGTTTCCACTATTGACAAGATCACGGAGTTACTGCATGAATATCAAGACTTGTTTCCAACCAAGTTCACTGACATGAAGGACATTAAAGGGCCCATGTGAGAGTAGTCCAACTATTTTTGAGAAGAATACTGATGATGTTGAGTTTCCAGGCTCACCCATTTCTTCTCCACTCTTTGCTGCTATTTTTAAGCCAGATGTTGTTGATTTATGCTTTAAAACTAATGATTTTGTTGTTTCTCCCAGCTTTGAAAAACACACTACAAGTATAGGATCTCGACTGCTTAGCGAAATGGGATATACCAGAGGAGGACTTGGGAAGAATGGACATGGTATTGATTCTCCTATTATGCCTGATATGCTGACACCAAGAAAAGGTCTTGGATATGACAATGTTGTCGCCTCCTTTCCTACACTTGGCCTTGCTGCAACCAAGGAAGTTTTGTTTGTTTTAGGTGGAGTTCAGATTGATTTTCCAGTAGATTAGTCTACTAAACCAATGGATGCTATGGTTATTCCTGACATGCCTGAGTATCAGACTATTTTTTTTTATGACATTGCTACTAATATATTGGATTTTTCTACTCCTGAGAGTACACCAGACCTTGATCATATATCTCTTGATCATCCAACTATATGCCTTATCATCATCCTCACCATAGAAATAGGAGGAATGGAAATCATACTTTCTAATATTTGAAAAAGCAATGTGAAAGACATAATTGTGGATCAATTTTGACTACTAGGATAGACTTTGGTTGTATTTATGAGTGGTCATGGGTGCATCTGACCAGATGTTTGAGGAGTTCCTACCATTGTGTTTCATCAGATGTACAGACATACAATTCTTCTCTTCATTACTAATTGCTTTGTAGCGGTTGACCACAGGTTCGAATCGACTTGATAGTATACTTAAGTTCGACTGGGATATTGATTGACTAAGATTTGACCTGACTTGACAGTCAACTAGAAGTGTTTTCGACTACATATTTGTCATTTGATATTCAAATTGCTATTTCCCATCGATTGGTGTTTTGATGAAGATATCTTTATGATGCTTTGATCCCTCAGTTCTGTTTAATGAGGGGAATACTTGAATATGTTGATGTGTAAACCCAACTAATGTGCTTGGATTTGCTGCGATTGACTAAACCATGTTCGAATGTGTTGTTGGGAGTTGTACTTTTTCTTGTTGTACCCAATGAAAATAATATTTGGATACAAAGACTTTATAACTTGATAGAGATTAATGGATTGACAAAGACTGATTATATTGGTGCATTCTTTTCTAGTTGACTAATTGAATGACTGGTGTTGTCTTGTTGTCTAGTCAACTAACCGACTGGGATCATGTTTTGACATCAATTTTGCAACCAATTTGAAATGGATGACTGCCCCTTTTCCTTGATCTGTGTTGATGGTGATCAGACTTCCTTAGGAGTATTGTTGTTCCATCTTGTGATCAACTTTTTCAGTTAGAACATATTTAGGGGGAATGCTACACAATTTTTTCCCCTCCAAGATGAGTTTACGAGGGGGGGTGTTGGAACATGCAGTTCCATCATAAACCTCACCTTGTAAAATGAGTGGGTTGACCAAGTTTTTGGGTGGATGAATGACTAAATCGTTAGTTGACCATGTCCACTTAAGGATCCCCAATCCAAGTTTTATGGACAGGTGCAACCACTTTCACTCGAGTTTGTTGGTTTGGGTCAATGAACAAAACCCATTTATAGATGATCCTTGTGATCAATCTACCATTATCTCATATCATTAGATCATCTCAGGAGATATACTCTTTCTCTCATTGAGAAACTCGTGCTTCAGTGCTATAGTGTCTTTCGACACCACCACTACCTCTCGGATTCGTTCTCCTCTGCGGTTTAAATCCCATTGCAACATAAACATCCAAAAATCTCCTCCATGAATCATGAAGAAAATGAGAAGATACAAAACTAGATATCCAAATTGAACAGTCAAATCAAAAAAATTGAATGATAGGTCAATGAAAAAGGTTGATTTGATGAATACTCAAAGAAAAATAGAAAGGAAGATGTAAAGGAAGATGGATGAAAATAAGGAAGAGACAAAAAGAATGACGGAATAATTGGAACAAAAAATGGATGTAAAGTTGGTACAAATGGAAAATAATATTTTAGAAGCCTTAAATGGGAGGTTCCCTAAACTTAATAAGGTGTTTCAAGGGACTCATGAAAATAAGTATTCAAGTTGAGCAAATTTCTAATAATAAGAATTTTCCAGGGGGATTTAACTCCAATAATGGAGTTACTTATGGATGGTCTCCAAAACAAGTGAACTTTCTCAAGGTTGAATTAAGGAATTTTTATGGAACAAAGGTCTTTAAGTGGTTGAACCAAATAGAGCAATATTTTGAACTGCATAATATTATGGATGATAAGAAAATGATTCACATAGAAACTTTGAAATTTGAGATAAAACCATATCAATGGTATCAATGGGTAGTTAAAAAGAATCCCTCTTCTTATCATTATACTTGTGGTTTATTTTCAAGAGACTTATAAGTATAATACAAGAAAGTTTGGGAACATGACTACTTCAGTCAATTGACAAGAATCAAGCACTTAGGTGATATTGAAGATTATAATTCAAAATTTCATGTATTGGCCACAAGGGTGGATGACATAAGTGATGAACATTTGTTGGAAGCTTACAGGGGTGGATTAAAAGAAGACATTAAACATCATATTTTCCTAAAAAATCCTACAAATATTATGGAAGCTATGCAATTTGTTCGTCATATTCAAGCCAAGAATAACGTTACACACAAGTCTACCATTGGAGCATATGTAGGAAGAAAAGAACATTTTGGGGATCATAAGACAAATGTACCTCAATTGAAAAGGTTGACACCTCAACAAATGGATGAAAGAAGAGAAAAGGGCCTATGTTTCAATTGTGATAGCAAGTATAGTAAGGGGCATAAATGCACCGAGAAAAAAATATTCTACATAGACGAGGAAGAAGATCAAGAATTGGAACCACCACAAGATATAGATCTAGAAGAGACTACTTCAGTGATATCTTGTCATGCATTGGATGGAATCAATGCTCCAAAAACCCTCAAGACACAAGGATACATCAAAAATAAAAAGGTAACAATGTTGATTGATTCTGATAGTACCCATAACTTCATCAATTACAAATTAACAAAAGATCTCAATCGCTTTGTATTTCTAGCACGATAGTTTCAAGTAATGATTGCAAATGGAGGCACCATAAATTATTTTAGGAAGTTCCATAATATTAATCTCAATACATGGGAGTATTTTTTGGATAGTCCCATGATTTCCATCCAATTGGATGGTGGTGATGTTGTATTAGGGGTCCAATGGTTAGAATCATTGGGAACAATGGCCCTTAATTTTCAATATATTTTCATGAGATTTTCCTTATATGGAAAGGAAATTGAGCTTAGAGGTATCCAAGGGAAACCATCTAAGGTGATAATCTCTAATAGCATGAAAACATTACTCAAAAGGACACCATGGTGTAATTGTACAATTGTGCTTACTAGATGTTCAAACATCTATATCCTATACTACAATGGATCTCCAAATGGTTATCAAAAACCAATTGAGGAAGATGGATTCCATTTAAATCAATAGTAGGAATAACACTTGAAGATGAGGCAAAATAAGACTCTTCTTCATTTGGAATAGTGTGATTCTTTAGATTAATGGTCCAACAACCGTTCGATGGGATTTAAGATTTTGTCGATTTTATAAATTCAATTTTTTCTCTTTTTGTGAGAGTTTTTTTTTTCCATGAATTTTAGAAGATAAATACAATTGGGTGGTTCACGAGAAGTAGTTCCGTCAATCGATTGATTGAGAGAAAGAATGCAGAATAAAACAAATCTTCGTAAAGCTAACTTCATGAAAGAGCTATGATAACAAATAACACGTAAACTGATACATATATGCTCCTTGGAAATAATTCTTTGGAAATGGTATATAACAATCATCACATGTGCATGCAGATAACCTAGCTAAATTCCTTTCAACTATAAATAAGTAATTCTATATTTACTGATCATTAGAGCTAAAGCCTCGAGGTGTATTAACATGCAAATTTTGACAAAAGATAAGAAATCAATGTAAGTAGCATTCATTTACAAGATAGCTTGGTCAGATAATATCTTACTAGACATTGATGCAAGAATGATCAAATGTAAAACAATCCACATTGGAATCGCATATAACACAATTGGTTCCAAAATCAATTCTAGGCTCCAATGGAGCTTCACCATTAATTATTGAAAAATCCTTAATTACAATAAATGGAAAATTGTTTTCTAGCCAAAAGGTCCCTAACTCTTGGGTGTACTCTCTTATTTATTCAAATTTAAAAACTACAAGATATTTCCACCTCAACGACTTAAAACAGATAAATGACAGTTTGAGTCATGATGAATCGGGTGATCTGTAGGTCCTCGAGATTGTATGCCCATCCACGTAGTCGAGACACTCCCTGAAAATTCTAGTACAATTTTCACCAAAAGGGAATCTATGCTGGTCCATTGGCATACTCATACCATGTTTACTGTCGTTGAATTAAAGAGTGTATTTTTTCATTCTACTAGTCAACTACTCCATCTGATCCATGATCTTGACCTGACCAACGACGTATCTTTGCATGTGCCCTTTCTCTATAGAGAAAATTTGGTTGATCTGATCTTTATACTTATCGGTTGATCACTGCAAGTTGGTCGATACCTCGCCAATCGACCAAATTTTGATAGGGGAGCCAGAATTTGGAAATCACAGGTCTGCCATTGATTGGTTCAACTTCTACCAGATCCGATTGCAACATTACCATTCTTCCTCCACTCCATATTTGGGCTCATCCACAATTTTAGCCCAATGCTTAGCTATCGAGTACATTTGAGCCAATTGCTCATATGATAACAATTCTATATGGTTGTCTTCTGCCCCCTTGTCTTTCCCTACTACTTGGATGAACTCAATTTTCTCCAAGGCATTGGATCCTTTCTCTTCCCACTAAAGTACATCCTTATAGGTGATCCAAAACAACAAGGACTCCTCTTGCAGAGATTTTTCCTTCATTACTAAGTCCCCTTGTACCTTAAGGCATCTATCATGTACTTCCAATAGGTCTTTCTTAAATTTTTTACCCCCTAGCTTCTAGGTGATACTGAACTTGGTGCATAAGAGAGGTTATTTCAACCATGGATTTCTCTAGTTATATTTCTTCCATTACTACCTTATCAAAATAATCATGTGATATGGCTAAAACTGTTGAGTAGAGTTGGCTCATCTTATCCTTGTTGGTGTCTATGATGACCTCCTTTGAGGTGCTTAGCACACCACTGTACAGTGTGACTTTCCTTTTTCTCTGACTCCTTTTGAATAAATATTTTTTCTTTTTATCATAATCAAAAGTCTCTAAGTCAGCCACATCCTCAGCTGGATGAGGGATAGGATGATCACCCCAGTACAATATATTACTTATACTCCCAGGAGTATAGAAGTGATCTGATACAAGATCTCGAGTGACTTACTTAGTTGGTGATTCCTCCTCTGCATCCTTTTCTATGTGATTGGAATTTTCTTCATTGGTGGCATTTTCCTGGGTTTCCTTCTCTACATTTTCTCCCAAATCTAATGAGCCATCTAGTAAACTCCCATTAGGCTTCTCAGTTTCTTCATCATTTTTTGGGACCTACTCAGGGATGGTGCTAGTGTCTAACTTATTTTTCTCATCATGCTCTGTGATTGATCCACTTGCATCATTTTATTTATTCGATTTTTTTTGTAACTCACCATTTGTCACAATGTCATTGTTTCTATTGAATTGCTACTTGCCATCTTGATTGATTTCAAAATCTTGGCCATATGTACCTTTTCCTTTACCTTTTGGTGATGAAACCTCTTGGTCCTTCCCACCAAGTGGGCCCTGATCTAACTCACTACTGTTTGATGAGGTATCACCTTTGTTTTGGTGAGAGGAGTTATTCCTGCATGATTGGGAAGTATATTTCTATTCATTCCCATGTTTTTTTGTTCCTACCTTTTTCTCCTTCGATGGGCTTGATGGAGTTTCCTCTATATTGGTATTTTCATTGACAATGGGGACAATATATTCTCCCCCTTTCTCTTCATCTCCTATCAGGTCAATGGATTTATAAGGATTCATAGTAGTGGTTGTTTCTTTTTGTTCCTGCTTGAACTTATGCCCCTCTTTTGCCTTTTCCTTTTAAAACCATTCTAATTCCTCTTTCTTATGTTGTCTCTCTGCTTCTTCTTGTATTCTCTTTAGCTCATTGGCATTTTCCTGTTCCTCTTTTAGCTTCAATTCATTCTCTTTCTTTTGGGATCATTCTTCTTGATATCCCTTCCTTTTTCCAATGAGTTCAAGCTCCCTTTGTTTCTTTTCTACTTTCCTTCTCTATTCAACAAGTGCTTCCTGTGTTTCCTCTTCCTCATATTTCTTTCTATGTTCCTCTTGGAGTCTTCTCTCTTCGAATTGCTCCTTTAGAATTATTTCTTGTTATGCCTATAGGTCTTGTTGTTCCTTCTTTGTTATGATTTCTTCCTCTCCTCTTCGTTTCCCTTTACGAGTACCTTTTCTAGAGGAGACTCCAAGATTCACCATTTTTATTTTCTCCTCTATAGGTAGAGAGGAAAATATGGTTACATTTGGTTTGGCCCTTCTCTCCTCCATCTCTTTCCAATATTGGGCATTCTCAATAAACAATTATTCTTCCCATTTTTCATGAGCATATGGCCAAGTCAGGACCACTTTCTCTACATGCTTTGGAACTAGTCCTTTGGGGTCATGTTTTCTATAACTCCCTGTCATGAATCCGTATTCTAAGTGTTACTGACCTTCCTGCTTGGCATGTTTGGTGTCTTTGACCACGTAGTAAAATATCTAAAAGTTATAAGGGATAAAAACCTCTTTTTATCCTTCACAAGGGTGTCATTGAATCCTTGCATGATAGTCTAATAACAAATTTATCTGATAACCAATCTATCAAGTACATGCATAGGTAATAGATGTGGTGGGATAATGGCTCCATAAATACTTAAGTAGGTGTGTTTCTCCTCAAAGTACCAGTTCCCGATGCAATTTAAGATATTTTTTTCTTTCTTGGATAGTCTAGGACACTCTTGTCCAATTACAAGAAAATAGATCCTAGGAATGAAAAAGTCACAAATTTGGGGACAAAACCTCTTGTACATGTTTTCCTAGATGCTGAAATACACATGGATGGGTGGTTTAAAAATATCCCAACTCAATGAAAGCCTAGGGAATGTATCCTATGCACCTAGCAGATCCAAGAGAAATGAGACCATGTGGAACATAAAAGGATCTCTAGGTTTTGGGGATTGTGCTTGAGCAATTTTTAGACTAAGATGCTTATAGATGATACCTCCCCAATTGAATTTCCTACCCCACATTGCCACATAATAACCAAAGGTAACCAAGGTTTTGAGAATTTTGAGAAGTCCCTTTCTCTATACAATATACACAAGAGGATCATAACATACATGTATGGCTCCCTCAACTCGGAGATGGCATACCTACCGATAGATCGCTTGACAAATTTTTCATCTTCCTTCCACCAACTGTTCATTATATTATTGGTGTTATAGTGTTCATAAAATGAAATCACGAAATCCTTGGTAAGGGACTCATCAGGGTCTGGAATTTTGTAGAAAATATCCATATCCTGAGGGAGGAAGGAGCCTATACATTCTCCCTAGTCATTCCGAATTTTACAATCCTTGGATTTAGTGTGACTAATGACCCATTCCACTAATTATATATAAGGCATGAAAGGTGCCATGGCCATGGAAAAATGTAGCATGTACCTCTTTATTGCAAGGAAAACTACATCATCTACTTCCCTAAGCTGCAGTTCGTTATGCGAAGTAGATTTGTGGTAGTCTCCATTGTTAAATTTTGAGAAACGATTGTTCCAAGAAGGGATTTTCACCTTTGTTGAAGTTCCACTCCCTGCACAAGGCTTGGTGTCCTAAAAAAATGGTACTAGGTTGGATATATTTTTTGAGGGAAACATGATAAGGGTTCCTCTATTCTTGGCCATTGGGCTTCTTCATCTTTTACAGGTGTAGAACTGGAATCAACCCTAGCATCACCAAGTCATGTCTTCGGTCTCTTGGGTATCCTTTATGCGAGAGATTTTTTAGGAGGCACATCGTTTGCTAACAAACATTCATGATCATAAAAAATCCCAATAAAATTACGAAAACTATATACTGTATAACATAGCATACCTGTTCCTAGTGACATCGATACCTATGGCCGTGGAGCTTACCTGACAATATTCTTTCAATGTATAATTATTGGTCAATTCGGTCCTTCTACACTAGTGAAAAATGAATGTTGTGGATCGAATTTGTTAGCAGACATTATGAGAAAGCGAATGCACTCATTTGATGTCACAGTAAACTTAAACAAATAATGCAACACATGTGAGAGAGAATGTATTTTAATAACCAAATCTTGAAGCGATGGGAGAAATATTTCAATAGTAATGTCGTTTAATGCAATGGTAGTACCTCCGTCGACATTTGATGGTTGAGTTGATGTGTAGGCGTGAGTATCTGTAGATTTTTGGAGTAATTCAACTTGGCAGGAAGTTGTTTGGTTGGGTTTGGTTGCCATAAAGATTTAATTCACAATTCAAATGCAACATCAATCTGACTATAGGCGCTCATATTCGTACAAAGGTGACATTAGCTATGCATGTGTGAGGGTGACATGGAGGACCAACATGGAATTGAGAAAGAAGGTGTTGATACCTGGTTCAAGGAATCATTTGCTGATGCATTGAGGGGCCCACTTTAGTCACCAGGTGAAACAAAGTACATGGTCATAAATTTGACGGCCCAAATTAAATTGTCCTTTTGATTGGACGTTTAAATTTTCCTTCACCACGCGTCAACAATTTTTTGGCTGATAAATGATGTGACGTGTCAATGGTCACAACCGAGTGTGGGAAAGGAACAACTCCTTAGATCACAAAACCAACGGTTCATATGTGTTTTTTTGTTTGATCGAACAAATATTAGAATCTGAGGTAGAATGCCTATCAATCATCAGGTGAGGCGAGCGAGTGTGCTAAACACAATATTTGGTAGATCCGTCCGATGACCAACATGTCCTGTGGTGTTTGATTAGTCGACATAAGAACTTCTATAACATGACAAACAAACTCTACAAAATTTCTCGATGACCGATGAGTGCAAGACTCGAGACATGACGTGGAATTTCAAGATTTAGTATGGATGATTACATGGTGATGCCACTTGGTGTATGATGTGGTGAAAACTAGTCACAAACTTTGATGAGGGAAGTGTTTGAATGATGATGTGGCAATGGTACGACCAACACGTACCATCTTATGTGGCACTCTAAAACTCATAAGAGGTTATTTCCTTGATTGATAGTTGATGGATATGATTGAATGTTGGTTTTAATAATACGATGGAGATTAATTGCACACTGAATATTAGTGTTAAATTTGATTGGAAAACCTGCCTATGGATCTTTGTCTTTCAACCGACGATCGCATCGGGAGACCCGGGGAAAGGTTTTCATGAGTCAGGGTAGTGAACTTCTCGACGCCCGATGGGTCTGTCGGCCTCGGGTAGTTATGATGACCTTTTGAAAATTTTACTAAAACATCGCATCTCTATCCAACCCAATGCCTCCTTTGGCCCAAATCACATGAGAGTTATTTTCTAAATTTTTATGTGTTTTAGGCTTCTATTACTCAGCTGATAATTTCTTGAAGATGGTTGTGGTCACTTTGGGTTTAGTGCAGGATTGATTACATGTTCAAATGATCAAAGAAAACCAAACTTAAGAGAAATCAAACAAATTTGAGGAAACACAACATTTTAAAAGCTAATGAATTCAAACAAACTACAAAAAAATTAGACGTGGTACCCCAAATTTCAATAAATTTTGAGGGTTTGTTGAGAGCTCAACAAATGGAGATTCACTCAGAGAAACAAGAATATTTGATTCTTACCTTAGTCTTAATGTTATAACAGTTTTAGGAGGAAAATTCAATTCAAGATAAAAACTCAAAGATCATTTATAAATCTATATGAATTTGATCTAAGGAACATCCAAACTTGTTTGACTGTGGGAATTTATCTGATTTCATTCCCTTTTGCTGCAAACCCATATTCTATGTTCCATCAGGTGATAGCTAGGAATAAAAACAAGAGTGATAGGAGGGAGTTATATTTCCAAATTATGAGTATTTGAAACCTTCTCATGGTGTCGCCACACTTCCAACGAGCGTCCATAGCCCCAACGGAGTCTCCTCAATATCCCAGGCCTTACTCCAATTCCAATGAACGTCCTAGACATAGGAGAGATATATGCATATTCCCCCTAATTTCAAACATTGTTGTCTTGCCATATGCCTTCTTTTTAACTTTGTCTTTTTTATATGACATTTATTGCAATAGATATTAAGAATGAGTCAAGGACAAGGATATTTGTTTCTTTTGAGAGGCATGAATAAATTACAGACTTTATTCCAGTATCCTCACTAAGAGAGGTGGGATCCTTTCTAGCTCTACCAGTAGACATAGGATATACTCTCCTTCATTCCATTATTCCCTCAGAATGTCCAAATCAAAGGATGGATGAATTTTTCATTCTCCAAATGATATGCATATAGAAATGTAAACAATTTCTGCATTAAAATATACCATTGAATGAATACCCCTTACTCCACTTTAGATGGTATAGGTTTGGGATAAGAGTAACTATTTTACCGTGTATCATCACGAGTTTGAGACTTAATATCATTTTCACTACTTATCAGAAGTTTTTGACCATCAACAAGAGAGCAACACAAACTATCAAACTAAAAACCAAAAACAAACAAAAATGGATCAAAAGGAAACAAAATGCAGGTGAGCAAAAAAAACAAAGAAAAGAAAATCAAACCAAGAAAACTAGGGTACAAGGTTTCTCGTGCTGAGCAGCTAAGAAAATAATATTTTTACGTCTTGGCCATTTATAGGGAGAGAATCTAGTTCTCCTCTTAGGTTTTGCAATCGGTATGTGCCTACCCCAATTTTTTTAGCAACTTGGTAAGAACCAATCCATAAGCTTTGAAATTTAGAATGTTTCCCTTTTGGCTCATTTACTTTATCCCATTTCAAAACCAAATACCCCACATTAAAGTTTTTGTCTCTGGATTTATGCTTGTCAAACCAGCTTTTAACCAACTATTGGTGAGCTACAACTTTATTTCTATCCTTTTCTCTTTCTTCCTCTACCATAAGGAGTGTGTCAATACGATGTTGCATGCTTGAAAGTGGTTGACCCATAGAGGCTTGAGAGATCTGTAGAGATGGAAGATACAAGTTGGTTAGAAGAATGGATTCTTGTCTGTAAATCATAAAGTACATAGAGTTACCTAAGGCTTATTTAGGGGTTACCCTATCAGCCCAAATGAGATTAAGAAGGGAATTGTGCCAGTTATGATTTTTTGTAACTTTCTTTTTTAAGATACCGACCAGGTTTTTTTATTATTATTCTATGACACCATTCCCTTGTGGGTATTATTTAGCAGAATACCTCAGTATGATTCCATTATATCGAGAAAATTTAGTCAAGAGAGTAGAAGAAAAATAAGCAGCATTATAAAATAAAAGAACTAATGACACCCCAAACCTGGTAATTAAGTTTTTCTCCAAGAAATGAATTACCACCTTTTCATTGATAGGGGTAAGGGGAATAGCCTCAGGCCATCATGTGAAATAATTGGTTGCAGTTAGAATATATTTGTGTTATTTAGATGAGTTTGTATTGATTTCCCCTATGACATATATTACCCATTGTTCAAAAGGTCTTGAGATTGTTACTAGATGCAATGGAATGTATGCTTTTTTTCTCTTTACTAGCACGTAACTGACAGACTTTGCACTTCCTGATGTGTGCATATGTGTCTTCAAACAATGTTTTCTTGTAGTATCCTTCCATGAGGATTTTATGGGCAGTGGTTTCACTTGCAAAATGTCCACTTGTTGGACCATCATGAAGACCCCTCAATAGTTTTTTGCATCTTCCTTCTCAAGGCATCTAAGAAATACTCCAGCATATTTCATGCAGAATAACACATAATTAATGAGGCGAGATTGGGTAGATTTTAGTCTAAGAGCTCTCCTTTCCTTATGCTTGAAATGTTCAGGGCATGTGCCATGATGAAGGAAGTAAGATAAATCTGAGTACCAAGAGTCCTGACTCGGTGGGATGTATAACACCTCATTGCACTACAAGGATAATTCATTGTCCCATCCTGAATCTTCTGGTTCTGCTAGGTCTTGGGACTTTGTGACCAATTTGCAGAAGCCTTGGCCTCTAATTATCTTATCTAGTTTGATGTCAAGGTCGAATTCTTGAATGACGGTCATCCAATTTCCTCTACTCTCTCCCATTTCCTATTGTGTAAAAGGTAACATTACCATAGTGCGGGGCACTATAACTTTAGTATGGTTCTTCAAGATTTAAGATATGAAATATTTTACTGCTTTGTGAATAACGTAGGATTATTTGTCAAGATAGCTGCTATAGACTGATCAGAAGCAAAAGCATAAAGAGAGAAGTTCTTGCTGAAATCAAGGCTGTGTAGGACATGGGCTTGGGAGATGGTATCCTTGATTTTTTTAAAGGTCTCCCTTTATTCTTTATTCAATCTGAATTCTACATATTTTCGTATCATTTTTTGCAGTGATTTTATCGCTTCTGCAAAATCAAGAATATTTTTTCTCACAAAAGTAATCTTCCTGAAAAACGATTACATGGATTTCTTGTTATGTGGAAGAGGGAGTTGGGAAATTAACTTGAATCATTCAGGGTCAATATTAATTCCATATTTAGAAATGATGTGGCCTAAGAGTTTTCCCTCATGTACACCAAATATGGTCTTCCTTGGATTTAGAGATATCTCATATTTCCTACACCTTTCGAAAATCCGAGTCAAATGGGAAATATGATCTGATCTATTCTTAGAGTAGATCGTGACATCATCTAGATAGACCACTACCCACTTGTTTATTAATCCTCCAAAGGCCATGTCCATGGCCCTCTAAAATGTGTCCCATGGATTAATAAGCCCAAATGGCATGCATTTATAGGAAAAATTTCCCCATTTAGTACAAAAAGTTGTTTTCAGGCGATCTTCTTTAGAGACTAGAACCTAATTATATCCTAAAAAACCCATCCAGAAGTGAGAAAATATCATATATGGAAATGGGTTGCAGGAGCTATTCCATCAGAGGTATAGGGTATTTATCCTTTTATGAAGCTTTGTTTAAATTTCTAAAATTCACACATAAGCGAATTTCTCCTAACTTCTTCTTTACCAGTACTATATTAGCTACCCGAGAAAAATGTCTCACCTGAAATATAATCTTAGCATCTAACAAATTTTCAAGTTCCTTCTACATTAAAGGCTCGAGATATGGGTGAAGTTTCCTCATTTTCTGTTGAAAAGGTTTAAGATATGGCCTAAGAGGAATGGTGTGTTGGATGATATTTTATCGTACATTTTCAAATCTTGATAATACCATGCGAAGATATCTTGATATTCTTTAAAGAATTTCAGGTAGGATTTATTTACTTAAGGAGATATTGATTTTCGAAGGTTAACTTTATTAGGATTTTAAATAGTTCCTATATTTATGACCTCATAATAAAGACATGAAATGGAAATTTTTACATTCTTAGGGTTCTTGAATTTCTCTCACAAATCGAAAATGTTTTTCAGGTTGACTAATCCCTTAGGAATTATGTGAAGTTCAGGCTTCTCGTTGATCCAGATTATTTTCGACACAAAATGAGAGCGGAGATATAATAAATAAATGCCCATAGATATTGCAGATATTCAATAATATAACATAAATGTATCAAAGATGCAACCATAAACACATATATATAGTAATATACGATTTCTATTAATGAAAGAAATGTACAGAGACTGTAAAAATACATAGTGAAAGACTCACTAGAATGGTGGCATCTTATCTCTGAGAAGTGAGAGAAAAAAACATTTGCTGAATCTGAATCTTGGTGGGCTGCTTTCCTTGCGGGAGTCTTCGCGCTGCTCAGTTTGTGGAAGTTTGTCATGAACTTGTTGAAGGTGAGGTTGTTCAACAAGTCGAGCTACAAGAGAGGACAGTGTGCAGAAGGAATCTTTGCGCTTTGATGCAACCTTGTCAACTTGATTTTGTTGGATAAAAGTTGCTTGAGGTGAGGCTGTAGTGGTTGCAGTGTCCTTCTTTTCTCCTTTTGAACAAATTGTGAAGAAGCTGAATTTTGCAGTATGAGATACTACCTTGCGGCACTGTTTAGGTGGAACAATAGTCGGAACTACCTCTGGTATTCTGTAGAGATGACCCCCTAGAGAAACAATGACACTGCGGGGTCAAGACTCATAAACAACATGGCGTTTCCACATATATGGTTGGCCCAAGAGAACATCACAAACATTCAATGGAGAAACATCACATAATACCTCATCCTTGAAAGGCTGGATGTCGTATGTCAATTGACACTGTTGGTTGACACGAAGATCTCGTCCTTGGTGAAGCCACTTGATGTTGTATGGCTGTGGGTGTGGTGTTGTCTACAATCCCAACTGTTTGATGACCTCTGCTGAGATGAGGTTCTTCTGGCTTCCAATATCAACAATAAAATGCAGTGGGGTCCCCTTCACCCACATCTGTGAATGAAAAAGGTGCTCTCCCTCTTATGGATTTGTTAGTTCTTCTGGGTGAATTGTTGCGGTCGCGAAAATAGCAGTGGGGTCTGCGTCGATGATTTGTCTTTTACCAGTATTTTCATAATCAGATTATTAATCAGGTTTCAACCCCTTGTCTTTGATATTGTCCACCAATGACTATTTTGACCGACATTCCTCGGTGTTGTGCCATGGGATTTTGTGGAAATTGCACCATTTTTCTGCGTCCTTTGTCTTCCCGTGACCCTTCTTTTCCTGTGGCTTGGACTAGTTTTCGGGAGACTGTTTGTTAGGGATGTCTTTGTCATACTTTGGTTGTTGCAGATTTGCAAGCCCGAACTCTCGTTTTTTCTGGTGCTTAAATTTCTACTCGATTTTAACAACATATCGATAAGCAACACCAAGTGATGATATGTCCAGAAAATCCATTTCAGGTTGGATGTATCTGTGTAGAGCCCCACGGTATTTCAGAACCAAATGTCGTTCGGAATATTTGATATCCAGCTTGGTGCGCAAGGTATTGGTGAACTCTGAAACTGCTTGGCCCCTCTCTTGCCGTAGTGTGGTCCATCTCATGCATTGGTCCTCATAGTTTCCAACAGGGTAATATTGTTCGTTTACTGCATCCACAAAAAAATACCAAGTGGGCTCGACCCCGTATATTCCAAACTCCTCTGTGGAACTTTTCTCCCAGTAAGTTTCCCACCAATGTTTGACATGGGGGAGAGCTTTAAGGACTGCGAAGGTGGTCTTTTCCCTGTCGGAAAAATGGTGAACATAGAAATAACTGTCTAGCAGATTTAACCATTTGTCTAGGGAATCCGCATCTATCTGACCTTCAAATATGGGAATATCAAAATTAACCTATACCTTGAAAGGAGAGGTGCTTCCAAAGTGGTTGTTTGATGAAGATGTGCATGTTGCTATCGGCAGGCATTGAAGGATGTGGGAAAAATTCTCCATCATTTCATCTCTCTGTCGCGTGAGAGGTTGCTCAAGCAATAGATTTATAGGATCGTCTGCTCCGTCATTTTTCTTTTCTTTCACCATGGTGGGTTTCTTGGGCGTGCGAGAACGATTGTCTTCAACAAAGACAATATCGATACCCAACTTGGTTTGGGTAAGTTATTACATCAACTTTTCAGGGTTGTAGTGTTTGCATACGATATCCGTTTTAGGCACATGATATCCCATTGGAAAGGTATCGTCGAGGAGATTAATTTTGGAGGAAATATTGAAGGAACTTCCATATTTCTCTCCATTTTCCAAAAAATGTCGCTTAGGGCCTAAAAAATGATGTTAAATTCTTGAAAAATCTTTATTAGTCTATGTACCTCTTGTTGGTAATTTCTTAAATGATGTGAATTGCAATGTATGGTATTTTTTACCTCTCTGACAATGATCTCCGAGTCTTCAAAGAAAACTAGTTCTTTGATATTCATGTCAATGGATTTTTTGAGTCCTTGGACCAAAGCCTCATATTCAATGTTATTATTAGTAGACTCAAACTCTAGCTTACATGATAAAAAGATGCATATAATAACTGGGTCAATAAAAATACATTTGGCACCATCTCCTTCTCATGACCTGGATCCATAAAAAAGGAGAGTCCAAATATCAGAGGAAACATTAGGATGCAACCTTTTGTTGGTGTCTATGCTTGGAGTTTTGGTTTTGTTTTCTAATATATTAACTGGGAAACATTGGCCAGGTTTTTGTACTATTCATTTATTGTTTCATTTTCCTATAGCAACAAATCTGAATTTCATGAAAACAAGATCTCAGATATGCAAGGTGGGAAATTCCCAAAATATGAATCACATGAGTAGTTTCCTAACACAGGAAAATTAGTTGAAGAAGGTTCATTTGGGGCTTCTAAATTAGTGACAATGTGTTTTAGGTATTTTTCTCTATCAATTGTTATCATGTTTGGTTTCCCCTTCCATGGTAACCATAGGTGAGACTAGTCAGTACTGAGATACCCATGTAATTTTTGTGACCAGTCTCAGCTTAATACCATACCATGATCTTCTAGGATATACACAACTATGATATTGATCACTTGGTGAATATTTGGGTTAGAAGCTATCCAAATCATGACATCCTTCATTTCACCAATGAACTTGACCTAAGTTCTTCCCAATTGTATAATGTGTATGTCACTTTTGGTAGGTGTTGCATTCATTTTCTTACACACAGAATAAGGCATGACATTCGATGATGCCCCAGAGTCCACTAAACAATTGTGTATATTTTTGTTGAAAATTTTGAGCATCAGTAAGAAAGGAGGAACAAAGAGTTTATATTTTATATCTGTAGATGTTGCATTTATGTTTGATTTAATGATTTCCCTTGAAGTTATTCTATTTTTTTTATGGGGGTTTACCGTGTGATTGTCTCCTTCCTTTAATTCTTGTAGTAATAG
Source organism: Picea engelmannii (assembly GCA_009831015.1). NCBI lineage: Eukaryota > Viridiplantae > Streptophyta > Pinopsida > Pinales > Pinaceae > Picea > Picea engelmannii. Next base: position 317,823 of record ML792965.1, on the reverse strand, counting down.
AATTTTTTGCTGCTTTCCATCCTGATTGAATTCAACATATTGGACATCTGTACCTTTCACTTCACCTTGTGGTGATGAAACCTCTTAGTCCTTCCCACCAAGTGGGCCCTGATCCGACTCACTAATGTTTGATGAAGTATCACCTTTGTTTTGGTGAGAGGATTCATTCCTGCCTGAGTGGGAAGTATCATTATGTTCATTCCCATATTTCTCAGTTCCTACGTTTTTCTCCTTCGATGGTATTGCTAGAGTTTACTCTATAGTGATATTTTTGTTGACAATGGGGACATCATATTCTTCCCCTTTCTCTTTATCTCCAGTCAGTTCAATGACTTCAGAGGGATTCATAGGAGTGGATAGTTTTTTATGTTCCCTCCCGATCTTCTACTCTTATTCTTCCTTTTCCTTTTCCAATTGTTCTAATTCCTCTTTCTTATGTTCTCTCTATGCTTCTTCTCGTATTATCTTGATCGCATCGTCCCTTTCCTATTATTTTTTTAACTTCAATTCCTTGTCTTGATTTTGGGCTCGTTATTCTTGATCTCTCTTCCTTTTTTCAATGAATTCAAGCTCCCTTTGTTACTTTTCTTCTTTCCTTCTCTATTCAACAAGTGCTTCATGTGTTACCTCTTCCTCATATTTCTTTCTTGGTTCCTCTTGTATTCTTCTCACTTTGACTTTCTCCTTTGGGATTCTTTCTTGTTCTACCGACAGGGATTTGTGTTCCTTCTCTGTTATGAGTTCTTCCTCTCCTCTCTATTTCCATTTACTAGTACCTTTTTTATAGGAGACCACTTGCTCTACATGATTTGGAACTAGTCCTTTGGGGTCATGTTTTCTATACCTCCCTGTCATGAATATGTATTCTAAGTGTACCTATCTTTCTTGCTTGGAATGTTTGGTGTCTTTGACCACATAATAAACTATATAGAAGTTATAAGGGATAAAAAACCTATTTTTGTCCTTCAGAAGGGTGGCATTGAATCCTTTCATGATAGTATGATAACAAATTTCTCTGATAACCAATCTACCATGTACATACATAGGTAATAGATGTGGTGGGCTAATGGCTCCATAAATCCTTAAGTAGGTGTGTTTCTCCTCAAAGTACCAGTTCCCGATGCAATTTAAGATATTTTTTTCTTCCTTGGATAGTCTAGGACACTCTTGTCCAAATACAAGAAAATAGATCTTAGGAATGAAAAAGTCACAAATTTGGGGATAAACCTTTTGTACCTATTTTCCATGAGCATGCTGAAATGCACATGGACATGTGTTTCAAAAATCTTCCAACTCAATGACAACCCAAGGAATTTTTTCTGTGTACACAACACATCCAAGATAAATGAGACCAAGTGGAACATAGGAGGTCTCCAGGTTTTGGGGACTATGTTTGAGCAATTTTCAGACTGATTTGCTTATATATGACACCTCCCCAATTGAATTTCCTACCCCACATTGCCACATAATAAGACAAAGGTAACCAGGCTTCTGAGAACTGGGAGTAGTCCCTTTTACCATACAATATACACAAGAGGATCATAAAATATATGTATGACTCCCTCAACTCGGAGATGGCATACCTATCGATAGATTTCTTGTTGAATTTTTTGTCTTCCTTCCACTAATTGTTCAATATTTTATTGGTGTCATTCTGTTCATAAAAGGAAATCGCAAAATCCTTGGTAAGGGACTCATTAGGGTCTGGAAGTGTGTAGCGGATAGCCATATCCCGAGGGAGGAATGAGCTTATACATTCTCCCTGGTCATTCATAATTTTACAATCTTGGGATTTAGTGTGACTAATGAACCATTCCATCAATTCTATACAAGGCGTGATAGGTTCCCTAGACGTGACAAAATGTAGCATGGACCTCTTTATTGTAGGAAAAAATGCATCATCTACTTCCATAAGCTGCAGGTCTCTATGTAGAGTCGATTCGGGGTAGTCACCATTGTTAAATTTTGAGAAAGGATCATTCCATTAAGGGATTTACATCTGTATGGAAGTTCTGCTCCCCGCTCAAGGCACGGTGTCCCAAAATATTGGTACTAGTTTGGAGATTTTTTTGGTGGCATCATGATAAGGGGTTATATTTTCTTGGTTGTCAGGGATTCTTTCTCTCGTACACATGAAGAATTGGAACCGACCCCAACATCACCAGACCATGTACTTGGTCTCTTGGCTATCCTCTGCACGAGAACTTTTCTCAGAGGTATTGTGTCTGCAGAAAAACATTCATGATCAGAAAACATCACAATAAAATTACTGAAAATATATACTAGACATCATATCATACTTGTACCCAACGACACTAATACCTATGGGAGTGGAGCTTACATGACAATATTCTTTCAATGTGTAATTACTGGTCAATTGGGTCCTTCTACACCAACGTAAAACAAATGTTGCGGCTTCAATTAAATAGTAGATAGGATGAGAAAGCAGATGCACTCAATCGATGACACAGTCGACTCAAACAAATAATGTGACAACTATGGGAGCGAATGTATTTTAATAACCAAAACTTGAAGTGATAGGAGAAACATTTCAATATTAATGGATTTCAATGCAATGGTAATACCTCTGCTAGCCTTTGATGGTTGAATTGATGCGCCGATGTGACTATCAGTGGTTTTGTGGAGTTGTTGAACTTGGTGCGTAGTTGTTTTCTCGGGTTTGGGTGCCATAAAGCTTTAACATGTCAAACCAATGCTGCAAACTCGTTCCCCCTCGATGAGTGTGATACTTAAGGCGTGATGTTTCATTCCAGGGTTTAGTAGGGATGATTACATGGCGATGCCACTTGAAATATGATGTGGCTAAAAACAATCACAAATTATGGGAGGGATGCATCCAGATGATGACATGGAAATGGTACGATCGACACGTGGTGTCTTATGTGTTACTCTAAAAATTTCAAGAGGTTCTTTCCTTCGTTGGTAGTGGAAAACTATGATAGAATGATGGTTTTAATAGGACAACGGAGATTGATTGTGCTCCGAAGATTAGTGTTTAAATTCGATTGGAAAACCTGCCTACAGATATTTGTATTTCGGTTGACAATCACATTGGGCGACTTGGAGAAATGTTTGCATGAGTCAACGTAGTGAACCGCCCGATTCCTAATAGACCAATCAGGCTTCGGGTAGTTGTGATGACCTTTTGATAGTTTTACTAAAACATCCCATCTCCAACTGACCTTATGCCTCCGTCGTCCCAAATCACCCGAGATTCATTTTCTAAAGATTTCTGCATTTTAGGTTTCTGTTACTTGGCTGATCAACCCTTCAAGATGGTTGTGGTCACTTTCGGTTTAGTGCATGATTGATTTACTTGTTCAAATGATCAAAGAAAACTAGACTTAAGCAAAATCAAACGAATTCGAGGAAACACAACATTTTAAAAGATGATGAATTCAAACAAACCGTGACAAAATTAGAAGTGGTACCTAAAAGTTCAAGAAATTTTAAGGTGTGTTGAGTGCTCAACACACCCATTCCAAGGTATTTGGAGAGATGCTTATGTATAACACACATTTATACTAAGAAGGGGGTGAACCAGTATAATACTTTTTTTATTTTTTTAAACATTCATCAATCATAAGAAAACAATCACATATTAACTATAGAACATGGAACACAAGATTTATGTGGAAACCCTTTTGGGAGAAAACCATGAAAATTTTATTTATAGTTTTTTGTAGACACCAACCTACTATTACAAATATTTGTAGGAACCAATTTACTAGAGAAACCAATCCCCACTGATATAAATTCTGGTAGGCACCAACCTACTCTTACAGATCTTCGTAGACACCAATCCCCACTACTAAGCACCAACTTGGAAAGAGACACCAATCTCTTTTCGATCTTTGTAGACACCAATTTACTGGAGACATCAATCCCTACCGCTAAGAACCAACTTATCAAGAGATATCAATCTCTTACAAAGCTTTGTAGACACCAATCCCCGCCACTAAGCACCAACTTATCAAGAGACACTAATCTCTTACAGATCTTCATAGATACCAATCTACTAGAGACATCAATCCCCACCACTAAGCACCAACTTACCAAGATACACCAATATCTAAGCTGCACCAACCTTCACCCACTAGTACAAAATGGGTTATTAGTGACTACATGACCAAAAATGATAGTCACAATAGTTTTTAAAGTTAAATACTACCAAATTTGAGCAATTTTAAGTGACACAACTAAAAATGACTAACTTGAATAATTTAGTCCAGGGATTAAAAAAATATAACTTGATAACAACTACATGAATATGAATTAGTAGTATTTTTGTTGATGACCACTACTGCCATTTAATTGAAATGGCATTTACTTATATGAATTAGTAGTATTTTTGCGAATGACCACTACCACTAATTAGTTGAAATGACAATAACCTAATTAGTTATATATGAAACATAGAATTAATGCTTATAGTGATAGTTATTTGTTTCCCTTCATTTCATTGGAGAAATTTACATAGATAGCTTCTAACCATCTCACAAGGAAGCTATTTGTGTAAAAGAAAACGCTAAGAGTTTTAAGTGGATATATTGGAACTTAATTATGCAATCATGTTCAATTTTCTAATATTTCATTTCCGGTTCCATTATTTAAATCAAATGAGCATTTGATTTATTTCTTATTAAAGGGATTCGTCTTCAAGACCACATTTCATATACTCATTAATAAGAATAAAGAGGGGGATTGAGTGGGGAAACAACCAACACATATTTTAGTTGAAAACTCCACCGTAGTAATTGACATCATCCCCACCTTCATCCGTCTCACTATAATAGGTAAAACTTATTTATGTTGTGATGCAACACCTAGAAAACATGCGATTAACCCCTACTATTTATGCTTAACTAAATAATAATTGGGTTTGGACTTGCATTTCTTGCATTTGATAATGCGAAGAACTATTTTTACATAGTTCTCCCATTAATGTTTGGGAAGCTTACAATTTTCATGTCGTTTGATCTTCATTTTACACTTTATTTTTTTTAATTATCCCTCTTCCATAAGATTGATTTCAATAGAATCCAAAAAGATGCATTGAATTGTTGTCTTGAAACCCAATAAGCCATTTAGTATTGTTATTACCATGTTTGTGGGTGGAACCATTTGTTAATGTTATTATCATGTTTATGGTTGAATATAATATATATATATATATATATATATATATATATATATATATATATATATATATATTATTTATAGTGTTGTTGCCTCTTTTAATGTAGTGAACCTAATGTCAGACTTCCTTTTTATTGAGTTTCTCCATGGAGCCCTTTTTTCTCACCCCTCTTCCTCTTCCTTGGGATCAATAGTATTATGTCTTAATAAGATTGGCAAGTAAAATTGAAAAGAAACATAAGTTACTTTTAATTTGTGGATATTATGTGTTCAATGATCATTTCCATGTGTTTTTGCAGCATTTTCATTCCATAAATTTTGGGAAAAATTCCCATCGAAGTTTTATGTGAACAATGCTAAATATTATTTAGATATGAATGGTTACTCAATAGTATGCTAAATAAAATGAAAAACTTCATTTAATTTCATTGTGGGGAAAACTCGATATTAAATGTGAATGTTAGTTGACATGGAATTGGAACATCAAACCCTAAATGTTTAAGTCCACTCTAAACCAACTTGATTTTCATTATGTGAGGGAACTTTTAAGGTTTTAGGGTTTGCAAACACATGAGGACTCCTTTATTATCTCCATCATTGGTTTCCAATACCTAAAGGAGTGTATCTAGTGCTCACTCAACCCTAACCTCATAGTTTGGTATTCATCTTCATCTAACTCCAATTTTGGCACCACAAACTGATTGTTAATATTGCTTCGAAATAAGAAAATTCAGATAAATTGTCAATATCAATAATATCAATGGATGGAAAGATTCTAAAGTTATAGTCTCCCCCTGGATTAAAAAATGGATTAAAAAATATGTAGATGAGATGATGCCATATATCTATGAAAATTTACTATCGAATTCCATGAAAGAGCTCAATTGTGAAGTATTTTCTCCAAAAGGGAGAGAAACTCTATTTTTTATTGGATTTTTGAAGGGAGTATTCATGGGTTCTGCACCATCTAGATATTGAAATTACACTTGATATTGATGTGCAATAGGTCCAGTGATGTCTACCCACCCATTCCCTATTTGCGCCCATTTACCCAGATAAAAAAGAGCGTGCTCTACTTCTAAAAACAACGTTGCATTAGCGGGATGAAAGGAGAGGAAACTCATTCACAGGTGATGTGATGAGGTGTGAGGCTCAAAATGATATTCTCAAAATGGCTTTGCAAAATATTAGGGAGATTCATGGTTACATATGCAGTAGCGAGCTCGAGTGGGATGTTTATGTGGGGTGTGCCCTTATAGATATGTATTCTAAATGCAAAATCATAGAGCAAGCACACAAAGTGTTTGAATATTTTTTTATATAAAAGAGATGCAGTTCAAGAACCCACTTTTACCTGTTTACTCTACCAAAGATTATTCAATTTAGGAAAGATTGCACGTGTGGAGATTCATCAACACTTAAATTACCAAACATTGTTAAAGGTGCGAATGGTTGTGAGGTATAAGGGTTTCTAATTTATGACATTTGCATTCAAAATATGGTATCGAGGTTTGTTATTGCATGCATTTATGCATCAATATGGAGTAGGGGTGCACATCAGATCTATTCATAGCGCATTAGAATATTCTGACTCAAATTGTTTTTCATTTGGTTTTTTTTGTAGCATAATATGCCGAGAAGAGTAATACAAGCATGTCGTTCAAGAGGGATGCTACAAGCTCTTGAAGGTTATGATCATCATGAAGTTGGGAAAATCGATGTAGATTTCCTTGATATTATATGGGAGGCAACAAGGAAATGTCATGGACTCATGCCTCTCTCACAAAGCAAAATTCAGTAATTGATTTGTTTGTTTTTATTAGTCCCTGCCTAATTGATATTATAGTTACTATTTCATTTGGATTGGAATGTTTGTTTGTTTCAATACCTCTTTATGTGCTCAATTGTTGGGCACGTCATTCATCTATCTATTAAAGGTATTTATGTGCACAGTTGCACAACTAGACTTATCCAAGGTTGCCTTTTCTTTTAGTATCGACTATGCACCTATTCTCATATATTAATGAGAATTGAACTCTTTTGTGTAGCTCTACCAACATATTCATATTCAGTTTGATTCGTAACATGCAACTCGAAACGAATGATGAGACATATGAAATATATCAAAGTTTAATCCTAGTGATTTGGCACATGCTCCAAATAACCTTAAAATGGTAGTTCACATAAAAAGTAATTAGATCACTTTAGATTTTCATAAATAGTGCAACAATGACATAAGTGATAGGAATGTAATTTTGGCTTGTATTCTCCCTTTGCACCTCTGGTAACACCACCTACAAATCCCACAACATGGTTTGGAAAGATCTTCACCAGTGCACAATTGTAGTGTTCTTTAACATATATCAAGATTGTGAGGAATTATAATTTTATGGGATATTTATTGATATCACACTACATCTACTCGATTGAAATATTTATATAGTTTTCCAAATTTACAACAAAGATCTAGACGTATTCCAAGTAGGTTGTAAACTTTTACAATAATCATGGATCATTAATGAATGTATATTGATATTACATTTGGCTTACTCAAACGTGTACATTGGTTTGGCACTATTTTGATGGTGGTATAGTTTGTTTTGGAATTTTACTTACTATAATGTCTATGTAACATTTGGCTTACTCAAACGTGTACATTGGTTTGGAACTATTTTGATGGTAATATAGTTTGGTTTGGAATTTTACTTACTATAATGTCTATGTTGTGGAAAATCACTCTCTTGAAGATCTAGTGCAAATTAGTGATGGCAACGACTTTCCTACTATTCGAAATCAAAATGCTATAGAGTTTGTTATTTTATATGTTGGGATCTTGTTATTTGACATGAGCATAATAATTTGCGTTAAAAAAATGAGGTTTTCTTGACTGTGCATAGTAGTTAATGGTGAGTGAGAGTATTTAGCGAGTATTTAGCTACCCTAAAGAGAGGCACAAACAAGGTGTATTATCTTATTATTAGTCCCTGCCCTTCGGGTTGAGGGACTTATAGTAATCGATTTTCACTATTCCTATTAACTTGGCACATAAACCGATGCATTATAATCATTTTAAACAAAGTTTTCGGTAAATCTCGGCATATCATACAATTTAAGTGGTTTATTAACCTAAGTTTCAGGTTTGACCTCTTATTTGGCCTCTTTCCGAGGGAGAGGGATAAAATATGATAGAATAGCTTAGTTTATTAGTATGTTTGTGTACTCATTTTTTTTCGAAATGAGGTAATGTTAGAAATTAATCTACCATTACTTCTTAACATTTATTGCTACAATTGATAGCCCATATTGCCAGCCATGTGTTGCACGGCCCTGATGTCGGCCATGCGGCCATGTGTTGCACCGCCTTGATTTTGGCCATGCGTTGTAAGATCGTCCTCTGTTGTAAGACCGCCCTGCTACGCCAAGTCGTCTTTTGAGTCCTTTCTCTGCATCTGAATTACTGGAGGTGTTAGTTAGGATTAGGCTTTTCTGGAAGAGCTTTGCTGCTAGCTTTTCGACTGGATAAATCTAAAACTATTCTGAACCATTGCTCAGGTAATCAACCATACAATTTTTTTTCTATATGTATTCTAAACCATTGAAGCATTCCTCAGGTAATCAACCTTACCAATTTTTTTCTTTATGTAATTAAGGCTGTAAATTTCTTGCAGTGACAAAAAAATTACACCCTACTTACCTTACCTAGTTTTTTGCTTCTTCCCTTCTTGCAAGAAGAAGGTATCAAATTGCCAACTCACATGGTTCTCCCTATATGGCTGCGAATGGATACATGGCGATGCTTTACTTACGATCACATGTGTGTGATGCTCCATTTACAACCACCAGTATTGCCCCATGATTCTTTGCCACTATTGTTCGATGCTGGTAGGAGACTGTAGCTTAAACCTTGTGGCAAGGTCAAGTTTTCATTTCAAAGGTCTTAATTTATTGGTGGGGCTCCTGTAGCTTAATTTTTTTCTCTTTTACAACTAAATCGCTCGAAGGATCCTTCTCCTATGAACCAGAGTGTACTCGACTGAAACTTCGGTTGGCATGAATTAGAAAGATAACACTCTGGTTGGTCTGCAACCAGTTCTATTCGGAAGAAATTTGTAAGATTCCCCTAATTTGGACTTTGCTTCCCATGTATGGAATTACTGCCTGATTCTTTCGGGTGCTTAACAAACCTCTGACACCTCGATCTCTCTCACTCCTAGAGTTTGTGTATGCATTCAAATTCCTTCGGGAATCTAGTTCGACTTAAACATATGAATTTGAGAAGTTGTTATAATTTGACCATCAAGAAGGAAACACTTACAAGTATCTACATGCTTGGATATCTAGATCTTTCGAACTCCCAGAAAATCAATGTATTTCCTCCCCAAGTCGTACGACAACGATCCATGGAAGACATTTGATTGTTGTTTACGCACTTGGAAGAATTGCCAACGGATATTGGGAACTTGAGAAAATTGCCTGAGCAAATTGGATCTTCTATTTTTGGGAAGCCCCTTGTTGGAAGCACTACTACGTTCACTCAGTTTCCTAAGCAGCTTGAAGGAATTGTACCTGGAAGGTTGCGACATAATGGAATGCTTGCTTGTTGCTTGTTTGCGCCATTACAGTATGTAAATATGATTTTTCCAACTCAATTGATCCATTACTAATACCAGTATTCTTGAATCTGGATATTTATATGTGATTCTGCATGTATCAAGTATGCCAAAAATAGTGGATTGTTGCTTTTCTTCATGATTATAAGTTAGGCCTTTCTTTTAATTTGGTTTTGTCATATCTGTGGTTCACTACATTACACAAAAGAATTAGATCTTCACACGTTCAATTGTGCTCATCGACAAGCATGTCCACTCTACAGATCTTCTTTCTCACTGCCTCACACATGAGAATCATCTGAAGTCTTCTCGTCAACCCTACTACTCAGAGGAGGTTAATACATCGTCTTCATTTCTGTTCACATGACGATGCACCTAACACTTTGGGATTTCACACATTCACCTTGCGCTCAGCCACAGGAACGTCTAACTCAACAGATCGACTTTCCCACTGGATAATCATCTGGAGTTCTTCTCAACTCTCTGAATGGAGGAGGTCATCTCTATTTTCCTAGCTCTATCTCAGGTAGGATCCACGTACCCTTCTTAGGGGATTTCTCTCAGGTTTGTAATCTTTGAGAAAGACTCACATAACTGCAATGATCCACATCTCACAGGTTTGTAAGCTGGAGAATGTCTCACATAGCTACATTCATCAACACTCCCTCTCAGCTAGGGAGGCATTCTTCATCATGACAAGTCTCACACAATGTTCTATGAATTTTGTTTTTTTGGATGGAGTCATCAATACTCCCTCTCAATTAGGAAGGCATTTTTCACCAAGTTAATCTGGTGCAGATGTCTGTAATCTGGTCATGTGTAGGAAGGTATGGCATGTGTACGATTTTACTCTGCCTCATATATCTGATATAAGGATATTTCATCTCATTGTGTTTTGATCCATTAGGAAACACTGGGTTCTCAAGGAGCTTTACACATGGCTCTTGGTTATCATCATAGGATCCATGTCATGGTCAAGTAAATCTGTCAGAAGCTTGTGAAGCCACATTGCTCCATACACTCACTGCTATATATACTCTGCCTCTGTGGTACTGAAGGCCACAGAGTTTTGTTTCCTGCTACATTAGGAAACCATGGAAAACTTTACGGTAAGACAACAACCAGATGTTCTCTTCCGGTCCACTATACTCTCTGCTCAATCTGTATCGGCATATCCTGCAAACTCAAGTTCACACTGGAGGCATATCTCAAACCATATCCAACTATGCCTCGTATATATCTCAATACATGCTTTACTTCTATCCAGTGAGTTTGACTTGAATGACTCATGGATTGACTAAGCACATTCACTGAATAACATGAATCAGTCATGGTGTTAACCAGATACATCAATGATCCAGTCAGTTGTGGATCAATCTTGTCTGAATCATCATCATTCCTTTTCTTCAAATCCATCACGGTGGTTTTGCATTATGTCATATTGAACTTCTTGATATTCCCACTGTAGGTTTTCTTTGACTTAGGAAAATCTCATCAGTTCTCTGTCATACTTCTTGTCCCGAGAAGTGGTGCATCATACTCATATCCTTCATCTCGAAATCATAAGTCAAATCTTACTTGTATCCAACAACAAGGCTTTCTGAATAAGTCTTTAAAATCAGGCTCTCGTCATCAACACTGTAATAATATAGGTTTGGATCAACAATGCTCTTGCTAAAACCCAAAATCATCAAGAATCCATCCATCTGATATAGTTTCCAACTCATGGATGGTAGTACGGATGGAATTTTATTGGATCACGTGTCTTATCATAGAAAAATCCATCTAATTGTGAGAAACCTCTGGCTATAGATCATTTTTTGTATTTCTCGACACTTCTATTAGATGCATGCTTGATCTTATAGATCCACTTGGAAGTCATCGCAAAATTCCCTTTTGGTATTTGAACAATATCTTATACATCATTCTTTTAAGACATACTGGTATTCTTCTGTTGTGGCATCCTGCCATACCTGTTCTCATGTTGCTTTTCTAAGACAAGAAGTCTCAACATCAATGAAATGGATCATGAATGAAGGAGAGCTTGGGAATCTCTTTTTCTTTCTCGGGATGTGCCTTGGGAGGCTTGTATGTTTCTCTGCCTCTTTGCATAGTGAGTCTAGGTAGTCCTTTTACGCCCTACTGCAATATCTTTGAATATATCAACTGGAGCAACTGGATCAATTTGGATAAGGTATGTCTCCCTCTGAACTGCTGAAGGGGGATAAGGTATTTGTCTTACTATCAATCTCCATTTGAGATTCTCTAGATATTTGAAAGGCTATCTCTTCTTCAAGGACAATGTTTCTGCTTGTTCTTGTATAATGAACAAATTAAATATGGTTTGGAATCTCGTACCCGGGATAATGGTCCAAGTCTTTGAGAGCTCCTGTACTAGGAATAATATCCTTCATTTATTTGAAAAATAAATCAACTATAAAATTAGGGATCAATTGATTTACCTAGTTTGTAGTCATGTCCTTTTAGAGGAAGTATTTCTCCTCTCTCTTCTCTTTACTCTTTTGAGGTGGATATGGATAAATGTCAACGGTGGAAGCATATTGTCTTCCCTTCTTCCTGGTTGGACAATTTCTTTCAATGTGTCCATACTTGTCACATCTGAAGCACTGGATTTCTGAAACATCTCTTCTTTGATAACCTGGATTGGATGAAGACTTTTCACCTTGAAATGTTTGCCTAAAATTTCTTTTGAAGTTTCCTACCTTCTTTGTATGAAGTGAAAGAGCATGATTTTCTTCTGAAGAATCTTCCACTCCTCTATTTCTAAGTCTAAGTTATTCTTGAGTGCAATATGTCCATAATCGATCAAAGTTTGGTAGATCTCCTCTTCCACTGACACTCTGATTGAAAGGCTCCCATGATTTTGAAATATTCTGGAGAGTGGTTAATACAAGTTCTCTATCAGACATGATTTCCCTAATGGTCTCTAGCTGTTCTTTAATCTTTGATAACTTTATAAAGAAGAGTGCAACTGTATCACCCTTCGTCATCTTGGTACTTTGAATTTGTCTCTTTAAGGTAAGATCTATGAGAGTGTTGTCACTTTCAAACATTCCTTTTAAAGCTTCATACATATCATATGATGTCATCAAATTGGCAATAAGAGGCAAGAGGTGATCTCTTACTGAGTAGATGATTATTTTTCTTGCTTTGGCATCTTCTTCCTTTCTTATCTTCTTCTCTATATCTGTAGTTGTGGCTGGTAGAATTTTAGTTGTCACATCCAAGAGATCATCTTCTTCAAGAGTGACTAGAATATTTGATTTCCAGGGGCTGAAGTGGCTTGCTCCATCAAGCCTATCTTCTACTAATGTTTTGTTCTTCATTTGATTGGTTTCTTCAAATTCTCGCCAAATGGATTTTGAAAACCTAATGATTAGGTTGAATTAGAAACCTTGGATTATATTGGAATTATTATTGCCAACAATCAATTTGATAGTATCATAGAGATGCTTTCTGATTCAGGAAAACGTTTCTTCAGAAATCCAGAATTAATATTTTGTAGGAAATTTCGGTACCCTAGAAACCCTAGGGCCAAAAATCAAAATTTCTCAAAATTTCGTTTTGAGAGCTTCTGGAGATGCACTGGAAGAGGCCGTACTCTTCTATGCCAAAAGTAGCACTAGCGTCCAAGTATTAAGAACTGAATCACCACTGAAAGGAAGGTCGTACAAATTTTTCTAGAAACCCTAGAAGGGTCGTATGATTATGCAAAAGGTGTGTTGAGACTTAGTGGATTCTTGTGCAATGGGTTCTTTCAAGACCTATGCTCTAACACCATGTTGATTTTTCAATAAAATAGGTTAAGTATGAAGTTCATTCCATTTTTAGCATTTAACCATAACCATAAATGTTGCAGCAAGCTTTGAATTTATAAGATATTGTACCATAAACCATTTGTGATATTATTGTACAAGATCACACAACAATAAATTCAAAGCTTGCAAGGGCTCCCATACCAAGAAGTTTGAACATATAAATTTCTTACTTGTTTCCCATACTTCCTTGGGAACCATACTAATTGGTGCATGGTTAATAGATAGTGTAGCCACATGTCATATGGCAGGAGCATGAGAGTTGTTCGAGAGCTTCACAAAGTATGACTCAAATATGTATGTGTAACTTGGTATGGGGACCAAGCATGCAGTGCAGGGATATGGAACAATGCCATTCCCGATGGATTTAGGAGGTGTGTTGAGAGTGAAAAATGTGATATGGGTGTTATAACTTAGGAGGAGTGTGCTCTCATTCTCAACGATTGAGAAGAAGGGATTTGAAGTATTATTCAAGGATGGACATGAATTGATCAAGCCCAGAGGATATAACTCAGACATAACAATTGTTTTAGGAGTTAGAGATAGAAAATTGTATAGGATAAAAGGATAACCTATGCAAGCTATGATAAGCAGCAGAGTGACAAAGAAAAAGGAGTAGGTAGCTTCAAAGGTTTAGCAACTCAAAGGGAGTCATCCTTTAGGTTCAGGTGGGAAGGAGCAACCTTCCAAGTCTGTCAAGGAGGAGTCATGGTTCAAGATGACTGTGTAGGATTCTTAAGAGAAGGAGGCTTCTAGGAACATGATCAGAGGGAAGTCTTTGATGGCAAGTCCAAGAGATATGGTAGGGATAGATTTCTCTTCAGAGGGAGAATCCAATCAGGTGGATTGGAGAGTAGACATGGTAGCTGATATGGTAACGAAGACAAAACCACATTCAGGTGGAAAAAATACATTCTTGCTAAGAAGGAGTGTTGATGCATGTAGCATTAGAAAGGTTTCCACATTGGCTTGTGTCTAGCATGCATAATTCATTCATAGCCTTCTAACTATGAGACTTTACTTTAATTAAAGTAATTTTCAAAGTAAAGTGCTTTTATTAGTGAGTTGAGTTTTATTTAAGGAAATGATTTAATCAACATTAGTGAATTAAATAATAGTCATTGATATCAAGTGAGGTGAGAAGTAATCTCAACCGTCAATCACTTTGGATATTATGGTTAAGTCATATCTCAATATTATAAAAGTAATGCTAGGGTAAAGGAGAAGATACTTTTACACAGAGATAGAAAAGAAGGATTTTTTCTAGTGTGAAGTCATTTGAGAGTGTAGAAGCGAAGAAGGACTTTTTATTACACATTGTATGAGTGAATGAGATCTCACACAGAGAGAGAGAGTGACGAGTATTTAATCTAAGTGTTGATGCATAGAGAGTTGGATTGTGAAGGAACGTGATTCAAATAGATCTTGGATAGGTGGAGAAGGACTTCCATCTAGAGATCTAGGCAAAGGAAGAGAGAGAGAGAGAGTAGTCGAAGGATGGCCCGCCACAGAAAATTCAAGCTTTCTAGTATGGGTCTCACATAAAGTGTGGGTTTTGGCATTACAATCATGCAGATAGCACATAAAAGCACCGATATCAAGGTAACAATTGCGTTGTTTCCATATAGGATCATACAACAAGTTTGGTAGTAAATCAACCATTCAGGTGCATATGTACTTTGTCTCTTTTCTAATTGGCCATTTTCCTGGGTATGGGAGCCCTTGTAAGCTTTAAAGTTATTTGAATGATAAGCTTAGTTGATGGGAATAATATCTTTGGGTATTGTGCATGGGATTTTTGGTTTCCTTATTTAGTCTTCCATTGTAATGTTTAGTTGATAACTAAGTTGTGCTTTGATCAATAAGTGATTTATTTGGAATTAACTACTAGGTGATGGGTTGAGAGAAAAATCAACATTGATATCTTCTTGTCACCATGATGAGGAATAATTTTCATTATATTATATATTAATATCTAAGGGTGTATCCTTAAGAATTAGATATTATTGATAACTTCAACAAGAAAATGAAATGAAATTATATTAATGTCCGTTGATGACAAAGTAGGCCAATGGGACTGGAAAGTACAATTTTCTCAAAAGGGTGAGAGGGGGAGTGCCAAATTCATCTCCCAAGAGTACAAAATAAAAACCTAGAGCTAGAATAGAAAGAAAGGAAACCCTGCTCATTGTCGGTACCAACTATATTAATCCATTTTGTATATTGTTCTGGTCATATCTGATATGAATGGTTTGTAGATCACATGCATTTTTTATGCTAATCGGTCTTGAACTCTATATATGATATGTCTATATAATAAAATTTCATGTTCATACCAAGATCATGTTTAAGGCCATTATGTAGAAATCATAAAGTGAATAGAGTTAATAGAACTAATG
>ML792965.1:272594-294220 GCA_009831015.1 Picea engelmannii | reverse complement strand
CACTATAAACCAATATATCATCCGAATAGACAATGATAAATGAATCTAGATAAGGGCATAAAAAATCATTCATTAATATCCTAAATGTAGCTGGTGTGTTGCATAAACCAAATGGCATAACCAACCACTCATATAAACCTTACCTTGTCTTGAAGGAATTATTCTAGGTATCTTCTTCTTTGACTCATACATGGTGATATCCTGATTTCAAATCCATCTTAGTTAAGTACTTGGCATGTTGTAGTTGGTCCAATAGATCATTGATCATGGGAAGAGGGTATTGATTCTTTAATGTAATCTTGTTCAATGCCATGTAATCGACACACATTATCCTAAGTCCCATCATTCTTAGGCACAATTATGATGGGTGACCCACAAAGTGAGGTACTTGGTCGAATCACATCCTACTCCAACAACTTCTACAACTACCTCTTTACTTCATTTTCTTCCAGAACATACTATATATACAACCTAATATTCGGTAAGGGGGAGTGTGACAATAATTGGATTTTGTGCCCCACTTCCCTCTTAGGTGGTATCCCTTTAGGCTCCCAGAACACTCCCCTTTATGCCTTTATAAACTCCTCCAGTTCATGTTTATGCTCCTTAGTACACCCTTCCAAGGATTTATTTACTTTTAATGACTCTTTACCAAATTAACTTTCCCTTGGGAAAAGTAAAACATATTTATTACTGGAACTAATAAATTGTTTGTCTTGGTTAGCACTTACTAGTGAGATATTTGACTTGCCTTTATGCACGTTGATGATGTAGGGATTCCCATCCTTGATTAGTCGGTTCTGGTTGGCTCTCCGCATGAAGATTACATCCCTCATAAACATGTAGGGGATTCCAAAAAGTACTCCACATCGTCAAGGGGTACTACATCCAATTATGCTTCATCAATAAAATCAACACTTATAGTGAATTTAATCTTACACGGTTTTTTTACCTTGATCTTTGCATCCTTGTTTATCCATCCCAATGGATATGGGATAGGATGATCTTGAACCTCCAATACAATCTTACCGACCATATCCACTGCTATGAGATTATCCTATGAACCATAGTTAAACATAGCATCTATATTAGTCTTCTTGACTTGAATATTGGTTTGGAAGAGTTTGGTCATCTCTTTCTCTTCTTGGTGATGAAGGCTACTCAGATTGACCTCCTTCTGCATTGATGTGTAGACAATATTCTCATCCACATTTGAGCTACTTTCAAATTGATTGTTTGAATTTGCGGCTAGAAGATTCTTTTTATTTTCTTCTTTCTTGTGGTTCTTTGGGTTCAACTTTGGATGTAGTTTCCAACACTTTTCTTCAATGTGGCCATAAATATTGAAATGATATCAATGGTTTCTAGGATCCTTTCACTGAAGTGCGGTGGTTGAAATCTTCTTATCCTTTCCCCCTTTCCAATTTTTCTTCCCCTCCTTGGAAGTCATCTTCGTATCCTTTCCCCCTTTCCAATTCTTCTTCCCCTCCTTGGAAGCTTCTCGATGCTCTTTTTGTTTGGAACCACTTGGCTACCCTTTCTTGTGGCCTATGTTTTCCAAATATTGTGCCTATACACATGCCTCATCCACTGTCCTTGGATTGAAAATAATCACTTTCTTTTGTAGATGACTATGTAGATGTCCTAGTTACTTGAGGAGTACATATGTGTTCTTGGGAGAGATACCTAGCATGATGTCCATCTTCCTGAACTCATTGACCATGTACTCTTGTACACTCTGCCTCGACCTTTTCTTGAATTAATGCCAACAGATCAATTGGTCCTCTACATATCCAATAGGATATATATGGGACTTAATGAGGGTTGTGAAATCCTCACACTTAGTTACTAGTGGATCATCGTCCAACCTAAGTGTCTTCGTGTGATTTTCCCACCAGGTTAAAGCAAGGCCCTCTAACTTTAGTTTGAAAAATGATATATTTGTCTCCTCATATACATGGTGAACATTGAAATTAAATTTTGGTTGTTGCAAAAAATGATTCAATTTTAATGCATTGATGCCACTTTGGTATGGATTGATGTCCACTTTTGCTTCCATATTGAATAGGGAATGTGAAGGGTTTATGGCACTGGAACTTGGTTTATCTTTCTCAAGTTTTTTACGCAACTCCTTTTTTGGGTCTTCATTATCTCTCAATTTCCCATTTGATCTGATCTCTTAGTTCGAGCCTCCAACTTCTCCAAACGGTTTGAGCTTGCTTGCTAAAGCTACCATGAGGAGGGACATATTTTTAGATATGTTAGAAACATTCTCTTCCATCCTCATAAATATCTCCTCTTCCATATCTTGAGGGTTGTCATGAACAAACTCGTCAACCATGACTAGGGTTCTATGACTTTCTTCTTAAACCAATTTATGGATTCCTGCAACTTTCCACAAATACCCCAATAAAACGTGATATGATACCAATATGATCTATAAACTGTCATGGATATTCCACTGGAATAGTTCGTCACAACGAATATGATAAAGAACACTGAAATATACACTTGAAGGTTAAATTCCTTTAGATTCCATAATCTTTAGCTATTGATTTTCTTCTTGTGCATGAAATATCTGAAATGCAAAAAATAGAGAACATTAAAACAAAATCACACACCATTCAAAAAATAACACAATTTTTCTCTGGGAAATCCTTATGAGAGAAAACCTAGCTAGAAGGTGAGGCCACTCTTATTTCTTTTCTATGGTATGGAAATAATGAAAGTAAAAAGGAGAGGGCACTCTCTATGGAGTCACCTGAGACCCATGGCCTATTAGGATGCTACATAACATTAAATCCCTTTGTTATGCTCTCTAATTTTCTCACTCGCATTGGTTTTTCTCTACTATGGAACAAAATACAATAACATAGAATGTAACCCCTTCTCCTCCTAGCACCATGGTATTTAACATAGCCCAATAGCCATCTAAGGTTAGGGTTTTGAATTCCCCAACCCTCAATTGTGATAAGGTTTTGGACCTTCTATAATATTCTTGAAATTCCTCACATGGATACCCCCCATATGCATGAGTAATAGGGGTTGACGTGACATCCTCTTGTAGCATTGTGGTCAACATGATAGATCAACCTGCGAGAGGCATAATTTTTGTATACAAGCTCCAATTGATGCGATTTTTTCACTGTTGGAAGGTTTCAATGTGTAGAATAGTGCCACAGGGTCCAAGCTACATTGGGGAAATTTTTAACCCAAAAATATCTTTTGACACCTCAAAATGGCTCTGAAAGGTTTAAAACCCCAATTTTCCATATTGAGACTTGCTATTAAAATGACCTTGCAAGCCGACTCCTCCAATTTTTTCGACTCTGAAAGCATCGAGACATATGAAAAATAATATAATGATCCAATCGAGATCAATAAGTGGTTTACCAAAGGATATTGTGATATTTTTAGTAACACTTATGGGTCTTTACATCTTGATATTGGTCAAGCAAGTATAGGATGGGCATTTTACATTTGACAAAGATTATGAGGCTTAACCATGGTGAAAGATGCATTGAAACACTGGGAATTTTCTATGGAATCTTTGGCTTCCAAGTGGGATATGGTTGCCATTAGTTGGTTTTCGACATTAGTAATGGGTCTAGGGGCCTAGACCATGGTAAAAAAGGAAATCAAGGGACTTACATATGAAAATGTACCTTCTATGCCTTAAGCCTTCTGAAAACGTCCTCCAAACACATCACATGATATCTCTATGGAGCCTTTGACCCCCAAGTGGAATTTTGGGTTCCATTAGTCCATGCATCATAAAGGAGACATGCCTAAGGGAGTTAACTATGCCTAGGAGAGGAAAATAGGTCATAATGCTAAGTATTTCCTTTTGAAACATAGGTTTGAATGCTAAAGGTGAGGTAAGTTCTACAAAGTTATGATTTTTTTTATAAAAAGGTGTGTGCATTATTAACACATGCAGGTTGTTATCAATTCAAAAAAGAATGGTTGATTACTTTGGTTTTAGTTTCGGATTGACAAACTTAGTAGTAAAAGTTTGCATAAACAAAAACACATCCATTTTTCTAGTTTCCTATTCTCATCTCCTTTTTCAACCATGTTTTTAAATATGACTCACATATGTATTGCCAATGAAATTACACACACATAAAAGTATTTCTCTGTGTGTGTGTGTGTATAGAAGGAAAATAATACAAATTTTTTATTGTTTTTTATTTGTACGTATATCATAATTTTAAAATACATAGATCTTTTATTTATGACATAAATTTTTGGGTGAATCCATGATTCTGGATCACACTTTTTAGCAATTCATGCACATAAAAATGGCCTATGCACACCCGCAATCGAGGTTCTACCTTGATACATGATTTAAGTCCTCGATCAAGTCTTTTAAACAAAAAACAACTATATATATGTCAAAAATACCTCAAGGTTTTAAAGCCTTGGATCGAGGTTTAATCCCTAATCGAGGGATTGGAAATAAAAAATCCTGCCCCATTTTTGTAAGTTATCATGGAGTTGCAAATTTCAGTAAGTGAAATCCTTTTCATCTCTTCCATGGAAAGTGACAAAATTGGTGCATCTAGATTCATCGTTGAATTTTCTATCCAATAACATAATTTTATTGTCTTTTTATTTTATACAATATTTTTTATTCATTCTTTTCTAAAATTTAAACAATCTTAAACAACAAACAAATTATAAAAAATGTGTACACTATATAGATGTTTCCTTTTTCAAAAGGGTATTTCTAATTTTTCATTTTATTAAACAAGAAAAACAATTGTTGAGAACATAAAAGTATATAAAATGCGATTAAAATATTAATTTTTCTAAAAATAAAAAATGCAAAATTTGAGAACAAAATTCACTTGTTAACTTTTCTAAAAATTTAAAAATACAAGCATTTATTTAAATACAAATTTAACACATTAAATATCATCAACACATATATAAACAACACAATTCTCTACCAATTATCCATAACCAAAACTAAAGTAGTTACCAACAATACACTAATTTTGTTTTTCATTATTTTAACATCAACCACTAGTAACACATAATATTCTATTTAAATAATGCATTATTTTAATATTTAATCAATTTGATTTATATAACATATTATAAGACTTATCATTTATTTTGAAAAATGAATTTTGTTATTAATTTTTTAGTTATTTTATATTCCAAATTACCATTTTTCTTTATAGTGTATACCATGAACGTTGATCTTCTTTTAAATGGAATTAGTGCAAACAATGTTATTTGTTTTCTAATCTAAATTGTTTTTTTCCCTTTGTTATCCCTTTTTTTGGGGGGGGGCAAACATCATCCAAATTACATACCTTGAACATCTTAAGTTTCTTTTTGAATTAAGGAAATAAATTCATAGATGTTGTGTTAAACTTTATTTTTCATTCATTACTATAAATAAAAATATATTTTGCTAAAGTTTACTAAAGTTACATTTTATAAGTGAGTAATTAATAAGAAGAGTTGTTAGGTTGGTTGAGATATTTTACATCTTAAGTTTCTTTTTGAATTAAGGAAATAAATTCATAGATGTTGTGTTAAACTTTATTTTTCATTCATTACTATAAATAAAAATATATTTTGCTAAAGTTTACTAAAGTTACATTTTATAAGTGAGTAATTAATAAGAAGAGTTGTTAGGTTGGTTGAGATATTTTTTTAATCTGTTTTTTTAAGTAAGAATAAATTAGATTTGATAACTTGTGAATTTTATATAATAGAGTTGATTTTTTGTAATTCTATTCAATATCATTTTTTGGTATGTGATAATATTGTGTACTTTCTCATTTTCTATCATTATATCAAAATTAGATTAGACTTAACTCCCTCACGAGAGGTCCCAAGAATATGAGAGAGCTTTGAGAGTTAATCCTCTGTACATGTGTAGGATTAGCATAGGAGAGTAGATTTTGTTGTTGTTGAGTATATCATTTACTGTGTGTTGCTACATATGTAGGATTAACATAATATTAGCATAGGAGAGTGGATTGTTTTTTTGGTTTGTTGTAGCTTTTAATGTGTGTTTGAAGTAAGAATTGTTAAAGTTCTGGGTTGGATATGTGTTATATTCTTTACACGACTAGCTCTAATGTCTGGTACATTGCACTGGGCACGCAGAGGGGCGATAACCCCCAATTGTTTTTTTGCCTCGGGAAACATGTCACCTTTTTGTCGATGGTTTTTTATTTTATTTCTGGTTAAGTAATTAGGGTTGTTGACTAATCCAGGTCATTGGGTTAGGGTTTTGAATGTCGTTGGATCCTATATTATGGGTGCATATGGGGATTTGAGGGGGGGGGGCGCTATCCCCCCTGCGCAGGGGTTCGGGGGCAGCGCCCTTGATTTTTTTTTTCCTCGGTAAACATGTCTCCTTTTTGCCTAGTTTTTTTGCGTCACCTCGATTTTTGTGTCCATTGTTGGGATTTTTTTTGACACGTTTTTTTGCCAATGTTTTTATTATTTTCGGTTAAGGAATTAGGGTTGTTGACTAATCCAAGTCGGTGGGTTAATTTTTTGGATGACGCTGACTCCTATATGTATATTATATTGTAAACAATGTATGAAGTGAATGAATATAGAGTATGTTGGTTTTCCTGGTTTGGGTTTCCAGGGGAAAAATATTTGTGTAATGTGTGTATTTTCTATTGTATCTTTTATGTTCTTTTACTGAAAATACGCTTGTAGTAAATAATTGTACAAGGTTAAAATCTACATTTGGTATCAGAGAAATTATTGACTTCAGGGGGACTCCTTTGTGGTCAAGGGTTTGGCTCGGGACTGTGATAAGCCTTGTTACAGTGGGAGATCTACGATATTGATTCTTCAGGTAAAGAGAAATGGTGAGTAGTTCAAAAATGGAGATTGAGAAGTTTAATGGGAAAAGTTTTGAGCCGTTGAAGCTCAATATCAAAGATCTGTTGGTGGACAAAGATCAGTGGATCATAGTGGATCCAGATACTGCACCTACAGGAAATTCAATAGATGACTAGAAAAATTTAGATCAGAAGGTGAAGAGCACAATCCGACTGTGTCTCTCAGATTCAATATTACTGAATGTGTCAGAGGAAGCTACAACGAAGGATTTATGGGATAAGTTGGGGAAGTTGTATCCGTCTAAGTCCCTAGTAAATAAACTATTCCTGAGAAAGAAGCTGTATAAATTGAGGATGAGAGATGGAGACTCGGTGGCAGAGCATTTGAACACCTTCAATACTGTGATAATTCAGTTAGTATATGTTGAGATTAAAATTTCATATGAATATAAGTGTACCAGTTTACTGTTCTCTTTAACGGACTCGTGGGATATTCTGATTGTGGCCATAGGTAGTAATACAACTTCCTTTAAGTTTGATGAAGTGGTCTCATCCTTGTTGTAGGAGATGAGATGGAAGAACATGGAAGGATAGAGCACATATGCATTATTTGCAAGAGGAATCTCCCAGAAAAGAAATAGATCTAAGTCATCAAGTGGGAGATCTAAGTCTAAGGGTAGATCTAAATCTCCCGGAAAGTTTGTAAAGGTATGTTGGAGATGTGGAAAAGAAGGGCACTACAAGAAGTAGTGTAGATCCAAAGTTGAGAAAAATAAGGGATTTGAAGAAGCTCATTCTATAAAAGAAAATACCTTCAAGGAAGGAGGAGCGGATGTGTACTTTGATTCTTCAAGAACACATGCAGATCACGAGGCATGGTTGGTTGACTCAGGTGCATCCTGTCATATGACTCCCCACAGGGAGTGGTTCTGTGAATATGAAAGGTATGATGGAGGTAAATCCCAGGAAAGAAATAGATCTGAGTCATCAAGTGGGAGATCTAAGTCTAAGGGTAAATATAAATCTCCCAAAAAGTTTGTAAAGGTATGTTGGATATGTGGAAAAGAAGCGCACTACAAGAAGCAATGTAGATCCAAAGTTGAGAAAAAGAAGGGATCTTAAGAAGCTCCTTCTACAGAAGAAAATACCTTTAAGGAAGAAGGAGGGGATGTGTACTTGGATTCTTCAAGCACTCGTGCAGATCATGAGGTATGGTTGGTTGACTCAGATGCATCCTTTCATATGACTCCCCATAGGGAGTGGTTCTGTGAATATGAAAGGTATGATGGAGGTAATGTTTTCCTCGGTGATGACTCAACAACCATAATCATAGGACGAGGAAAATTCAAGTTGAGGCTCATAGATGGAAGGATGAGAACACTACCTAGTTTTATGCACATCCCAGGATTGGCCATAAATTTGATTTATGTAAGCAAAATGGATGATGCAGGGGTAAAAATAATATTTGAAAAGGAAACCTGCATGATGGTTCAAGGAGCAATGGTGTTGCTGAAAGGAGTTCAGTTTGGAACTCTGTATAAGCTGCAAGGAAGCACTATTAGTGATGGGTGTAATAGTTTAATTTTTCTTGATATTGGAGTTGAAGAAGAAAGAACTCCTACATTCTATGGAGAAAAGGTTATGTTGTGGCATCAAAGACTAGGGCATATCAGAGAGAAGGGTTTTTGACTACTACACATAAAATGTATGGTTGAAGGTATGTCTAACTACTCTCTGGATTTTGATTTCTATGAACATTGTGTATATGGGAAGCAGAATCCGGTAAGGTTCCCCACTGGTGCAATGAGGGCAGAAGGAATTTTACAGCTAGTTCACAGTGATGTGTTTGGACCTGTGTCGGTTCCATCATTGGCAAAATCTGTGTACTATGTATCATTTATAGATGAATTTTTGAGGAATACTTGGATATATTTTATCATGAAGAAATCTGAAGTCTTTGATAGGTTTAAAGAGTTTAAGGCTCTTGTTGAGAATCAAACAGAGAAAAAAATTAAGGTGTTGAGGACATATAATGGTGGAGAGTTATGTGGAAATGAATTTGAGAAATTTTGTAAGAAGTGTAGTGTAGCAAGGAAAAATACTACTCCATATACACCTCAACATAATGGAGTTGCAGAAAGGATGAACAAGATGTTGATGGAAAAATCAAGGTGCATGCTCAGTGGTGTCGGGTTAGGGAAAGAATTATGGGCAGAGGCAATGGGTATTGCATGTTACCTAGTCAACAAATCACCCTCGTCAGCACTGGATGATAAGACTCCACAAGAGGCATGGACTGGTAAGAAACCTTCTCTCACACATCTCAAGGTATTTGGTTGTGAGGCCTATGTTCATATTCAAAAGGAAAACAAGAGTAAGATAGATAAGAAGGATTAAAAGTGTATCTTTATTAGGTATAAAGATGGTCTTAAAGGTTATAATCGTTGGAACCCATAAACTAAGAAGGTTGTGTATAGCTGAGATGTGGTATTTAGAGAAATAAAATATGTTTTCAAACATGATGTCCTACCAATTAAGGAAGAACCAGAGAAAATAGAGTTTGATTTAAAGGATGATGAATCAAACTCTACATAAGAACATGAATAAGAAGAAGAAGATCACCATACTCCAGTATTGAGGAGATCAGTTCAGGAAAGAAGTCAACCAGAAAGGTATAGTCCACCTAATTTTCATTCAAATTTTGCTTTTTTTATTACTGATGATGATCCTAGAATTGTCAGGGATGCAGTGAATTCAGAGGATGGAAAACTATGGAAAAAGGCCATGGATGAAGAAATGACAACCTTGGATAAGAATGAGGCTTGGGATCTAGTGGATTTTCCAACTGGAAGAAATCCCATTGGAAACAACTGGATATTTAAAAAGAAGTTGAATGCAGAAGTCAAAGTGGAGAAATACAAAGCTTGGTTAGTAGCAAAGGGTTATTCCTAGGTTGATGGAATTAATTTTAGTGAGATTTTTTCTCCTGTTGCCAAGTTAACTTATATTATATTTCTATTATCTATTGTTGTTGCATTTGATTTTGAGGTAGAACAGATGGATGTGAAGACAACATTCCGACATGGGGATCTAGAAGAAGAAATCTATATGAAGCAACTAGAAGGCTTTGTTGTGAAGGGAAAGAAGGAGCTGGTATGCAAGCTGAAAAAGTCCTTCTATGGATTAAAATAATCACCAAGGATGTGGTATAAAAAATTTGATACTTATATGCTGGTACTTGGCTTCACAAGAAGCAAAGATGATCACTGTGTGTATTTTAAATTAATTAGTAATCATTTGATTTATTTGGTCTTGTATGTGGATGACATGTTGCTGATAGGAAAAAACAAGGAGATTATTCAGGATGTGAAGACTTAGTTTTCCTCTAAATTTGACATGAAGGATCTTGGTGCTGCAAATTTCATTTTGGGCATGGAAATTGAAAGAGATCAGAAAAATAGGAAACTTTGGTTAAATCAGAGAAAATATGTGGAGACAATATTGCAGAGGTTTAATATGCATGCATGTAAATCGGCCAGGGTTCTGATTCTTGTTGGTGTAAAGTTATCTGTGGATCAGTGTCCCAAGACATAAGAAGAGAACGAGGACATGTCTCATGTTCCATATGCAAGTGCAATTGGCAGTTTGATGTATGCAATGGTTTGTACTAGACCAGGCATTGCACATGCAGTGGGAGTTTTGAGCAGCTATATGTCAAAACCATGGAAGGAGCATTAGACAACATTAAAGAGGGTTTTCAAGTATTTGTGTGACACCAGTAAAGAGGGTTTTCAAGGATTGTGCTACCAATGAAGACCAGGATTGGACAGAGTGTTGGACATACATGGCTTTATGGATGCAGACTGGGCTAGAGATATCGATCATAGGATATTTACAAACGAGTATGTGTTTAACCTATTTGGAGGAGCAATAAGTTGGATGACAAAAGACAGTCTATAGTGGCACTTTCAACTATAGAAGATAAATACATGGCAACCACTCATGCAAGCAAGGAAGCAATATGGTTACAAAGATTGTGTTCAGGTATGGGATTGGTAAAATAAGATATAAGGATAAATTGTGACAGACAAAGTGCAATTTTTCTAGCAAAGAACCCATATTATCATTCAAATACAAAGCATATTGATGTTCAATATCACCTTGTGAGAGACATGGTTGAAGAAAAGAAAGTGTTGCTGATGAAGGTGGACACTTTGAAGAATGTTGTAGATTCATTAACAAAATCTGTGAGCACTGAGAAATTCTCTTGGTGTAGATGATCTATAGGCATTGTTTCCCTAGATTGTTGACTATGTAACCCTATAACCCCTTGTATGCAAAGAAAACAACAATTGGGATAATGTTGGTTATATGTTATATTCTTTGCACGACTAGATCTAGTGTCTGCTACGTTGCGTCAGGCACACAGGGGGGGGTGCTAGGCCTCCCCTTCAAGGGTTGCAGGGGGGCGATAGCCCCCCTATGTGGGGGTTCAAGGGAAACGCCCCCCATTTGTTTTTCCTTGGGAAACATGTCACCTTTTTGCCTCATTTTTCATGTCACCTCGATTTTCATGTCCATTGTTGGGAATTTTTTTGGCACATGGTTTTTTGCCAATGGTTTTCTATTTTCAGTTAAGGAATTAAGGTTGTTGACTAATACACGTCATTGGGTTAGGGTTTTGGATGCCGCTGGATCCTATATGTATATTGTATTGTAAACAATGTTTGAAGTGAATGCATATAGAATATGCTGGTTTTCCCGGTTTGGGTTTCTAGGGGAAACATATCTGTGTAATGTGTGTATTTTCCATTGTATCTTTTCTGTTCTTTTACTGAAAATATCTTTGCAGTAAATAATTGCACAAGATTAAAATCTACATTCTGGTCATAACTTCACTAAGAGTGAAATTATGTGAAATAATTTGTGTTGGAGGAAAATAATCTGGTCACTTTGCCGATTCCAAATTCCAAAATTGTATTGATGAGTGAGAGGAGGAGCATCATTGCTTATAGTTGAGTAGTCACACAAGTATTGTCAAAAAATGTTGATGACATGTGGTTACATTGTATGCATGGATACCTTTGTGCCGATTCCAAAATTGTGTTGAGGAGTGAGAGGAGGACCATTGTTGCTTGTAGTTGAGTAGTCACCTAGGTATCGTCAGATATTATTGATGTTGTTGGTTGGAGTTGACGACCTATAGTTGCGTTGTATGCACATATATTGGAGTGTGATCCATTGGGTTGTATGTTTGCTGCATAAAAAAAATATGGACCAGATTTCATGCTAAGCAAGTGATTTCTGTGCTGGTGTGAATCTCAGTAAACCATCTTCTTGATAATCCATTGATTTTCTATGAGATGTTGTTATGAGAAATCTTACCCTGCAGACGGGTTAAGCTTCCCTTTGGACCAAGATCCCTTCTTTAGTCCAAAGACAGAAGTAAGCAAATGGTTACTGCTTTCCTTATCAATCTAGTTCATTAACCTATAGGTAGAAGGAGGGAGGCTTACATGTTTTCTAAATTTTATCCTCATTGCTCTTTCCTTTTTCCTCATTGCTCCAACTCCTTCAACGATTAAAAATACCTACAAAACAATGGAAAACCTTCCTACTTCTACTAGATTTTGTTATATAAAAACCATATATATCTATACTTGATTTGACTTAGGCATAGACATTACAATGAAAAGCATAATGAAAAGAATAGGCCAAGTTAATATTAATGGAAAGCCAAAATAAGGCACTTACAAATCAATTTGATGTCGCAACAATATTCTCCAAGCTCTCTTCATCTAGCCCTTGCATGAAAGTCTTGAGATCAAAATGTTGATGCTTGAATGGATTTCCTTCTCTCGGGATCAAAGGTTTGACACCTGGAATCTTTCCCTTTTCACCATGGAAATGCCTTCAATTTATAGGATTGGGAGGCTCAACTACCATGGGATATATAGAAAAGTGGTTGAGGATATGGATCCATAAGTTGGGATTTTATCCTAAGATAGATCCATAGGATATGATTCGAGCAAAACCAACCTCATCTCTTCTGAGTTGTTCTCTAGGAGAAGGTGAGATTCTCCATATTTTCCTCTAACCAAAGTGACGCTCCCCCTAAGTTAGAGATAGGGTGCCAGTGGAACTCCCTTAACATGGTAAGGGGAGCACCAACACTCCCTATACATGGATAGTGGGGTGCCACCCTTCATAAATGCCCAAACAATGGTAAAATTTCCAAGTAAAAAACATGTTTCTAACCTTGAAATGATGGGTTTCTTCCTCCAATATGACTTAGGGATCATGGAAAATGATTTTCATGGTATCAACGAGTTGCGACACTTGGAAAAGTGCATGCAACGCTTAGTAAGGTGCATATAACACTTGACAAAGTGTATGCGACATTCAACAAGGTGCATACGACACTTGCGACACTTAGGGTGTGACACTTAAGTGTGGTATTTTGATGTGTAATAGATGTGAAGCAACTCAAAATGTCTTGAATTCTAGTCAATTGATCTAAGATGAGTAATAGCATTGATTAGTTGTAGTGGATTAACCAATGATCCTTTATCTAGAAATGTGTCTATTTGATGGTTCATTGTTTCGATCGAGACATGTAGATCTATGAGTTGTAGTTGGTATAGGATGCCTTTGTATTGTCTAGAATCTCATTATTAAATAGACAGAATCTGAGTTGCTTGGGAGTGATTTCTATTGGTCATTTAAGTCCATTTGTGCTCAGATATTTCATTTGGTATCAGAGAAGGTTTCTTACAACATTTTATTTTATTTGGAGAAGGAGAAATGACCCATAATTCAAATGCATTTCAGTACCATATTCCTCTTTTCGGTGGGAAAAACTATGAGTATTGGTGTGTGAAGATGAGAAATTTTCTCATCTCACAAGATTTATGGATGCTTGTTTTTGTAGGTTACACAAAGCCAGCTGATCAAGATGCTTACAATTCTCTCTCTATTGATCAAAATACATAATTGAAGGAGAACATAAAAAATGATGCCAAAGATTTTTTCATCCTTCAAACTGGAGTTGACATCACAATGTTTCCAAAGATTGCAGAATGTAGTAAGTCCCATGATGCTTGGAAAACCTTGGAGAAGGCATACAAGGGATCTGTTAAGGTAAAAGTTGTCAAACTCCAAATGATGAGAAGAGATTTTGAATCTCTTACTATGAAAGAAAATGGAAGTGTTGAATATTTTATTACTAGAGTTCAAAATATTGTGAATGTTATTCATGCTCATGGTGAATCTCTTGAAGATAGGAGGATTGTTGAAAACGTTTTGAGAAGTCGTCCTAAAATATTTGATCATGTCACTATTTCTATAGAGGAGTCAAGGGATTTATCACAACTAACCCTTGTTGATATGTTTGGAAGCCTTCAAGTACATGAATACAGGTTAAAAAAGAATGAGGAACCTTTGGATCAATCTTTCCAAAGCAAGTTGAAGGTTCACGACAAGAATAAACAATATTTCACTACCATGAATGATGCTACTAGTTTTTCTTCATCGTCAAATAGAAGAGGTAGAGGCCATGGAAGAGACATAGTAAGAGGAGTTCATGGTAGTGGAAGAAGCAACAACCCTCGGAGAGGTAACTTTCATTGCAGCTATTGTAATAAAGATGGTCACCTTGAAAGCTATTGTTTTAAGAAGAAAAGGGACGTCTCTCAAGAAAATTTTAGTAAAGATTAAAGTGAGAAATCTCAAACTTTGTTTCTCACATATAACCATTTTGATGCCAAAGATGATTTTGTATGGTATTTAGATAGTGGTTGTTGAAATCACATGATAGGGAACACAAATCTATTTGTAAAGTTAGATGAGAGTGTGAAGGGAAAAGTAAACTTTGGAAATGATAATGAGGCAGAACTARGGGGAAAAGGTACCCTTTCCATAAAAGTCATGAATGGAAGTATTATGTATATACATGATACTTTGTTTTCTCCAAGTTTAAAGAATAACTTTATTAGCATAGGGTAGCTAAATTCCAAAAACTACAAGACTATTTTTGAAGGAAAGTTTTGTAAGATTTTTAACAACAATGATCTTGTTGTTGAAGTTCCTATGACAGATAATAGGATGTTTTTGTCAAGTATGGAATCAAGTGTAGCTTGCTTGAAGGCCTCAGTTGATGAGTCTTGGTTATGGCACAAGAGGTTTGGGCACCTTAATTTTGGATCTCTTTCCTTCATGCAAAATAAGAACTTGGTAAGGTTTTCCTTCATTCATAGAACCATATAATACGATATTTGAAGGTTGTGCAAAAGGGCAACAACATAGAGATAACTTTCCGCATCATCATTTTAGAGCAAGTGAACCTTTGGCCTTAGTACATGCATATATTTATGGCCCCATGCATACCTTATCTCTTGGAAATAATATGTATTTTCTTCTCTTTGTAGATGATTTTTCAAGGATGTCTTGGGTTTATTTCTTATGTGATAAGTCTCGAGCTTTTATTTGCTTTCAAAAATTTAAAGCACTTGTTGAGAAGGAATCATGATACTATTTGAAATTCTTGAGAATTGATCGAGGTGGAAAATTCACCGCAAATGAATTCAAATAATTTTGCAACTTACATGGCATCAAGAAGGAGTTAACTACTACATTACTCCTCAACAAAATGGAGTAACAAAGAGAAAAAATAGAACAATTGTAGAGATGGCTAGATGTATGTTAAAAGAAATGAGTTTGTCAAACATGTATTGGGAAGATGCGGTCCATACAACTACATATATTCTCAACAAAAGTCCTACAAAGATGGTAAAAAATTCTCCTCCTTATGAAGCTTGGTTTTGTAGAAAACCAACTATTTCTCATCTGAAAATTTTTGGTTTTGCATGCTTTGTTCACATTTTTGCACAACAAAGACAAAAATTAGATGGAAAATCACTAAAATGTATTTTCATTGGATATTCAAAAGAAAGCAAGGCTTATAGGTGTTATGATCCACTTACTAATAAGCTTTATGTTAGTAGCGATGTGATATTTGATGAAGGGAGAGTTTATCTCAAGAATGAAGGAGAAGATAAAGTGCTTACTCCATATATTGAAAACTTGATTCTTGATAACAATGATCAATCTTTGCATCCCTCTACTCTAAGAAATGTAGGCTCACCTTCAAGGATTTCTCCATCAGATTCATCTTCATCTTCTCCTATAGCATGATCTCATGTTGATACATAAGCAACACCTTCATCTAGTCCTCCTAGAAAAACAAGAAGTTTGGAGTAGATATATGAGACATCTAGGTATGCCGATGATAATTTCGCTCTTTTTTCTTCTGCCTATGTTGAACCTTTTAATTTTAAAGATGCTTGCACTGATAAGCCATGGAAGATGAGATGTCACAAATTGAAAAAAATGATACATGAGCATTAGTTGATCTTCCTCATGGAAAATCTACTGTTGGAGTAAAGTGGATTAATTACAAGATAAAATTTAATTTGGATGGAAGTATTTCAAAGTATAAGGAACGTTTAGTTGCCAAAGGATATGTGCAACAAGAAGGCATTGACTATGAGGAAATGTTTGCTCCAATAGAAAGACTTGAAACTGTAAGAACTTTTCTTTCCATTGCATCTCAATTAAAATTAACAATTTATTAGCTGGATGTTAAATCTGCTTTCTTAAATGGGTATTTGAAGGAAGAAGTTTATTTTGAACTTCCTCAAGGTTTCATTGGTAAAGGTAAAGAAAATAATGTTTATAGGCTTAAAAACGTTATTTATGGTCTTAAACAAGCCTCTAGAGCTTGGTACTCTATAATTGATAAATATATTTACGATCATGGCTTCGTTAAATGTCCTTATGAGAGTACACTGCACAAAAAGGTTGTGGGATCAGATTTCATCATTGTTTTCTTATATGTAGATGAATTAATTTTTATGAGCACGTCACCCTCACTTGTGAAGGAGTTCAAATCTGAAGTTGAAATGTTTGATTTAGGAGAAATGCAATATTTTTTGGGTATGCAAATCAAACAAACAATTGCAGGTATATCCATTGGTCAATCCAAATATGTTGAAGACTTGTTGAAGAGGTTTAACATGCATGGTTGTAAACATGTGAATAGCCCCTCAATTGTTGGGAATATATTGGTGAAGGAAGATGAAAATCCACTTTGTAATGCCACTCTTTATAGATCTCTGATTGACAGTCTTATGTATTTGACAGCCAGTAGACTAGACATCATGTTTGTTGTGAGTCTGTTGTCAGGTTCATGCATCAACCTCATTAATCTCATTGGCGTGCAACCAAAAGAATCCTGAGATATGTAAGTGGTACACATTTTTTTGGATTGTTTTATAATGATACTAATGATTCCAATGTTGTAGCATACACAGATGCAGATTGGTTAGGTTGCTTGGATGATTGAAAGAGCACTTGTGTATATGCATTTTTGTTTGGAGGAAATATTGTTTCTTGGAGCAACAAAAAACAACCCTCTCTTACTCTATTTACGCCCGAAGCAGAGTATATTACAGCATCATTAACAAGTACACAACCCATCTGGATGAAAAAACTATTTGAAGACTTGGGAATGAAAGTCAATAAGCCAATCAAAGTCTATTGTGACAATCAAAGCAAAATCTTCATGACAAAGAATCATTTATGCCACGGCACGAGCAAACACATTGATATTTGACATCATTTCATACAAGATCTTGTACAACAACAATTTATTTCTTTCGAATTTTGTCGATCTAAAGATCAGCTTACAGACATTTTTACTAAAAACTAATAAATCTTAAGATGTTGCTGGGTATTAAAAAACTTGACATCAATAAACTCTTCTAAAAGATAAATTAATAAATCTTAGGATGTTGCTGGGCATTAAAAAACTTGACATCAAAGGGAAGATTGAAATAATTGATGCCTAGTTTTTAGGCATTCCATCGACATCTGGACGACTGATGAACTCCCAATGTAAACTATGGAACCACCAAGTGTTCGATTTTCCTTGCCACGTTTTCTGTTGCGCGGCTCCTCAATAGTGTTGTTGGACATTATTTAAGACTTAGTTTTTTGTTCTTATGATGTAGAAATAAAGGATCGAATGCCGTGATCATTTTGCTATAGCATTTTTTTGTAACAAAGAGGTGCTCCTTTTTATTTTCTGTAGCTTTTATGTAACAAAGACATGTTGTTGTTTATTTTCTGCAGCTTTTATGTAACAGAGACATGCTGCTGTGATTTTATGTAGTTTTTTATTATTATTATTATTATTTATTATATGTAAGAGAGAGTTGCTACTGTGATTTTCTGTAGCTTTTTTTATGATATTAAACAAGTCCCTAGAGTTTGATACTCTAGAATTGATAAATATCTTATGGCTTCATTAAATGTCTTTCTGAGAATATACTACACAAAATGGTTGTGGGATCAAATTTCATCATTGTTTGCTTATATGTAGATAAATTAATTTTTATTAGCACCTCACCCTCACTTTTGAAGGAGTTCAAAGAAGTAACGAAATCTGAATTTGAGATGTTTGATTTAGGAGAAATGCAATATTTTTTGGGTATGCAAATCAAACTAACAACTGCAGGTATATTCATTGGTCAATCCAAATATGTTGAAGAGGTTTAACATACATGGTTGTAAACCTGTGAGTACTCCCTCACTTGTTGGAAATATATTAATGAAGAAAGATGAAACTCCACTTTATAATGCCACTCTTTATAGATCTCTGATTGAGAGTCTTATGTATTTAGAACCACTAGACTAAACATCATGTTTGTTGTGAGTCTATGCATCAACCTCATTAATATTAGAATGGGATTTGATTTGTTCTAGATGTGAATATAGAATGAATGAGAACTATAGAAGAGTCGTCGATCTGCATCCAAAGAGAGCGCTTCAGATTGCAGGTCTCAGTGCGTGTCAAGGTCTGATTTTCTTGGTGAATATGCTTAAGGTTTGTTCCCTCAAAACACATTCAAGGGAAGGATTGAGGCTCGACCACTGCCTTGAAAATTTCATTGTTCACCATAAGCGTAAGCATGGGATCAGAGGTATTACAATGTTGACAAGCTGCAACAAAAATGGGCCTCACAGCTCATGCTCTTGGATTTATCAAAGGAGATGTAGCCAATGCCGAAGAACCACTGAAGACTGCCAGTGGTGCTGTAGAAGAATAATGTTACACATTTCAAGAATTCGGCATTTTGAAGATAAGGAGGGATACAGTGGAAAATAGATAGCTGCTCAAATAGTCAGGGATCTTACCTTTATTAGACTTACGAGACATTGTAAGTGTTAATGGTATCCAATGATGGTATTCAATGATGTTGAGAAACTTGGATTAGTGGAAAATAGATAGTTCAAATAGTCAGGGATTCTACTTTTATTAAAATTACTGTAAGTGTTAATGGTATCCAATGATGTTGAGAAACTTTGATAATGATGTTGAGAAATTTGAATTACAGTGGAAAATAGATAGCTATTAAATAGTAAGGGATTTTAAGAGTTATTGTAAGTGTTAATGGTATCCACTTTGATAATAATGTTGAGTTATTGTAATTGTTAATGGTATCCACTTTGATAATAATGTTGAGTTATTGTAAGTGTTAATGGTATCCACTTTGATAATGATGTTGAGAAACTTGGATTACAGTGGAAAATAGACAGCTATTCAAATAGTAAGGGATTTTACCTTTATTAGAGTTATTGTAAGTGTTAATGGTATCCAATGATGTTGAGAAATTGGATAATGATATTGAGAAATTGGATAATGATATTGAGAAACTTAGATTACAGTGGAAAATAGATAGCTGTTCAAATAGTCAGGTATTTTACCTTTATTAGAGTTACTGAAGTGTTAATGGTATCCAATGATGTTGAGAAACTTGGATTACAGTGGAAAATAGATAGCTGTTCAAATAGTTATGGATTTTATCTTTATTTATTAGAGTTACTAAAAATAGATAGCTGTTCAAATAGTCATGGATTTTACTTTTATTAGAGTTACTAGTCAATGTAAGTGTTAATGGTATCCAATGATGTTGAGAAACTTGGATTACAACAGGAGACATACAGTGACTAATAATATCCCATGATGTTGAAAAACTTGGATTGCAACAAGAGACTATACAAAATTATAAGGTTCAGTGAAATACGAAGCAGCTTAAAAGAGTTTTACTTGCTTGTCCAAGAACAGTTTTCAAAAGAAAAGCTTCTAATATATCTATTCTATTTTGTGGCAAATGTTGATTGTTTTTGTTTTAAAAAATGTAAATGTTAAGAGAGGATGATAGAGTTTAATGCTTACATTGGTGTAATAAAATCACATTCTAAGTGACTAATTAGTTGACATATTAAATTTGATAACAACTCTTGAACTACTCTCTACAATATAGTCACACCGTATTGTAATTTTACCACTTATTCATAATATACGCAATACAGTTTTTCTTTCGGTGTGTGAAAACAATATTACTCTCCCATTTTTTATCATATAGTTGATCGTTCTAATAGTTCCAGTTCTCCCATCATTAACAGTTATTCTTTTGAACATTTTCATCTTTAGGAAGACAACCTTGTCTTCCTCCCTTTATGTTGCACGTCTTAATAGAAAACGAGCTGCCTTAATGAATCCATAGTCGAGTCACAAGCTTCAATCTCACTGCCATTGGGAATAATTTCAACTTGCTCTCCACTTTTGAGAAAATATCCCAAAATGCTTAGTGGTAAAGGAATCCGAATCTTATTTGGGTTGATAGGATTGTTCATGGAACCGTTTAAACTAGAATGGGATTCTACGCCATTGGGATCTTCCAAATATTATAAATGCTTTTATACGCCATTGGGATCATCCAAATATTATAAACATTATAAACATGGTCATAGAGAAATCACCATTTTAATATGGAGTGGGTTAAATAGGGAGCAATTTTTTCTCCAAAATTATTTTTCCTGTAGATTTTTTGGCATCTCGATTTTAAATTTCCAATCAATTTAGAATTCTAATGGATTTTCTGAGTATCCAAAGTTAGTTTAAAATAATACAATATGTGGAATAAACTTTTAAAATGCATGAAACTTTGATCCATACAACATTCAAACTATCCCTGAAAATTTGACCGAAATCAAATCCATTTTTTTACAAGAAAAACTGCTGAATAAACTCGAGAGAGAAGATTGCTTGCTCCCGAGTTATCCTACTGTGCAACACAAATCGGTTAGTGGCTATGATTCTACTACCAAAACTAGAAGTATCCGTAGGCCAGGCGTACAATTCCAAATCCACATTATTTGGCTGTACAACACGGGATTTTGAGTATGCGGGTTGAAAACATGTGAGTCGCCATAAATATAGATCAATTCAAAATCCACACTATTTAGCTGTACTTTAAACCTCTATTTTGGGGATAGAGGTTTAAAAGTTATGAACCACTAGAGATAGAGATCAGTTGGTTCTTATATACCATCGCCAAAGTATGCATGCATTGACTTATTCAAGACTTGTCTGTAATCTTGCTTATTGAAATTTGAACAATTTAGGTGTATGACTCTGGTAGCATATAAGACATTTCAGTTATGTTTGAGACTATTACATATTGATATGTGAAATTTTATATTGGAACAGCATACCAGGTGGAAGAAAGTCCAAGCTTCAATCTCCTCTTCGTTTTGAAAACTATATGAGTGGAAATTAAGAGAAAACAGAGAAATAAATTATGCGTTCTTATCCAACAATCTTGATATACCGCTCTGATTTGATTGTTTAGAGATATTTCTTACATGGCAATTTCATGTGGACGTTGAAGTTTC
>ML792965.1:249208-270565 GCA_009831015.1 Picea engelmannii | reverse complement strand
CCGAGTTTCCCTCTCTGTTATTGAGTTGACAGCTTATCTTGAATGCGGCGGTTCGATTGTCGATGATCATTGGTACGTAAAACCTACTCCCATGCATACATTAATCTTTCCGAGTCATCGCTCGGAACGAATCCAATGGCTAAATGCTGTAGGTTAAACGTTCTTCGTTTTGGTTGTTATGTGTTTTTAAGTTGTTTTTCAGTTATATGTTTTGGTTATATTTGTTCAAAATTTGGTGAGAAATTGTTGGATCTGTAGATTTGATTAGTTAATTTTGTTTAATTCAAGTGTTTTGAAGATTTTTCAATACACTGAATCTATTTTTACATTAATGTCACCAAATTCCAAGTTAAAAAAACCAAATTTAGCACAAAGTAATGTCACCAAATTTGGACAAAAAAAAACCAAAACATAAACAGTTAAACAACCCCCTAATGCTAATGGACTAGGCTAACTCGGAAGCAAACAGACCCGTTTTTCAGGCCAAAAAATGGCTTGAATTTGGCCAGATTTTCAGAGGTAACACGATCAAAATTCCATGCATTAGATGTTCAAACATCTATATCCTCTACTACAATGGATCTCCAAATGGTTATCAAAAATCAATTGAGGAAGATGGATTCCATTTAAATCAACAGTAGGAATAACCCCTGAAGATGGGGCACAATAAGACTCTTCTTCGTTTGGAATAGTGTGATTCTTTAGATTAATGGTTCGACAACCGTTCGATGGGATTTAAGATTTTGTCGGTTTTATAAATTTGATTTTTCTCTTTTTGGGAGAGTTTTTTTTCCATGAATTTTAGAAGATAAATACAATTGGGTGGTTCACGAGAAGTAGTTCCGTCAACCGATTAATCAAGAGAAAGCATGCACAATAAAACAAATCTTCTTAAAGCTAACTTCATGAAAGAGCTATGATAACAAATAACACGTAAACTGATACATATATGCTCCTTGGAAATAATTCTTTGGAAATGGTATATAACAATCATTACATGTGCATGCAGATAACCTAGCTAAATTCCCTTCAACTATAAATAAGTAATTATATATTTACTGATCATTAGAGCTA
The DNA here is from genome assembly GCA_009831015.1 of Picea engelmannii. Classification (NCBI taxonomy): domain Eukaryota; kingdom Viridiplantae; phylum Streptophyta; class Pinopsida; order Pinales; family Pinaceae; genus Picea; species Picea engelmannii. The sequence continues at coordinate 269,491 of ML792965.1, read as the reverse complement.
AAGCCTCGAGGTGTATTAACATGCAAATTTCGACAAAAGATAAGAAATCAATTTGTAAGTAGCATTCATTTACAAGATAGCTTGGTCAGATAATATCTTACTAGACATTGATGCAAGAATGATCAAATGTAAAACAATCCGCATTGGAATCGCATATAACACAATTGGTTCCAAAATCAATTCTAGGCTCCAATGGAGCTTCACCATTAATTATTGAAAAATCCTTAATTACAATAAATGGAAAATTGTTTTCTATCCAAAAGGTCCCTAACTCTTGGGTGTACTCGCTTATTTATTCAAATTTAAAAACTACAAGATATTTCCACCTCAACGACTTAAAACAGATAAATGACAGTTTGAGTTATGATGAATCGGGTGATCTGGAGGTCCTCGAGATTGTATGCCCATCCACATAGTCGAGACACTCCCTGAAAATTCTAGTACAATTTTCACCAAAAGGGAATCTATGCTGGTCCATTGGCATACTCATACCATGTTTACTGTCGTTGAATTAGAGAGTGTATTTTTGCATTCTACTAGTCACCTACTCCATCTTATCCACGATCTTGACCTGACCAATGACGTATCTTTGCATGTGCCCTTTCTCTATAGTGAAAATTTGGTTGATCTGATATTTATACTCATCGGTCGATCACTACAAGTTGGTCAATACCTCACCAATCGACCAAATTTCGATAGGGGAGCCAGAATTTGGAAATCACAGGTCTGTCATTGATTGGTTCAACTTCTCCCAGACCCAATTGCAACATTACCATTCTTCCTCCACTCCGTATTTGGGCTCATCCACAATTTTGGCCCAATGCTTAGCTATCGAGTACATTTGAGCCAACTGCTCATACAATAACAATTCTATATGGTTTTCTTCTTCCCCCTTGTCTTTCCTTACTACTTGGATGAACTCAATTTTCTCCAAGGCATTGGCTCCTTTCTCTTCCCACTAAAGTACATCCTTATAGGTGATCCCAAACAACAAGGACTCCTCTTGTAGATCTTTTTCCTTCATTACTAAGTCCTCTTGTACCTTAAGGCATCTATCATGTACTTCCAATAGGTCTTTCTTAAATTTTTTACCCCCTAGCTTTTGGGTGATATTGAACTTGGTGCATAAGAGAGGTTATTTCAACCATGGATTGCTCTAGTTATCTTTCTTCCATTGCTACCTTATCAAAAGAATCATGTGATATGGCTAAAACTGTTGAGTAGAGTTGGCTCATATTATCCTTGTTGGTGTCTATGATGACCTCCTTTGAGGTGCTTAGCACACCACTGTACAGTGTGACTTTCCTTTTTCTCTGAGTCCTTTTGAATAAATATTTTTTCTTTTTATCATAATCAAAAGTCTCTAAGTCAGCCACATCCTCAGCTGGATGAGGGATAGGATGATCACCCCAGTACCATATATTACTTATACTCCCAGGAGTATAGAAGTGATCTGATACAAGATCTCGAGTGAGTTACTTAGTTGGTGATTCCTCCTCTGCATCCTTTTCTATGTGATTGGACTTTTCTTCATTGGTGGCATTTTCGTGGGTTTCCTTTACATTTTCTCCCAAACCTGATGAGCCATCTAGTAAACTCCCATTAGGCTTCTCAGTTTCTTCATCATTTTTTGGGACCTACTCAGGGATGGTGCTAGTGTCTAGCTTATTTTTCTCATCATGCTCTGTGATTGATCCACTTGCATCATTTTATTTATTCTATTTTTTTTGTAACTCACCATTTGTCACAATGCCATTGTTTCGGTTGAATTGCTACTTTCCATCTTGATTGATTTCAACATCTTGGCCATATGTACCTTTTCCTTTACCTTTTTCTGATGAAACCTCTTGGTCCTTCCCACCAAGTGGGCCCTGATCTAACTCACTACTGTTTGATGAGGTATCACCTTTGTTTTGGTGAGAGGAGTTATTCCTGCATGATTGGGAAGTATATTTCTATTCATTCCCATGTTTCTTTGTTCCTACCTTTTTCTCCTTCGATGGGCTTGATGGAGTTTCCTCTATATTGGTATTTTCATTGACAATGGGGACAATAGATTCTCCCCCTTTCTCTTCATCTCCTGTCAGGTCAATGAATTCATAGGGATTCATAGTAGTGGTTGTTTCTTTTTGTTCCTGCTTGAACTTCTGCCCCTCTTTTGCCTTTTCCTTTTAAAACCATTCTAATTCTTCTTTCTTATGTTGTCTCTCTGCTTCTTCTTGTATTCTCTTTAGCTCATTGGAATTTTCCTGTTCCTCTTTTAGCTTCAATTCATGCTCTTTCTTTTGGGATCGTTCTTCTTGATATCCCTTCCTTTTTCCAATGAGTTCAAGCTCCCTTTGTTTCTTTTCTACTTTCCTTCTCTATTCAAGAAGTGTTTCCTGTGTTTCCTCTTCCTCATATTTCTTTCTATGTTCCTCTTGGAGTCTTCTCTCTTCGGATTGCTCCTTTAGAATTATTTCTTGTTATGCCTATAGGTCTTGTTGTTCCTTCTTTGTTATGATTTCTTCCTCTCCTCTCCATTTCCCTTTACGAGTACCTTTTCTAGAGGAGACTCCAAGATTCACCATTTTTATTTTCTCCTCTATAGGTAGAGAGGAAAAGATAGTTACATTTGGTTTGGCCCTTCTCTCCTCCATCTCTTTCCAATATTGGGCATTCTCAATGAACAATTATTCTTCCCATTTTTCATGAGCATATGGCCAAGTCAGGACCACTTTCTCTACATGCTTTGGAACTAGTCCTTTGGGGTCAAGTTTTCTATAACTCCCTGTCATGAATCTGTATTCTAAGTGTTACTGATGTTCCTGCTTGGCATGTTTGGTGTATTTGACCACATAGTAAAATATCTAAAAGTTATAAGGGATAAAAACCTCTTTTTATCCTTCACAAGGGTGTCATTGAATCCTTGCATGATAGTCTGATAACAAATTTATCTAATAACCAATCTATCAGGTACATGCATAGGCAATAGATGTGGTGGGATAATGGCTCCATAAATACTTAAGTAGGTGTGTTTCTCCTCAAAGTACCAGTTCCTGATGAAATTTAAGATATTTTTTTCTTTCTTGGATAGTCTAGGACACTCCTGTCCAATTACAAGAAAATAGATCCTAGGAATGAAAAAGTCACAAATTTGGGGACAAAACCTCTTGTACATGTTTTCCTAGAGCATGCTGAAATACACATGGATGGGTGGTTTAAAATCTCCCAACTCAATGATAGCCTAGGGAATGTATCCTATGCACCTAGCAGATCTAAGAGAAATGAGACCATGTGGAACATAAAAGGATCTCTAGGTTTTGGGGATTGTGCTTGAGTAATTTTTAGACTAAGATGCTTATAGATGACACCTCCCCAATTGAATTTCCTACCCCACATTGCCACATAATAAGCCAAAGGTAACCAAGGTTTTGAGAACTGTGAGAAGTCCCTTTCTCCATACGATGTACACAAGAGGATCATAACATACATGTATGGCTCCCTCAACTTGGAGATGGCATACCTACAGATAGATCGCTTGAAAAAAATTTCATCTTCCTTCCACCAAATGTTCATTATATTATTGGTGTCATAGTGTTCATAAAATCAAATCACGAAATCCTTGGTAAGGGACTCATCAAGGTCTGGAATTTTGTAGAAAATATCCATATCTTGAGGGAGGAAGGAGCCTATACATTCTCCCGAGTCATTCAAAATTTTACAATCCTTGGATTTAGTGTGACTAATGACCCATTCCACTAATTATATATAAGGCATGAAAGGTGCCATGGCCATGGAAAAATGTAGCATGGACCTCTTTATTGCAAGGAAAACTACATCATCTACTTTTCAGGACCATTTTTCAGGAGGCACATTGTTTGCTAACAAACATTCATGATCATAAAAATCCCAATAAAATTACTAAAACTATATACTGTATAACATAGCATACCTATACCTAGTGACATCGATACCTATGGCAATGGAGTTTACATGGCAATATTCTTTCAATGTATAATTATTGGTCAATTCGGTCCTTCTACACTAGTGCAAAATGAATGTTGTGGATTGAATTCGTTAGCAGAAATTATCAGAAAGCGAATGCACTCATTTGATGTCACAGTAAACTCAAACAAATAATGCAACAAATGTGTGAGAGAATGTATTTTAATAACCAAATCTTGAAGCGATGGGAGAAATATTTCAATAGTAATGTCGTTTAATGCAATGGTAGTACCTCTGTCGGCATTTGATGTTTGAATTGATGTGCAGGCATGAGTATCTGTAGACTTTTGGAGTAATTCAACTTGGCAGGAAGTTGTTTGGTTGGGTTCGGTTGCCATAAATATTTAATGCACAATTCAAATGCAATGTTGATCTGACTATAGGCGCTCATATTCGTACAAAGGTGACATTAGCTATGCATGTGTGAGGGTGACATGGAGGACCAACATGGAACTGAGAAAGAAGGTGTTGATACCTAGTTCAAGGAATCATTTGTTGATGCATTGAGGGGCCCACTTTAGTCACCAGGTGAAACGAAGTACATGGTCATAAATTTGACGACCCAAATTAAATTGTCCTTCACCACGTGTCAACAATTTTTTGGCTGATAAATGATGTGACGTGTCAATGGTCACAACCGAGCGTGGGAAAGAAACAATTCCTTAGATCACAAAACCAATGGTTCAGATGTGTTTTTCTGTTTGATCGAACAAATAGTAGCATCTGAGGTAGAATGCCTATCAATCATCAGGTGAGGCGAGCGAGTGTGCTAAATGAAATATTTGGTAGATCCGTCCGATGGCCAACATGTCCTGTGGTGTTTGATTAGTCGACATAAGAACTTCTATAACATGACAAACAAACACTACAAAATTTCTCGATGACCGACGAGTGCGAGACTCGAGACATGACGTGGAATTTCAAGATTTAGTATGGATGATTACATGGTGATGCCACTTGGTGTATGATGTGGTCAAAACTAGTCACAAACTTTGATGAGGGAAGTGTTTGAATGATAATGTGGCAATGGTACGACCAACACGTACCATCTTATGTGGCACTCTAAAACTCGTAAGAGGTTCTTTCCTTGATTGATAGTTGTTGGATATGACTGAATGTTGGTTTTAATAATATGATGGAGATCAATTGCACACTGAATATTAGTGTTAAATTTGATTGGAAAACCTGCCTATGGATCTTTGTCTTTCGACCGACGAATGCATCGGGAGACCTTGGGAAAGGTTTTCATGAGTCAGGGTAGTGAACTGCCCGACGCCCAATGGGTCTGTCGGCCTCAGGTAGTTATGATGGCCTTTTGACAATTTTACTAAAACATCGCATCTCTATCCAACCCAATGCCTCCTTTGGCCCAAATCACATGAGAGTTATTTTCTAAATTTTTATGTGTTTTAGGCTTTTGTTACTTAGCTGATAATTTCTTGAAGATGGTTGTGGTCACTTTGGGTTTAGTGCAGGATTGATTACATGTTCAAATGGTCAAAGAAAACCAAACTTAAGAGAAGTCAAACAAATTTGAGGAAACACAACATTTTAAAAGCTAATGAATTCAAACAAACTACAAAAAAATTAGACGTGGTACCCCAAATTTCAATAAATTTCGAGGGTGTGTTGAGTGCTCAACAAATGGAGATTCACTTGAAGAAACAAGAATATTTGATCCTTACCTTAGTCTTAATGTTATAACAGTTTTAGGAGGAAAATTCAATTCAAGATAAAAACTCAAAGATCATTTATAAATCTATATGAATTTGATCGAAGGAACATCCAAACTTGTTCGACTGTGGGGATTTATCTGATTTCATTCCCTTTTGCTACAAACCCATATTCTATGTTCCATTAGGTGATAGCTAGGAATAAAAACAAGAGTGATAGGAGGGAGTTATATTTCCAAATTATGAGTATTTGAAACCTTCTCATGGTGTCGCCACACTTCCAACGAGCGTCCATAGCCCCAACGGAGTCACCTCGATATCCCAGACCTTACTCCAATGCCAGTGAACGTCGTAGACATAGGAGAGATATATGCATATTCCCCCTAAACATTGTTGTCTTGTCATATGCCTTCTTTTTAACTTTGTCTTTTTTATATGACATTTACTGCAATAGATATTAAGAATGAGTCAGGGACAAGGATGTTTGTTTCTTTTGAGAGGCAGGAATAAATTACAGACTTTATTCCAGTATCCTCACTAAGAGAGGCAGGATCCTTTCTAGCTCTATCAGTAGACATAAGATATACTCTCCTTCATTCCATTATTCCCTCAGAATGTCCAAATCAAAGGATGGATGAATTTTTCATTCTCCAAATGATATGCATATAGAAATGTAAATGATTTCTGCATTAAAATATACTATTGAATGAATATCCCTTACTCCACTTTAGATGGTATAGGTTTGGGATAAGAGTAACTATTTTACCGTGTATCATCACGAGTTTGAGACTTAATATCATTTTCACTACTTATCAGAATTTTTTGACCATCAACAAGAGAGAAACAAAAACTATCAAACCAAAAACCAAAAACAAACGAAAATGGATCAAAAGGAAACAAAATGCAGGTGAGCAAAAAAAACAAAGAAAAGAAAATCAAACCAAGAAAACTAGGGTACAAGGTTTCTCGTGCTGAGCAACTAAGAAAATAATCTTTTTACGGCTTGGCCATTTACGAGGAGAGAATCTAGTTCTCCCCTTAGGTTTCGCAATCGGTATGTGCCTACCCCAACTTTTTCAGCAACATGGTAAGAACCAATCCATAAGCTTTGAAATTTAGAATGTTTCCCTTTTGGCTCATTTACTTTATCCCATTTCAAAACCAAATAGCCCACATTAAAGTTTTTGTCTCTGGATTTATGCTTGTCAAACCACATTTTAACCAACTATTGGTGAGCTGCAACTTTATTTCTATCCCTTTCTCTTTCTTCCTCTACCATAATGAGTATGTCAATACAATGTTGCATGCTTGAAAGTGGTTGATCCATAGAAGCTTGAGAGATCTGTAGAGATGGATGATACAAGTTGGTTGGAAGAATGGCTTCTTGTCTGTAAATCATAAAGTACATAGAGTTCCCTAAGGCTTATTTAGGGGTTACCCTATCAGCCCAAACAAGATTAAGAAGGGAATTGTGCCAGTTATGATTTTCTGTAACTTTCTTTTTTAAGATCCCGACCAGGTTTTTTTTTATTATTCTATGACACCATTCCCCTGTGGGTATTATTTAGTAGAATACCTCAGTATGATTCCCTTATATCGAGAAAAATTAGTCAAGAGAGTAGAAGAAAAATAAGCAACATTATAAAATAAAAGAACTGATAACACCCCAAACCTGGTAATTAAGTTTTTCTCTAAGAACTGAATTACCACCTTTTCATTGATAGGGGTAAGGGGAATAGCCTCAGTCCATCATGTGAAATAATTGGTTGTAGTTAGAATATATTTGTGTTATTTAGATGAGTTTGTATTGATTTCCCCTATGACATATATTACCCATTGTTCAAAAGGTCTTGAGATTGTTACTGGATGCAATGGAATGTATGCTTTTTTTCTCTTTAATAGCACATAACTGACAGACTTTGCACTTCCTGATGTGTGCATATGTGTCTTCAAACAATGTTTTCTTGTAGTATCCTTCCATGAGGATTTTATGGGCAATGGATTCACTTGCAAAATTTCCACTTGTTGGACCATCATGAAGACCCCTCAGTAGTTTTTCGCATCTTCCTTCTCAAGGCATCTAAGAAATACTCCATCATATTTCATGCGGAATAACACATAATTAATGAGGCAATATTGGGTAGATTTTAGTCTAAGAGCTCTCCTTTCCTTATGCTTCAAATGTTCAAGGCATGTACCATGATGAAGGAAGTAAGATAAATATGAGTACCAAGAGTCTTGACTCGGTGGGTTGTATAACACCTCATAGCACTACAAGGATAATTCATTGTCCCATCCTGAATCTTCTGGTTCTGCTAGGTCTTGGGACTTTGCGACCAATTTGCACAAGCCTTGGCCTCTAATTATCTTAGCTAGTTTGATGTCAAGGTCGAATTCTTGAATGACGGTCATCCAATTTCCTCTACTCTCTCCCATTTCCTATTGTGTAAAAGGTAACCTTACCATAGTGCGAGGCACTATAACTTTAGTATGGTTCTTCAAGATTTAAGATCTGAAATATTTTACTCCTTTGTGAATAACGTAGGATTATTTGTCAAGATAGCTGCTATAGACTGATCAGAAGCAAAAGCATAAAGAGAGAAGTTCTTGCTGAAATCAAGGCTGCGTAGGACATGGGCATGGGAGATGGTATCCTTGATTTTTTTTAAAGGTCTCCCTTTATTCTTTATTGGATTTGAATTCTACATATTTTCGTATCATTTTTTGCAGTGATTTTGTCGCTTCTGCAAAATCAAGAATAATTTTTCTCACAAAAGTAATCTTCCCGAAAAACGATTACATGGATTTCTTGTTATGTGGAAGAGGGAGTTGGGAAAGTACCTTGAATCATTCAGGGTCAATATTAATTCCATATTTAGAAATGATGTGGCCTAAGAGTTTTCCCTCATCTACACCAAAGATGGTCTTCCTTGGATTTAGAGATATCCCATATTTCCTACACCTTTCGAAAATCCGAGTCAAATGGGAAATATGATCTGATCTATTCTTAGAGTAGACCATGACATCATCTAGATAGACCACTACACACTTGTTTATTAATCCTCAAAAGGCCATGTCCATGGCCCTCTAAAATGTGTCTCATGCATTAATAAGCCTAAATGGCATGCATTTATAGGAAAAATTTCCCCATTTAGTACAAAAAGTTGTTTTCAACCGATCTTCTTTAGAGACTAGAACCTGAATATATCCTAAAAAACCCATCCAGAAGTGAGAAAATCTCATATATGTAAATGAGTTGCAGGAGCTATTCCATCAGAGGTATAGTGTAGTTATCCTTTTATGAAGCTTTGTTTAAATTTCTAAAATTCACACATAAGCGAATTTCTCCTAACTTCTTCTTTACCAGTACTAGATTAGCTACCTGAGAAAAATGTCCCACCTGAAATATAATCTTAGCATCCAACAAATTTTCAAGTTCCTTCTACATTAAAGGCTCGAGATATGGGTGAAGTTTCCTCATTTTCTGTTGAAAAGGTTTAAGATATGGCCTAAGAGGAATGGTGTGTTGGATGATATTTTATCGTACATTTTCAAATCTTGATAATACCATGCGAAGATATCTTGATATTCTTTAAAGAATTTCAGGTAGGATTTATTTACTTAAGGAGATATTGATTTTCCAAGGTTAACTTTATTAGGATTTTAAATAGTTCCTATATTTATGAACTCATAATAAAGACATGAAATTGAAATTTTTACATTCTTAGGGTTCTTGAATTTCTCTCGCAAATTGAAAATGTTTTTTAGGTTGACTAATCCCTTAGGAATTATGTGAAGTTTAGGCTTCTCGTTGATCCAGATTATTTTCGACACAAAATGAGAGTGGAGATATAATAAATAAATGCCCATAGATATCGTAGATATTCAATAATATAACATAAATGTATCAGAGATGCAACCATAAACATAGATATATAGTAATATACGATTTCTATTAATGAAATAAATGTATAGAGACTGTAAAAATACAGAGTGAAAGACTCGCTAGAATGATGGCAGCTTATCTTTGAGAAGTGAGAGAAAAAAACGTTTGCTGAATCTAAATATTGGTGGGCTGCTTTCCTTGTTGGAGACGTCGTGCTGCTCAGTTTGTGGAAGTTTTTCACGAACTTATTGAAGCTAAGGTTGTTCAACAAGTCAAGCTACAAGAGAGGATGGTGTGCAGAAGGAATCTTTGCACTTTGATGAAACCTTGTCGACCTGCTTTTGTTGGATAGAAGTTGCTTGAGGCAAGGTTGTAGTGGTTGCAGTGTTCTTCTGTTCTCCTTTTGAACAGATTGTGAAGAAGCTGAATTTTGCAGTATGAGATACTACCTTGCGGCACTGTTTAGGTGGAACAATAGTCGGAACTACCTCTGGTATTCTGTAGAGATGACCCAATAGAGAAACAATGACACTGTGGGGTCGAAACTCATAAACAACATGGTGTCTCCACATATATGGTTGGCCCAAGAGAACATCACAAACATTCAGTGGAGAAACATCACATAATACCTCATCCTTGAAAGGCTGGATGTCGTATGTCAATCGACACTGCTGGTTGACACGAAGATCTCATCCTTGGTGAAGCCACCTAATGTTGTATGGTTGTGGGTGTGGTGTCGTCTACAATCCCAACTGTTTGATGACCTCTGCTGAGATGAGGTTCTTCTGGCTTCCGACATCAACAATAAAATGCAGTGGGGTCCCCTTCACCCACATCTGTGAATGAAAAAGGTGCTCCCCCTCTTATGGATCTGTTGGTTCTTCTGGTTGAATTGTTGCGGTCATGACAATAGCAGCGGGGTCTGTGTCGATGATCTGTCTTTTACCAGTATTTTCATAATCAGATTCTGAATCAGGTTTCAGCTCCTTGTCTTTGATATTGGCCACCAATGACTGTTTTGAGTGACATTCCTCGGTGTTGTGCCATGGTATTTTGTGGAAATCGCACCATTTTCCGGTGTCCTTCTTTGTCTTCCTGTGACCCTTCTTTTCCTGTGGCTTGGACTAGTTTTCAGGAGACTGTTTGTTAGGGATGTCTTTGTCATACTTTGGTTGTTGCAAATTTGCAAGCCCGAACTCTCGTTTTTTCTGGCGCTTAAATTTCTACTCGATTTTAACAACATATCGATAAGAAACACCAAGTGATGAGATGTCCATAAAATCCATTTCAGTTTGGATGTATCTGTGTAGAGCCCCACGGTATTTCAGAACCAAATGTCGTTCGAAACCTTTGGTATCCAACTTGGTGCGCAAGGTATTGGTGAACTCTGAAACTGCTTGGCCCCTCTCTTGCCACAGTGTGGTCCATCTCATGCACTGGTCCTCATAGTTTCCAACAGGGTAATACTGTTCCTTTACTGCATCCACAAAAAAATATCAAGTGGGCTCGACCCCATATATTCCAAACTCCTCTGTGGAACTTTTATCCCAGTAAGTTTCCCACCAATGTTTGACATGGGGGAGAGCTTTAAGGACTGTGAAGGTGATCTTTTCCCTGTCAGAAAAATGGTGAACAGAGAAATAATCGTCTAGCAGATTTAACCATTTGTCTAGGGAATCCGCATCTATCTGACCTTCAAATATGGGAATATCAAAATTAACCTATACCTTGAAAGGAGAGGTGCTTCCAAAGTGGTTTCTTGATGAAGATGTTCCTGTTGCTATCGGCAGGCGTTGAAGGATGTGGAAAAAATTCTCCATCATTTCATCCCTCTGTCGCGTGAGAGCTTGCTCAAGCAACAGATTTATAGGATCATCTGCTCCGTCATTTTTCTTTTCTTTCACCATGGAGGGTTTCTTGGGCGTGCGAGAAAGATTGTATTCAAAAAATACAATATCGATACCCAACTTGCTATACTTGGACCTCGTAGGGGACATGCACTGAAAAAATGATCAAGAGCAACTTGCTCTGATACCACTGATCCAGATTATTTTCAGCACAAAATGAGAGCGGAGATATAATAAATAAATGCCTAGAGATATCTCATATATTCAATAATGTAACATAAATGTATCATAGATGTAATCATAAACACATATATACAATAATACACGATTTCTATTAATGAAAGAAATGTACAGAGACTGTAAAAATACAGAGTGAAAGACTCGCTAGAATGGTGGCATCTTATCTCTAAGAAGAGATGTGATGGCTACTCGCATTCACAAGAAGATGATTACAATGAGGCTCCAAAGGCATTTTTACAATAAAAAGGAATGCCCAAAATCCTAGACATCCAAAAACCTAACCCTAGGAGATGAAGCACCAAAAGTCATGTGGGCCCCGTTTGGGTAAGTTATTACATCAACTTTTCAGGGTCGTAATGTTTGCATACGATATCCGTTTTAGACACATGATAGCCCGTTGGAAAGGTATCATCGAGGAGATTAATTTTGGAGAAAATATTGAAGGAACTTCCATATTTCTCCCCATTTTCCCAAAAATGTCGCTTAGGGCGTCAAAATGCCCCGGAAGTTAAAAACTGCTAAAAATAGTAAATTACCAAAATTGCTAGAAAACTGTTTTGAGCCAGTTGGAAAAGGTGGGTGGACACCTATATCCACCTGGATCACTCATACTGTCATCCTTGTCATTTTTTCTCTCACTGTCTTCTTGTTCAACAAGCATTCCTTGGAACACTTCATCGTCAATAGCCAGGTATTTAAAATTTTCTTCATTAGTCAAGAAGGATTTAATATGATCATCTCCCTCAAACAATCTCCAATCAGTGATGCTGTCGAGGACTGATGGCTTGTACAATAGTTCGATGATGAACCTAGAGGCCTCATAATCCTCAAGAGGATACAAACTTGAGGATGTTGTAGCAAGAGAATAAAAAAGCACATTCTTGGATCGAGGAATGACAATGATGTTAAATTCTTGAAAAATCTTTATTATTCTATGTACCTCTTGTTGGTAATTTCTTAAATGATGTGAATTGCAATGTATGGTATTTTTTACCTCTCTGACAATGATCTCTGAGTCTTCAAAGAAAACTAGTTCTTTGATATTCAGGTCAATGGGTTTTTTGAGTCCTTGGACCAAAGCCTCATATTCAATGTTTTTATTAGTAGACTCAAACTCTAGCTTACATGATAAAAAGATGCATATAATAATTGGGTCAATAAAAATACATTTGGCACCATCTCCTTCTTGTGACCTGGATCCATAAAAAAGGAGAGTCCAAATATCAGAGGAAACATTAGGATGCACCCTTTTGTTGGTGTCTATGCTTGGAGTTTTGGTTTTGTTTTCTAATATATTAACTGGGAAGCATTGGCTAGGTTTTTGTACTATTCATTTATTGTTTCATTTTCCTATAGCAACAAATCTGAATTTCATGAAAACAAGATCTCAGATATGCAAGGTGGGAAATTCCCAAAATATGAATCACATGAGTAGTTTCCTAACACATGAAAATTAGTTGAAGAAGGTTCATTTGGGGCTTCTAAATCGGTGACAATGTGTTTTAGGTATTTTTCTCTATCAATTGTAATCATGTTTGGTTTCCCCTTCCATGGTAACCATAGGCGAGACTAGTCAGTACTGAGATACCCATGTAAGTTTTGTGACCAGTCTCAGCTTAATACCATACCATAATCTTCTAGGATATAAACAACTATGATATTGATCACTTGGTGAATATTTGGGTTAGAAGCTATCCAAATCATGACATCCTTAATTTCACCAATGAACTTGACCTAAGTTCTTCCCAATTGTATAATGTGTGTGTCACTTTTGGTAGGTGTTGCATTCATTTTCTTACACACAGAATAAGGCATGACATTCGATGATGCCCCAGAGTCCACTAAACAATTGTGTATATTTCTATTGAAAATTTTGAGCGTCAGTAAGAAAGGAGGAACAAAGAGTTTATATTTTATATCTGTAGATGTTGCATTTATGTTTGATTTTATGATTTCCCTTGAAGTTATTCTATTTTTTTTATGCGGGTTTACCGTGTGATTGTCTCCTTCCTTTAATTCTCGTAGTAATAGAATTTTTTGTTGCTTGCCATCCTGATTGAATTCAACATATTGGACATCTGTACCTTTCACTTCACCTTGTGGTGATGAAACCTCTTGGTCCTTCCCACCAAGTGGGCCCTGATTCAACTAACTAATGTTTGATGAAGTATTACCTTTGTTTTGGTGAGAGGATTCATTCCGACATGAGTGGGAAGTATCATTATGTTCATTCCCATATTTCTCAGTTCCTATGTTTTTCTCCTTCGATGGTATTGCTAGATTTTACTCTATAGTGATATTTTTGTAGACAATGGGGACATCATATTCTTCCCCTTTCTCTTTATCTCCAGTCAGTTCAATGACTTCAGAAGGATTCATAGTAGTGGATAGTTTTTTATGTTCCCTCCCGATCTTCTACTCTTATTCTTCCTTTTCCTTTTCCAATTGTTCTAATTCCTCTTTCTTATGTTCTCTCTATGCTTCTTCTCGTATTATCTTGATCTCATCGTCCCTTTYCTATTATTGTTTTAACTTCAATTCCTCGTCTTGATTTTGGGCTCGTTATTCTTGATCTCTCTTCCTTTTTTCAATGAATTCAAGCTCCCTTTGTTACTTTTCTTCTTTCCTTCTCTATTCAACAAGTGCTTCATGTGTTACCTCTTCCTCATATTTSTTTCTTGGTTCCTCTTGGAKTCTTCTCTCTTTGACTTTCTCCTTTGGGATTCTTTCTTGTTCTACCTAYAGGGATTTATGTTCCTTCTCTGTTATGAGTTCTTCCTCTCCTCTCTATTTCCATTTACTAGTACCTTTGTTATAGGAGACTCCAAGATTCACCATTTTTATTTTCTCCTCTATAGCTATAGAGGAAAATATGGTTACATTTGGGTTGCCCCTTCTCTTCTCCACCTCTTTCCAATCTTGGGAATTCTCGGTGAACAATTCTTCTTCCCACTTTTCATGAGAATATGGCCAAGTCATGACCACTTGCTCTACATGATTTGGAACTAGTCCTTTGGGGTCATGTTTTCTATACCTCCCTGTCATGAATATGTATTCTAAGTGTACCTATCCTTCTTGCTTGGAATGTTTGGTGTCTTTGACCACATAATAAACTATATAGAAGTTATAAGGGACAAACAACCTATTTTTGTCCTTCAGAAGGGTGGCATTGAATCCTTTCATGATAGTATGATAACAAATTTCTCTGATAACCAATCTACCAGGTACATACATAGGTAATAGATGTGGTGGGCTAATGGCTCCATAAATCCTTAAGTAGGTGTGTTTCTCCTCAAAGTACCAGTTCCCGATGCAATTTAAGATATTTTTTTCTTGCTTGGATAGTCTAGGACACTCTTGTCCAAATACAAGAAAATAGATCTTAGGAATGAAAAAGTCACAAATTTGGGGATAAACCTTTTGTACCTATTTTCCACGAGCATGCTGAAATACACATGGACAGGTGTTTCAAAAATCTTCCAACTCAATGACAACCCAGGGAATTTTTTCTGTGTACACAACACATCCAAGATAAATGAAACCAAGTGGAACATAGGAGGGTCTCCAGGTTTTGGGGACTATGTTTGAGCAATTTTCAGATTGATTTGCTTAGATATGACACCTCCCCAATTGAATTTCCTACCCCACATTGCCACATAATAAGCCAAAGGTAACCAGGCTTCTGAGAACTAGGAGTAGTCCTTTTTACCATACAATATACACAAGAGGATCATAACATATATGTATGACTCCCTCAACTCGGAGATGGCATACCTACCGATAGATTGCTTGTTGAATTTTTTGTCTTCCTTCCACTAATTTTTCAATATTTTATTGGTGTCATTTTGTTCATAAAAGGAAATCGCAAAATCCTTGGTAAGGGACTCGTTAGGGTGGATAGCCATATCCCGAGGGAGGAATGAGCTTATACATTCTCCCTGGTCATTCATAATTTTACAATCTTGGGATTTAGTAATGTGACAACTATGGGAGCGAATGTATTTTAATAACCAAATATTGAAGTGATGGGAGAAATATTTCAATATTAATGGATTTCAATGCAGTGGTAATACCTCTGCTAGCCTTTGATGGTTGAATTGATGTGCCGATGTGACTATCAGTGGTTTTGTGGAGTTGTTGAACTTGGTGCGTAGTTGTTTGGTCGGATTTGGGTGCCATAAAGCTTTAACATGATGTCAAACCAATGCTGCAAACTCGTTCCCCCTCGATGAGTGTGATACTTAAGGCGTGATGTTTCATTCCAGGGTTTAGTAGGGATGATTACATGGGGATGCCACTTGAAATATGATGTGGCTAAAAACAATCACAAATTATGGGAGGGATGCATCCAGATGATGACATGGAAATGGTACGATCGACACATGGTGTCTTATGTGTTACTCTAAAAATTTCAAGAGGTTCTTTCCTTCGTTGGTAGTGGAAAACTATGATAGAATGATGGTTTTAATAGGACAACGAAGATTGATTGTGCTCTGAAGATTAATGTTTAAATTCGATTGGAAAACCTGCCTACAGATATTTGTATTTCGGCTGACAATCACATTGGGCGACTTGGATAAATGTTTGCATGAGTCAACGTAGTGAACCGCCCGATTCCTAATAGACCTGTCAGCCTTCGGGTAGTTGTGATGACCTTTTGATAGTTTTACTAAAACATCCCATCTCCAACTGACCTTATGCCTCCGTCGTCCCAAATCACCCGAGATTCATTTTCTAAAGATTTTTGCATTTTAGGTTTCTGTTACTTGGCTGATCAACCCTTCAAGATGGTTGTGGTCACTTTCGGTTTAGTGCATGATTGATTTACTTGTTCAAATGATCAAAGAAAACTAGACTTAAGCAAAATCAAACGAATTCGAGGAAACACAACATTTTAAAAGATGATGAATTCAAACAAACTGTGACACAATTAGAAGTGGTACCCAAAAGTTCAAGAAATTTTAAGGTGTGTTGATTTCTCAACACAACCATTTCAAGGTATTTGGAGAGATGCTTATGTCTAGCACACATTTATACTAAGAAGGGGGGTGAACCAGTGTAAGATTTTTTTTACTTTTTTAAACATTCATCAACCATAAGAAAACAATCACATATTAACTATAGAACATGGAACACAAGATTTATGTGGAAACCCTTTTGGGAGAAAACCATGAAAATTTTATTTATAGTTCTTTGTAGACACCAACCTACTGTTACAAATATTTGTAGGAACCAACTTACTAGAGAAACCAATCACCACTGATATAAATTCTGGTAGGCATCAACCTACTCTTACAGATCTTCGTAGACACCAATCCCCACTGCTAAGCACCAACTTGGCAAGAGACACCAATCTCTTTCAGATCTTTGTAGACATCAATCTATGGAGACATCAATCCCTACCACTAAGAACCAACTTATCAAGAGACATCAATCTCTTACAAATCTTTGTAGACACCAATATACTGGAGACACCAATCCCCACCACTAAGCACCAACTTATCAAGAGACACCAATCTCTTATAGATCTTCATAGACATCAATCTACTAGAGACATCAATCCCCACCACTAAGCACCAACTTACCAAGATACACCAATATCTAAGCTGCACCAACCTTCACCCACTAGTACAAAATGGGTAATTAGTGACTACATGACCAAAAACGATAGTCACAATAGTTGTTAAAGTTAAATACTACCAAATTTGAGCAATTTTAAGTGACACAACTAAAAATGACTAACTTGAATAATTTAGTCCAGGGATTAAAAAAATATAACTTGATAACAACTACATGAATATGAATTAGTAGTATATTTGTTAATGACCACTACTGCCATTTAATTGAAATGGCATTTACCTATATGAATTAGTAGTATTTTTGCGAATGACCACTACCACTAATTAGTTGAAATGATAATAACCTAAATAGTTATATGAAACATAAAATTAATGCTTATAGTGATAGTTATTTGTTTCCCTTCATTTCATTGGAGAAATTTACATACATAGCTTCTAACCACCTCACAAGGAAGCTATTTGTGTAAAAGGAAACCTTAAGAGTTTTAAGTGGATATATTGGAACTTAATTATGCAATCATGTTCAAGTTTCTAATATTTCATTTCCAGTTCCATTATTTAAGTCAAATTGGCATTTGATTTATTTCTTATTAAAGGGATTCATCTTCAAGACCACATTTCATGTACTCATTAATAAGAATAAAGAGGGGGATTGAGTGGGGAAACAACCAACACATATTCCAGTCGAAATATGTACTCATTTTATTTGTTTCCCTTCATTTCACTGGAGAAATTTACATACATAGCTTCTAACCATCTCACAAGGAAGCTATTTGTGTAAAAGAAAATGCTAAGAGTTTTAAGTGGATATATTGGAACTTAATTATGCAATCATGTTCAAGTTTCTAATATTTCATTTCCGGTTCCATTATTTAAGTCAAATGGGCATTTGATTCATTTCTTATTAAAGGGATTCGTCTTCACGACCACATTTCATGTACTCATTAATAAGAATAAAGAGGGGGATTGAGTGGAGAAACAACCAACACATATTCCAGTCGAAAACCCCACCGTAGTAATTGACATCATCCCCACCTTCATCCGTCTCACTATCATAGGTAAAACTTATTTATGTTGTGATGCAACACCTAGAAAACAAGCGATTAACCCCTACTATTTATACTTAACTAAATAATAGTTGGATTTTGACTTGCATTTCTTGCATTTGATAATGCAAAGAACTATTTTTGCACAGTTCTCCCATTAATGTTTGGGAAGCTTACAATTTTCATGTTGTTTGATCTTCATTTTACACTTTATTTTTTTTAATTATCCCTCTTCCATAAGATTGATTTCAATAGAATCCAAAAAGATGCATTGAATTGTTGTCTTGAAACCCAATAAGCCATTTAGTATTGTTATTACCATGTTTGTGGGTGGAACCATTTGTTAATGTTATTATCATGTTTATGGTTGAATATAATATATATTTTTTTGTTATAGTGTTGTTGCCTCTTTTAATGTAGTGAACCTAATGTCAGACTTCCTTTTCATTGAGTTTCTCCATGGAGCCCTTTTTTCTCACCCCTCTTCCTTGGGATCAATATTATTATGTCTTAATAAGATTGTCAAGTAAAATTGAAAAGAAACATAAGTTACTTTTAATTTGTGGATATTATGTGCTCAATGATAATTTCCATGTGTTATTTCCATGTGTTTTTGCAGCATTTTCATTTCATAAATTCTGGGAAAAATTCCCCTCGAAGTTCTATGTGAACAATGCTAAATATTATTTAGATATGAAAGGTTACTCAATGGTATGTGAAATAAAATGAAAAACTTCATTTGATTTCATTGTGGGAAAACTCGATATTAAATGTGAATGTTAGTTGACATGGAATTGGAACATCAAACCCTAAATGTTTAAGTCCACTTTAAGCTAACTTGATTTTCATTATGTGAGGGAGCTTTTGAAGTTTTAGGGTTTACAAACACATAAGGACTCCTTTATTATCTCCATAGTTGGTTTCCAATACCTAAAGGAGTGTATCTAGTGCTCACTCAACCCTAACCCCATAGTTTGGTATTCATCTTCATCTAACTCCAATTTTGGCACCACAAACTGATTGTTAATCTTGCTTCCAAATAATCTGATTTCCTAGTATTGTTATTCCTTGAAGAAAATTCAAATAAATTGCCATTATCAATGGATGGAAAGATTCTAAAGTTATAGTCTTCCCCTGGATTCGAAAATATGTAGATGATATGATGCCATATATCTATGAAAATTGACTATCGAATACACTTTCTCCTCCATGAAAGAGCTCAATTGTGAAGTATTTTCTCCAAAAGGGAGAGAAACTCTATTTTTTATTTGATTTTTGAAAGGAGTATTCATGGGTTCTGCACCATCTAGATATTGAACTTACACTTGATATTGATGTGCAATAGGTCCAGTGATGTCTACCCACCCATTCCCTATTTGCACCCATTTACCCAGATAAAAAAGAGCGTACTCTACTTCTAAAAACAGCGTTGCATAAGCGGGATGAAAGGAGAGGAAACTCATTCACAGGTGATGTGATGAGGTGAGAGGCTCAAAATGATATTCTCAAAATGTGTGGCAGGTTTTAGCTTATTTTCTCTTTAGTTGGCCATTCACATGTTATTCATGTCCATTGCATAGGAACCAGGGAAAATGCAGAAAATATTTTTTTCTTATAAACTAATTTGTTCAATCACTCGTGCGGGCTCTACCTGTTAGAGATAATGCTTCATTAATGCATTATGTTGAGTTGGAGATTGGTTTGAAGATTTGTAGGAGGATGTTGAGATATTCTCTCAACCTATCCCTCCATGAGTGGAATCAGTTGGATCTAAATCCAACTATATATATGTACTGTGTTGTGCTTCACTGATGTAATACAAATTATTATTTTGAGTGAATCATGTCTCTCTCATTAGTTAATTTGGTATCAGAGCCTCTATTGGCTTAAATCCCTCACGGGATGGCCAGGAAGATGCGAGAGCAATGATTGTCAAACCACTGCTGTAGATTGTAGGTTATAGTGTGAGAGTAGATTAGTTTTTTCGTGTGTTTTCTGAGTTTGTGTGTTTTGTGTGAAGTTCCC
>ML792965.1:234275-247619 GCA_009831015.1 Picea engelmannii | reverse complement strand
TTGAATTTTGATCAAATTTAAGAAAACATTGAAATATGAAAAATCAAAACGAATCTCAGAAAAAATGTGCAATAAAACAGTCATAAATTTCAGCAGAAGTCCCTAAGAAAACATTGAATTCTAATCAATCAAAACAATTTACAACAGAGCTGTTCAGGGACTCGGAGTCAGGAAGAGGGAGATCGATCATTTCCCTACCGACAACCAACCAAGGGGCGTGAGAGAGCATTTTATCAAATCTTCAGATTGAGGCAGGACACAGCTATTTCCTTGTTACTATTTCATTTGGATTGGAATGTTTGTTTGTTTCAATACCTATTTATGTGCTCAATTGTTGGGCACGTCATTCATCTATCTATTAAAGGTATTTATGTGCACAGTTGCACAACTAGACTTATCCAAGGTTGCTTATTCTTTTAGTATCGACTATGCACCTATTCTCATATATTAATGAGAATTGAACTCTTCTGTGTAGCTCTACCAACATATTCATATTCAGTTTGATTCGTAACATGCAACCAGAAACGAATGATGAGACATATGAAATATATCAAAGTTTAATCCTAGTGATTTGGCACATGCTCCAAATAACCTTTTAAAATAAAATGGTAGTTCACATAAAAAGTAATTAGATCACTTTAGATTTTCATAAATAGTGCAACAATGACATAAGTGATAGGAATGTAATTTTGGCTTGTATTCTCCCTTTGCACCTTTGGTAACACCACCTACAAATCCCACAACATGGTTTGGAAAGATCTTCACCAGTACACAATTGTAGTGTTTTTTAACATATATCAAGATTGTGAGAGGAATTATAATTTTATGGGATATTTATTGATATCACACTATATCTACTTGATTGAAATATTTATATAGTTTTTCAAATTTATAGCAAAGATCTAGACGTATTCCAACTAGGTTGTAAACTTTTACAATAATCATGGATCATTAATGAATGTATACTGATATTGAATTTGGCTTACTCTAACGTGTACATTGGTTTGGAACTGTTTTGATGGTGGTATAGTTTGGTTTGGAATTTTACTTACTATAATGTCTATGTAACATTTGGCTTACTCAAACGTTTACATTGGTTTGGAACTATTTTGATGGTGATATAGTTTGGTTTGGAATTTTACTTACTATAATGTCTATGTTGTTGAAAATCACTCTCTTAAAGATCTAGTGCAAATTAGTGATGGCAACGACTTTCCTACTATTCGAAATCAAAATACTATAGATTTTGTTATTTTATATGTTGAGATCCTGTTATTTGACATGAGCATAATAATTTGGGTTAAAAAAAATGAGGTTTTCCTGAATGTGCATAGTAGTTATTGGTGAGTGAGAGTATTTAGCGAGTATTTAGCTACCCTAAAGAGAGGCACAAACAAGGTGTAGTATCTTATTATTAGTCCCTGCCCTTCGGGCTGAGGGACTTATAGTAATCGATTTTCACTATTCCTATTAACTTGGCACATAAACCGATGCATTATAATCATTTTAAACAAAGTTTTCGGTAAATCTCGGTAAATCATACAATTTAAGTGGTTTATTAACCTAAGTTTCAGGTTTGACCTCTTATTTGGCCTCTTCCCGAGGCAGAGGGATAAAATATGATAAAATAGCTTAGTTTATTATTATGTTTGTGTACTCATTTTTCCGAAATGAGGTAATGCTAGAAATTAATCTAGCATTACTTCTTAACATTTATTGCTACAATTGATAGCCCATATTGCCAGCCATGTGTTGCACCGCCCTGATGCTGACCATGCAACCATGTGTTGCATCGCCTTGATTTTGGCCATGTATTGTAAGACCTTCCTCTGTTGTAAGACCGCCCTGCTACGCCAAATTGTCTTTCGAGTCCTTTCTCTGCAGCTGAATTATTGGAGGCTTTTCTAGAAGAGCTTTGCTGCTAGCTTTTCTACTAGATAAATCTAAAACTATTCTGAACCATTGCTCAGGTAATCAACCGTACCAATTTTTTTCTATATGTATTCTGAACCATTGAAGCATTGCTCAGGTAATCAACCTTACCAATTTTTTTCTTTATGTAATTAAGGTTGTAGATTTCTTGCAGTGACAAAAAAATTACACCCTACTTACCTTACCTAGTTTTTTGCTTCTTCCCTTCTTCCAGGTAGAAGGTATCAAATTTCCAATTCACGTGGTTCTCCCTATATGGCTGGGAATGGATACATGGCGATGCTTTACTTATGATCACCTATGTGTGACACTTCATTTACAACCACCAATATTGCCCCATGATTCTTTGCCACTATTGTTCGGTGCTGGTAGGAGACCACAACTTAAACCTTGTGGCAAGGTCAAGTTTTCATTTCAAAGGTGTTAATTTATTGGCGAGGCTCCCGTAGCTTTATTTTTTCTCTTTTACAACTATATTGCTCAAGACTTCCTAGAGGATCCTTCTCCTATGAACCAGAGCATACTCGACTAAAACTCTGGCCGGAATGAATTAGAAAGATAACACTCTGGTTGGTCTGCAACCAGTTCTATTTGGAAGAAATTTGTAAGATTCCCCTAATTTGGACTTTGCTTCCCATGTATGGAATTACTGCCTGATTGTTTCGGGTGCTTAACAAACCTCTGACACCTCGATCTCTCTCACTCCTGGAGTTTGCGTATGCTTCCAAATTCCTTTGGGAATCTAGTTCGACTTAAACATCTGAATATGAGAAGTTGCTATAATTTGGCCATCAAGAAGGAAACATTTACAAGTATCTACATGCTTGGATATCTAGATCTTTCGAACTCCTAGAAAATCAATGTATTTCCTCCCCAAGTCATACGACAATGATCCATGGAAGAAATTCAATTGTTGTTTACGCACTTGGAAGAATTTCCAGTGGATATTGGGAACTTGAGAAAATTACCTGGGAAAATTGGATCTTCCATTTTTGGGAAGCCCCTTATTAGAAGCACTACTATGTTCACTTGGTTTCCTAAGCAGCTTGAAGGAATTGTACCTGGAAGGTTGCGACATAATGGAATGTTTGCTTGTTTCTTGTTTGCGCCATTACAGTATGTAAATATGATTTTTCCAACTCAGTTGATCCATTACTAATACTAGTATTCTTGAATCTGGATATTTATATGTGATTCTGCATGTATCAAGTATGCCAAAAACAGTGGATTGTTGCTTTTCCTCATAATAGTTACTATGCCCAGTTGTAGGTCGAAAAAACATGTCTACCATTGTAATAGGTAAATATGATTTCTTCCTAGTATTTAGTATCTCCAATTTAACGTCAATCTAATTCGTATCTTGTTTCCATTAATATATTCTTTGCAGTTAGATGAAGATCACATTGATATCTATGACTTCATTCCACAACAGATAGCAATGACGATACTATTCTTAACATTTTATAGGAAGATCCCTTGTCTGATAAGCAATGAATTTGACCTGGCAAATGTTGTTCAACATATCACAGATGAATCTGACTTGGTAAATGTTGTTCGACATATCATGGATGCTGATAAATATTGTTCGGCATGTCGAATACCATGGCATACACCATGCTGCAAAGTCCCGTCACTATCCCATCTGCAATATGTTGTTGGTGATGGATGACTTCGGTACATAACTTCTCCAATCCATCGAATGGCCTTGAGGTTCCACTGCTAGCTCTCGGCCATATTTACAAAATTGTCGTTCACTTGGGAAAACCAAATGGAAGCTCATGCAATGGACGGTTCACATTGCATGCTTGTTGTACATGTCTGCCCAAAGAGTGATTTAAAACAATTGCCTCAAAATTTATCTCTTTCTATATTTTATATAAAATGTACTCCATCTTAATCTTAAACTCTCTTTATGGTTGTGGTGCAATATTCACTTTCATATAAATTAACTAAGCAACTTGCGGTTAAATAAAGCTTAGCGGCGTCTATCATGCATTTAACACTCCACCAACTCAAAATACCTCCATTTTATATAAAGAGTAGTATACCTTAATCTTAACAACTTTGATTGGTTGGTGTGCTAATCAGATTATATAAGCAACTTGCAATTTAAAAAGACATTCACTAAGGCTCAGTGGCATACTGCGTAGAATAATCGTGTTGAAAAGCTCAAATATTAATTTCTTAGAACATGTGATGTATGAATATATTACGTTGGCAACACATATATGGTTTGCAATAGATATCGTTTATGAGCAAGAAAATAAAATATCGCCCACAATATTGAGTTATCACCACGACCAACATTTTCCCCATGGGTGAATATAGTTTGCACTGTGTACCTTGGATCGTGGCATGTAAACAGAAGGCCACCGAACTCGATGTTTCCTTATACCTTAATCTTTATCACATTTCTGTATCATAGTTCTTGCAAGAGATTTATTGCCCGACCTAAGAGGGAAAACCTGGTGCGAAGTTGCAAACATGGTGCAAAGTTGCAGTGTAAAGTTTCATTTCAATTCAATTGCAATTCAATCAAGCTCCTCTACCTTCTCAGCAAGGACTTGTTTCTTTGCAACATGTCTTGTTAAAGGTGTATACTTTTCTAAATGTCATCCTTTTCAAATACCAAGTGTGACTTTCTGAAACACTCATGAGTAACATGCTTTTTAAGAAGGTATTGTTCAATTTATTCTATTTATTTTTTGAAATATATGATGAGCTTATTTAGTACGATGAAATAAAAACATTACAAATGATAACAAGGAACATAAGAGATAAGATACTTTACTTCATTAGAAATCACCACATTGATAGGGAAATTAGTAAATACTCTCACAAAGTGTGTAGTTTATATGATAAATAATTTGTGTGGGTAGGAGGATTACATTATATAACAATTAATGACATAATTATTTATACTTATTAGTTCTAATATCATTTAATTCTATTTCAAATTTAATTCTCTTTCAAATGAAATAAATTTTATTTTAAAGATATTAATTTATCTATATATCAGAATATGTGTAAGTTTTATTTATAAAGAGTGTAATTTATTGATGTTATAGAATTTGTGTAGTCTTTATCTGATGTTAAAATCCATCTATATTTTATGTGTGCATTGTGCAGCTTGGTGACTATGAATTAGCATTTAGCATGGATTGATGGAGAAGTGGGAAAAAAGGAGGAAGATATGTTTTCTCTTCTTCCACTTTCCATAGATCCACCACTTCATAAATAAGTTCTTGTTGGGGACTTGCGATTATCACATTTCAAGTAATTACTTGCAAGCAAAGGTGTCCAGGTATTTTTCATCACATTTTCATGTATTCTTTCTTTGTTTATTTGTTTCAACAAGCAAACATAGATAACAAAACTTTCCATTAAATTAAATTGTAATGATTATAAGTTAGGTTTTTTTTTTTTAATTTGGTTTTGTTTCTTTGTCAAATATGTTATTTCTCTGTTTATTGGTTTCAACTTGCCTTATTTTATTGTAAGTCTCAAGCAAACACATAACACAATTTTTTGTTAAATTAAACTATAATTATTATAGGTTAGGTATTTCTTTTAATTTTATTATGTTTCTTTGCCTTGAACTTAATATGGAAAGAATATTATTTTTCCATTGTGAAGGAAACCTGACATAGTTGCCTATAAAGTGTGAAATCATTATATATCACTTATGGAATTTGAAAATGAAATCACTGTCCAATTGGATATTTTCATTAATAATTGCATTGTCACCAAGTTTAGGAAGATTTTGTTATAGAATTCTAGATTTGGAGAGAATATTTAATACCAACAACTATTCCTAGTCATGTCATCAACAAAGGAAAAATATAGTAACATAGCTATCATGAATTATTTTCTTTGACTATGATTTTTGTGGTAGAGCCAAATTTAGGATGTTTTTTGTATGCCCCTGTGAAGGAACTCAAACTTGACGGTAATATATTGTCAAATGACCAATTTTTTATGCATGTAGCATCGAACAAGTACTTCTACATTGGCTTGTGTCTAGTATGTGGAAGTCGTCCACAACCTTCTAATTGTGAGAATTTACTTTAATTAAAGTACTTACTAAAGTAAAGTTCTTTTATCAGTGATTTGAGTTTTATTTAAGGAAATGCTTTAATTAACATTAGTGAATTAAATAATAGTCATTGATCTCAAGTGAGGTGAGAAGTAATCTCAACCATCGATCACTTTGGAGATTAAGGTAAGTCATAGCTCTATTTATAAAAGCTGTTGATTTTTCAATAAACTAGGTTAAGTATGAAGTTCATTCCATTTTTAGCATTTAACCATAACCATAAATGTTGCAACAACCAAGATCATAAGAAGAAGCACCATGCACAAGAACACAAGAAGTATCCTGGGAAACCCTTCTCAACAAGGGAAGAAAACCCATCCAAATCTTTTGCTATATTCTTCAAGAGAAAGACCTTTACCACCAATATAAAACCTAGCACACAAGAGGGTTCTCAAACCCTAGAACTCTAGTGCCCAAGAGAGGTGCACACCTTTTCCAAAGAAGTGTACTTGCTGAAATTTCCAAACTCACATGAAAGATATGATTCCACAATGGGGAATCTTCCCTTACTTATATTAGACTTATCCTATCAACAGAAGTGTTTATTGGCTCAACAAGGCCAACCTCACCAAGTCACATTATAATTATTATTATTATTATTATTATTATCATTATTATTATAATTAATATTGACCAAATTAATTATCTCTTACATTTATTATTAATCACATTAAGGTGGGGCTGACCAATACCCTTTACATAACAATTAGGGTTGCATGCAAGTCTGACTCTTGAACAATATATATAGCAAAGGATATGATACACCCACTAATGCTCATCCACTACGGGCACGTCCATAGGGATGTCATATCTCTGGTTCACTACATTACATAGAAGAACCAGATCTTCACACGTTCACCTGTGCTCATCCATAGGCATGTCCACTCTACAGATCTTATTTCCCACTGCCTCACACATGAGAATCATCGGGAGTCTTCTCATCAACCCTACTTCTCAGAGGAGGTTAATACATCGTCTTCATTTCAGTTCACATGACGATGCACCTAACACTTTGGGATTTCACACATTCACCTTGCGCTCAGCCATAGGAATGTCTAACTCAACAGATCGACTTTCCCACTGGATAATCATTTGGAGTTCTTCTCAACTCTCTGAATGGAGGAGGTCATCTCTATTTTCCTAGCTCTATCTCAGGTAGGATCCACATACCCTTCTTAGGGGCTTTCTCTCAAGTTTGTAAGCTTTGAGAAAGACTCACATAACTGCAATGATCCACATCTCACAAATTTGTAAGCTGGAGAATGTATCACATAGCTACATTCATCAACACTCCCTCTCAGCTAGGGAGGCATTCTTCACCATGACAATTCTCACATAGTGTTCTCTGAATTTTGTTTTTTTGGATGGAGTCATCAATACTCCCTCTCAATTAGGAAGGCATTTTTCACCAAGTTAATCTGGTGCAGATGTCTGTAATCTGGTCATGTGTAGGAAGGTACTACATGTGTACGATTTTCCTCTGCCTCATATCTCTGATATAAGGATATTTCATCTCATCATGTTTTGATCCATTAGGAAACACTGGGTTCTCAAGGATCTTTACACATGGCTCTTGGTTATCATCATAGGATCCATCTAATGGTCAAGTAAATATGTTAGAAGCTTGTGAAGCCACATTGCTCCACACACTCACTGCTATATATACTCTTCCTCTGTGGTACTCAAGGTCACATAGTTTTGTTTCTTGCTACATTAGGAAACCATGGGAAAATTTATGGTAAGACAACAACCAGATGTGCTCTTCCGGTCCACTGTACTCTCTACTCAATCTGTATCGGCATATCCTGCAAACTCAATTTCACACTGGAGGCATATATCAATCCATATCCAACTGTGCCTCATATATATCTCAATACATGCTTTACCTCTATCTAGTGAGTCTGTCTCGACTGACTCATGGATTGACTAAGCACATTCACTGAATAGAATGAATCAATCCTGGTGTTAACCAGATACATCAATGATCCAGTCAGTTGTGGATCAATCTCGTCTGAATCATCATCATTCATTTTCTTCAAATCCATCACGGTGGTTTTGCATTATGTCATACTGAACTTCTTGATATTCCCACTGTAGGTTTTCTTTGACTTAGGAAAATCTCATCAGTTCTCTATCATACTTCTTGTCCCAAGAAGTGGTGCATCATACTCATATCCTTCATCTCGAAATCATAAGTCAAAGCTTACTTGTATCCAACAACAAGGCTTTCTGAATAAGTCTTTAAAATCAGGCTCTCGTCATCAACACTGTAATAATATAGGTTTGGATTAGCAACGCTCTTGCTAAAACACAAAATCATCAAGAATCCATCCATCTGATATAGTTTCCAACTCATGGATTGTAGTACGGATGGAAGTTTATTGGATCACGTGTCTTATCATAGAAAACTCCATCTGATTGTGAGAAACCTCTGGCTATAGATGTTTTTTTGTATTTCTCGACACTTCTATTAGCTGCATGCTTGATCTTATAGATCCACTTGGAAGTCATCACAGACTTCCCTTTTGGTCTCTGAACAATATCTTATACATCATTCTTTTAAGACATACTGGTATTCTTCTGTTGTGGCATCTTGCCATAACTATTCTCTTGTTGCTTTTCTAAGACAAGAAGGCTCAATATCAATGAAATGGCTCATGACTGAAGGAGAGATTGGGAATCTCTTTTTCTTTCTCGGGATGTGCCTTGAGAGGCTTGTATGTTTCTCTGCCTCTTTTCATAGTGAGTCTAGGTAGGACTTTTATGCCCTACTGCAATATCTATGAATATATCAACTGGAGCAACTGGATCAATTTGGATAAGATATGTCTCCCTCTGAACTATTGAAGGGGGATAAGATATTTGTCTTACTGTCAATCTCCATTTGAGATTCTCTAGATATTTGAAAGGCTATCTTTTCTTCAAGGACAATGTTTCTGCTTGTTCTTGTATAATGAACAAATTAAATATGGTTTGGAATATTGTGCCTGAGATAATGGTCCAACTCTTTGAGAGCTCCTATACTAGGAATGATATCCTTCATTTATTTGAAAAAGAAATCAACTATAAAATTATGGATCAATTGATTTACCTAGTTTGTAGTCATGTCCTTTTAGAGGAAGTATTTCTCCTCTCTCTTCTCTTCACTCTTTTGAGGTGGATATGGATAAATGTCAACGGTGGAAGCATATTGTCTTCCCTTCTTCCTGGTTGGAAAATTTCTTTCAATGTGTCCATACTTGTCACATCTGAAGCACTGGATTTCCGAAACATCTCTTCTTTAATAACTTGGATTGGATGAAGACTTTTCACCTTGAAATGTTTGCCTAAAATTTCTTTTGAATTTTCCTCCCTTCTTTGTATGAAGTGCAAGAGCATGATTTTCTTCTGAAGAATCTTCCACTCCTCTATTTCTAAGTCTAAGTTCTTCTTGAGTGAAATATGTCCATAGTCGATCAAAGGTTGGTAGATCTCCTCTTCCACTGATACTCTGAATGGAAAGCTCCCATGATTTTGGAAGATTCTGGAGAGTGGTTAAGACAAGTTCTCTATCAGACATGATTTCCACAATGGCCTCTAGTTGTTCTTTAGTCTCTGATAAATTTATAAAGAAGAGTGCAACTGTATCACCCTTCGTCATCTTGGTACTTTGAATTTGTGTCTTTAAGGTAAGATTTCTGAGAGTGTTGTCACTTTCAAACATTCCTTTTAAAGCTTCATACATATCATATGATGTCTTCAAATTGGCAATACAAGGCAAGAGGTGATCTCTTACTGAGTAGATGATTATTTTTCTTGCTTTGGCATCTTCTTCCTTTCTTATCTTCTTCTCTATATCTGTAGTTGTGGTTGGTAGAATTTTAGTTGTCACATCCAAGAGATCATCTTCTTCAAAAGTGACTAGAATATTTGATTTCCAGGGGTTGAAGTTGCTTGCTCCATCAAGCCTATCTTCTACTAATGTTTTGTTCTTCATTTGATTGGTTTCTTCAAATTCTTGCCAAATGGATTTTGAAAACCTAATGATTAGGTTGAATTAAAAACCTTGGATTATATTGGAATTATTACTATCATAAATCAATTTGATAGTATCATAGAGATGCTTGCTGATTTAGGAAAATGTTTCTTTAGAAATCTAGAATTAATATTCTGTAGGAGATTTCGGTACCCTAGAAACCCTAGGGCCAAAAATAAAAATTTCTCAGAATTTCATTTTGACAGCTTCTGGAGATGCATTGGAAGAGGCTGTACTCTTCTATGCCAAAAGTAGCCCTAGCGTCCAAGTATTAAGAACTGAATCACCACTGAAAGGCCGTACAAAGTTTTCTGGAAACCCTAGAAGGGTTGTACGATTCTACAAAAGGTGTGCTGAGACTTAGTGGATTCTTGTGCAATGGGTTCTTTCAATACCTATGCTCTAATACCATGTTGATTTTTCAATAAAATAGGTTAAGTATGAAGTTCATTCCATTTTTAGCATTTAACCATAACCATAAATGTTGCAACAAGCTTTGAATTTATAAGATATTGTACCATAAGCCATTTGTGATATTACTGTACAAGATCACACAACAATAAATTCAAATCTTGCAAGGCCTCCCATACCAGGAAGTTTGAACATATAAAGTTATTACTTGTTTCCCATACTTACTTGGGAACCATACTAATTGGTGCATGGTTAATAGATAGTGGAGCCACATGTCATATGGCAAGAGCATGAGAGTTGTTCGAGAGCTTCACAAAGTATGACTCAAATATGTATGTGTAACTTGGTACGGGGACCAAGCATGCAGTGTAGGGATATGGAACAATGCCATTCCCAATGGATTTAGGAGGTGTGTTGAGAGTGACAAATGTGCTATGGGTGCTATAACTTAGGAGGAGTGTGCTCTCATTCTCAATGATTGAGAAGAAGGGATTTGAAGTATTATTCAAGGATGGACAAGAACTAATCAAGCCCAGACGATATAACTCAGACATAACAATTGTTCTAGGAGTTAGAGAGAGAAAATTGTATAGGAAAAGGGATAGCTTATGCAAGCTATGATAAGCAACAGAGTGACAGAGAAAAATGAGTAGGTAGCTTCGAAGGTTTAGCAACTCAAAGGGAGTCATCCTTTAGGTTCAGGTGGGAAGGAGCAACCTTCCAAGTCTGTCAAGGAGGAGTCATGGTTCAAGATGACTGTGTAGGATTCTCAAGAGAAGGAGGCTTCCAGAAACATGATCAGAGGGAAGTCTTCGATGACAAGTCCAAGAGATATGGTAGGGATAGATTTCTCTTCAGAGGGAGAATCCAATCAGGAGGATTGGAGAGTAGACATGGTAGTTGATATGGTAACGAAGACAAAGCCATATTCAGGTGGAAAAAGTACCTTCTTGCTAAGAAGGAGTGTTGATGCATATAGCATTAGAAAGGTTTCCACATTGGCTTGTGTCTAGCATGTGGAAGTCATTCATAGCCTTCTAACTATGAGACTTTACTTTAATTAAAGTAATTTTCAAATTAAAGTGCTTTTATTAGTGAGTTGAGTTTTATTTAAGGAAATGATTTAATCAACATTAGTGAATTAAATAATAGTCATTGATCTCAAGTGAGGTGAGAAGTAATATCAACCGTCAATCACTTTGGAGATTATGGTTAAGTCATATCTTAATATTATAAAAGCAATGCTAGGGTAAAGGAGAAGATACTTCTACACAGAGATATCAAAGAAGGAATTTTGCTAGTGTGAAGTCATTTGAGAGTGTAGAAGCAAAGAAGGAATTTTTCTTACACATTGTATGAGTGAATGAGATCTCATAGAGAGAGAGAGTGAAGAGTATTTAATCCAAGTGTTGATGCAGAGAGAGTTGGATTGTGAAGGAATGTGATTCAAATAGATCTTGGATAGGTGGAGAAGGACTTCCATCTAGAGATCTAGGCAAAGGAAGAGAGAGAGAGAGAGTAGTCGAAGGATGGCCCGCCACAGAAAATTCAAGCTTTCTAGTATGGGTCTCACATAAAGTGTGTGTTTTGGCATTATAGTCGTGCAGATAACACATAAAAGCACCGGTATCAAGGTAACAATTTCATTGTTTCCATATAGGATAATACAACAAGTTTGGTAGTAGATCAACCATTCAGGTGCATATGCACTTTGTCTCTTTTCTAATTGGCCATTTTCCTAGGTATGGGAGCCCTTGTAAGCTTTAAATTTATTTGAATGATAAGATTAGTTGATGGGAATAATATCTTTGTGTATTGTGCATGGGATTTTTGGTTTCCTTATTTAGTCTTTCATTGTAATGTTTAGTCGATAACTAAGCTGTGCTTTGATTCAATAAGTGATTTATTTGGAATTAACTACTAGGTGATGGGTTGAGAGAAAAATCAACATTGATATCTTCTTGTCACCATGATGAGGAATAATTTGCATTATATTATATATTAATATCTAAGGGTGTATCCTTAAGAATTAGATATTATTGATAACTTCAACAAGAAAATGAAATGAAATTATATTAATGTCCGTTGATGACAAAAGTAGGCAATGGGACTGGAAAGTACAATTTTCTCAGAAGGGTGGTAGGGGGAGTGCCAAATTCATCTCCCAAGAGTACAAAATAAAAACCTAGAGCTAGAATAGAAAGAAAGGAAACCCTGCTCATTGTCGATACCAACTATATTAATCCATTTTGTATATTGATTTGATCATATCTGATATGAATGGTTTGTAGATCACATGCATTTTTTATGCTAATTGGTATTGAACTATATATATGATATGTGTAGTGTCCCCAAGGCCAAGCCTCGTTACAGATCATGATATATGCAATGAATTGTAAATGTGTTCTATAGGCTAGTGAGCCAAGTTTTGTATAAGCTGGAAGGCTTATGTGGTTGTTAGGCCAGGAAGCCTAAGTGTTTGAAGGCCAGGAGCCTGTTGTTGTACTTGTATGTATGTAGAATATTTAATAAAATATAAACACCGCCAGGTGCAGACCGACCACGATGAATGAGTGAAGGGGGACTGAGCGTCCACATAGTGGGCAAGGAATTAGGGGATGGAAGGTGGGAAAGGGGCTAAGTGTTGAGCCTAGGGGGCTTAAACCTGGAAATAATATTTTAATATTATTTCAAAAGATATGTGCATCATATGTTTCTATCCTAAGTCCTTTTGGAAGGACACGTGATTTCCCAAGTGGTGGGAGGAACGCATGCAGTCCCATGGGTGACAAGTGTCAACCTTGGCACATGCACTAAAAGGATGGGACGAGCCGTGAGAAGAGTTCCTCCTCCTCCATTCGACCCGGTACGGCCCTGAGTGTGATGGGTG
>ML792965.1:193326-214583 GCA_009831015.1 Picea engelmannii | reverse complement strand
TCCTTTTACCCCACTTAAATGTTCAAGTACAAGATGATTCAAAATGAAAATGTCTCCTTGGTATATATAGGAGACTAGGAGGTATAATTACAAATAATGGCCTAAAGGCGACATAATTAAAATATCATTACTAATCTAAATTAAAACTAATGGCCTAAAGCCAACATAAATAAAATAGCATTACTAATCTAATATGCCCCAATTAAGGGGTAATGAGCCAACATTAGGGCTTAACATCCTTGGTATATCAAAGTGCACCCAAACCTGTTTAAGGAACATGTTTGTTGCTTCTTTTCCTTTGATGATATTTTTACAAGGAATGAGAGTGCACATCTTGTTGAACCCATCAACTACCAAAAATACATAGTCATGTACCTTCCTGGTTGTTGGTAAACCTCCCAAAAAATCCATGGAAATACTTTCCCAAGGTTGAGTGGGTATAGGTAAGGGATGGTATAGACCTTGCTTCTTGTTACTAGGGTTGTTGGTACAACAAAGTATACATCCTCTAATATACTATGCTACATCTTATTTCATTTTGGGACAGTACACACAACTCTGTAATTTGGAAACTATCTTCCCAACACAAAAATTTCCTTCAACCTTGGAGGTGTGAGCCTATCTGATAAGCTGCAATCATTCACATTTAAGGACACAGAGCTTTTTGTTCTTGTAGAGTAAACCATTCTGGAAATTATAGTTAGCCTTGATTTCACCTTCTTCTCTATGAATTTGGCCCTATAGCTGCTAAAACACCTCCTTGAAGTCCTCATCTTCTATGTATGCCTCTTTGTATGCATCATGGATAAAAGGATCCATGTGCATCAAATTTTCCAAATCCACAACTTGTATGTGGGTGGCCTTGAAAGCATGTTTTCCAACTTGTTTGTGGTGTCCTTATTACACTTGATGACTAGATGAAATTTCTATAAGAACCCCATCTATTTGTAGTGCCTGTTTTGTTGTAACTTACTTTGAGCTTGCAAATACTAAAGTGACTGGTGATATGTGTGGATGATGGTATCATTTCCCATCAGATAATGCTTCATCTTTTTGACATATTGTACCAATGCATAGATCTCCATGTCATAGGTAAGCTATTTGAGGATTTCCCTATGAAATAATTCATAATGATAGAAAGAAGGCCTTCCTCCCTGCATAAGGACTACTCCCATGGCATACCAACTTGCATATGTCTCCACTTCGAAGGGATTCTGCAATTTTTTTAGTGCAAGCAATGGTTCTTGACCGATATTTATTTTTATCTCATCAAAGGCATCATGTTGATTCTTCCCCCACTGGAAACTCTAACATCATGTTATTATTACCTGGAGTGGTGCAGCTACTGCTGAAAACAAAGCTATGAACTTACACAAGCACTGTTTTTCCCTAGCAAAGCTCCTAACTTCTGTGCAATTCGTAGGAACTGGCCATTTCGTGATGGCCTCCATATCGGGAGGATCTAACTTGAGCTCACATCCACCAATTACATGCCCTAGATACACCAAATACTGCTAAGAAAAATTGCATTTCTTGAGATTGGCTAACAACTGGTGCTTCTTGAGGGTCTCTAACACCCGCGTAAGATGTGATATATTCCTCTCCCAGGTAGCACTATAAATCAATATATCATCTGAATAGACAATGATAAATGAATCTAGATAAGGGCATAACAAATCATTCATTAATATCCTAAATGTAGCTGGTGTGTTTCATAACCAATCACTCATACAAACCTTACCTTGTCTTGAAGGAATTATTCTAGGTATCTTCTTCTTTGACTCATACATGGTGATATCCTAATTTCAAATCCATCTTAGTTAAGTACTTGGCATGTTGCAGTTGGTCCAATAGATCATTGATCATGGGAAGAGGGTATCGATTCTTTAATGTAATCTTGTTCAATGCCATGTGATCAACACACATTATCCTAAGTCCCATCATTCGTAGGCACAATTATGATGGGTGACCCACAAAGTGAGGTACTTGGTTGAATCACATCCTACTCCAACAACTGCTACAACTACCTCTTTACTTCATGTTCTTCCAGAACATACTATCTATACAACCTAATATTCGGTAAGGGGGAGTGTGGCAATAATTGGATTTTGTGCCGCACTTCCCTCTTAGGTGGTATCCTTTTAGGCTCCTAGAACACTCCCCTTTATGCCTTTATAAACCCCTCCAATTCATGTTTTTGCTCCTTAGTACACCCTTCCAAGGATTTATTTACTTTTAATGACTCTTTACCAGATTAACTTTCCCTTAGGAAAAGTAAAACATATTTATTATTGGAACTAATAAATTGCTTGTCTTGGTTAGCACATACTAGTGAGATATTTGACTTGCCTTTATGCACGTTGATGATGTAGGGCTTCCCATCCTTGATTATTCGGTTCTGGTTGGCTCTCCGCATGAATATTGCATCCCTCATAAACATGTAGGGGATTCCAAAAAGTACTCCACATCGTCAAGGGGTACTACATCCAATTATGCTTCATAAATAAAATCAACACTTTAGCAAATTTAATCTTACACGGTTTTGTTACCTTGATCTTTGCATCCTTGTTTATCCATCCCAATGGATATGGGATAGGATGATCTTGAACCTCCAATACAAGCTTACGGACCATATCCACTGCTATGAGATTATCCTATGAACCATAGTTAAACATAGCATCTATATTAGTCTTCTTGACTTGAATATTGGTTTGGAAGAGTTTGGTCATCTCTTTCTCTTCTTGGTGATGAAGGATACTCAGATTGACCTCCTTCTGCATTGATGTGTAGACAATATTCTCATCCACATATGAGCTACTTTCAACTTGATTGTTTGAATTTGTGGCTAGAATATTCTTTTTCTTTTCTTCTTTCTTGCGGTTCTTTGGGTTCAACTTTGGATGTAGTTTCCAACACTTTTCCTCAGTGTAGCCATAAATATTGAAATGATATCAATGGTTTCTAGGATCCTTGCACTGAAGTGTAGTGGTTGAAATCTTCTTATCCTTTCCCCCTTTCCACTTTTTCTTCCCCTCCTTGGAATTCATCTTCATATCCTTTCCCCCTTTCCAATTCTTCTTCCCCTCCTTGGAAGCTTCTCAATGATCTTTATGTTTGGAACCACTTGGCTACCCTTTCTTGTGGCCTATGTTTTCCAGATATTGTGCCTATACACATGCCTCATCCACTGTCCTTGGATTGAAAACAATCACTTTCTTTTGTAGATGACTATGTAGACATCCTAGTTACTTGAGGAGTACATATGTGTTCTTGGGAGAGATACCTAGCATGATGTCCATCTTCCCTAACTCAGTGACCGTGTACTCCTGTACACTCTTCCCCGACCTTTTCTTGAAGTAATGCCAACAAATCAATTGGTCCTCTACATACCCAATAGGATAGATATGGGAATTAATGAGGGTTGTGAAATCCTCCCACTTAGTTACTAGTGGATCACCCTCCAACCTAAGTGTCTTCATGTGATTTTCTCACCAGGTTAAAGCATGACCCTCTAACTTTAGTTTGAAAAATGATATATTTTTCTCCTCATATACATGGTGAACATTGAAATTAACTTCTAGTTGTTGCAAAAAATGATTCAATTTTAATGCATTAAGGTCACTTTGGTATGGATTGATGTCCACTTTTGCTTCCATCTTAAATAGGGAATGTGAAGGGTTTATGGCACTGGAACTTGGTTTATCTTTCTCAAGTTTTTTCCACAACTCCTTTTCTGGGTCTTCATTATCTCTCGATTTTCCATTTGATTTGATCTCTTAGTTTGAGCCTCCAACTTCTCCAAACAGTTTTAGCTTGCTTGCTAAAGCTACCATGAGGAGGGACATATTTTTAGATATGTTAGCAACGTTCTCTTCCATCCTCATAAATATCTCCTCTTCCATATCTCGAGGGTTTTTATGAACAAATTTGTCCACCATGACTAGGGTTCTATGAATTTCTTCTTAAACCAAATTATAGATCCCTGCAACTTTCCACAAATACCCCAATAAAACATGATATGATACCAATATGATCTATAAACTGTCGTGGATATTCCATTGGAATAGTTCGTCACAACGAATATGATAAAGAACACTGAAATATAAACTATGAAGGTTAAATTCCTTTAGATTCTAGAATCTTTAGCTATTGATTTTCTTCTTGTGCATGAAATATTTGAAATGCAAAAAATAGAGAACATTAAAACAAAATCACACACCATTCAAAAAATAACACATTTTTTCTCTGGGAAATTCTTACGGGAGAAAACCCAGCTAGAAGGTGAGGCCACTCTTCTTTCTTTTCTATGGTATGGAAACAATGAAAGTACAAAGGAGAGGGCACTCTCTATGGAGTCACCCGAGACCTGTGGCCTATTAGGATGCTACATAACATTAAATCCCTCTGTTATGCTCTCTAATTTTCTCATTCGCGTTGGTTTTTCTCCACTATGGAACAAAATACAATAACATAGAATGTAACCCCTTCTCCTCCTAGCACCATGGTATTTAACATAGCCCAATAACCATCTAAGGTTAGGGTTTTGAATTTCCCAACCCTCAATTGTGATAAGGTTTTGGACCTTCTATAATATTCTTGAAAGTCCTCACATGGATACCCCCCAAATGCATGAGTAATAGGGGTTGACATGACATCCTCTTGTAGCATTGTGGTCAACATGATAGATCAACCTGCAGGAGGCATAAATTTTGTATACAAGCTCCAATTGATGCGATTTTTGCACTGTTGGAAGGTCTCAATGTGTAGAATAGTGCCATAGGGTCCAAGTTGCAGCGGGGAAATTTTTAACCCAAAAATATCTTTTGACACCTCAAAATGGCTCTGAAAGGTTTCAAACCCCAATTTTCCATACTGGGACTTGCCATTAAAATGACCCTACAAGCCAACTCCAATTGTTTCCACTCTGAAAGCATCGAGATATATGAAAAATAATATAATGATCCAATCGAGATCAATAAGTGGTTTACCAGAGGATATTGTGATATTTTTAGTAACACTTATGGGTCTTTACATCTTGATATTGGTCAAGCAAGTATAGGATGGGAATTTTACATTTGACAAAGATTATGAGGCTTAACCATGGTTAAAGATGCATTGAAACACTAGGAATTTTCTATGGAATCTTTGGCTTCCAAGTGGGATATGGTTGTCATTAGTAATGGGTCTAGGGGCCTAAACCATGGTAAAAAAGGAAATCAAGGGACTTACATATGAAAATGAACCTTCTATGCCTTAAGCCTTATGAAAACGTCCTCCAAACACATCACATGATATCTCTATGGAGCCTTTGACCCCCAAGTGGTATTTTGGGTGCCATTAGTCCATGCTTCATAAAGGAGACATGCCTAAGGGAGTTAACTATACCTAGGAGAGGAAAATAGGTCCTAATGCTAAGTATTTCCTTTTGAAACATAGGTCTGAATGCTAAAGGTGAGGTAAGTTCTACAAAGTTATGATTTTTTTTTATAAAAAGGTGCGTGCATTATTAACACATGCGGGTTGTTATCAAGTCCAAAAAGAATGGTTGACTACTTTGGTTTTAGTTTCAGATTGACAAACTTGGTAGTTAAAGTTTGCATAATCAAAAACACATCCATTTTTCTAGTTTCCTATTCTCATCTCCTTTTTCAACAATGTTTTTAAATATGACTCACATATGTATTGCCGATGAAATTACACACACATAAAAATATTTGTGTGTGTGTGTGTGTATAGAAGGAAAATAATACAATTTTTTTATTGTTTTTTATTTGTACGTATATCATAATTTTAAAATACATAGATATTTTATTTATGACATAAAGTTTTGGGTGAATCCATGATTTTGGATCACACTTTTTAGCAATTCATGCACATAAAAATGGCCTATGCACACCCGCAATCGAGGTTCTACCTTGATACATGATTTAAGTCCTCAATCAAGTCTTTTAAACAAAAAACAACTATATATATGTCAAAAATACCTCAAGGTTTTAAAGCCTTGGATCGAGGTTTAATCCCTAATCAAGGGATTGGAAATATAAAATCATCCCCCATTTTTGTAGGTTTTCATGGAGTTGCAAATTTCAGTAGGTGAAATCCTTTTCATCTCTTCCACGAAAGGTGACAAAATTGGCACATCTAGATTTGTCGTTGAATTTTCTATCCAATGACATAATTTTATTGTTTTTTTATTTTATACAATATTTTTTATTCATTCTTTTCTAAAATTTAAACAATCTTAAACAACAAACAAATTATAAAAAATGTGTGCACTATGTGGATGTTCCCTTTTTCAAAAGGGTATTTCTAGTTTTTCATTTTATTAAACAAGAAAAACAATTATTGAAAACATAAAGATATATAAAATGCGATTAAAATATTAAATTTTCTAAAAATTAAAAATGCAAAATTTGAGAACAAAATTCACTTGTTAACTTTTTTAAAAATTTACAAGGGCAAACATTTATTTAAATGCAAATTTAACACATTAAATATCATCAACACATATATATAAACAACACAATTCTCTACAGCTTTTCCATAACCAAAACTAAAGTAGCTACCAACAATACACTAATTTTGTTTTTCATTATTTTAACATCAACCACTAATAACACATAATATTTTATTTAGATAATGCATTATTTTAATATTTAATCAATTTGATTTATATACAATATTATAAGACTTATCATTTATTTTGAAAAATGAATTTTGTTATTAATCTTTTAGTTATTTTATATTCCAAATTACCATTTTTCTTTATACTGTATACCATGAACGTTGATCTTCTTTTAAATGGAATTAGTGCAAACAATGTTATTTGTTTTCTCAATTGTGTTTTTTTCCCTTTGTTATCCCTTTTTTTTTTTGAGGGGGCCAAACATCATCCAAATTACATACTTTGAACATTTTAAGTTTCTTTTTGAATTAAGGAAATAAATTCATAGATGTAGTGTTGAACTTTATTTTTCGTTCATTACTATAAATCAAAATATATATTGCTAAAGTTTACTAAAGTTACATTTTATAAGTGAGTAATTAATTAGAAGAGTTGTTAGGTTGGTTGAGATATTTCTTTAATTTATTTTTTCTAAAGTAAGAATAAATTAGATTTGATAACAACTTGTGAATTCTATATAGTAGAGTTGATTTTTTGTAATTGTATTATTTATTCATAATATATTCAATATCATTTTTTTGGTGTGTGATAACATTGTGTACTTTTCCATTTTCTATCATGATATCAAAATTAGATTAGACTTAACTTCCTCACGAGAGGTCCCAAGAATATGAGAGAGATTTGAGAGTTAATCCTCTGTACATATGTAGGATTAGCATAGCAGAGTAGATTTTGTTGTTGTTGAGCATATCATTTACTATGTGTTGCTACATATGTAGGATTAACATAAGATTAGCATAGGAGAGTGGATTGTTTTTTTGGTTTGTTGTAGCTTTTAATGTGTGTTTGAAGTAAGAATTGTTAAATTTCTGGGTTGGATATGTGTTATATTCTTTGCACGACTAGCTCTAATGTCTGCTACATTGCACTGGGTGCGCAGAGGGGCGATAGCCCCCAATTGTTTTTTTGCCTCGGGAAACATGTCGCCTTTTTGTCGATTGTTTTTTATTTCTGGTTATTAGGGTTGTTGACTAATCTAGGTCATTGGGTTAGGGTTTTGAATGTTGTTGGATCCTATATTATGGGTGCGTAGGGGGATTTGATGGGGGGGGGCACTATCCCCCCTGCGTAGGGGTTCAGCGGCAGGGCCCTCGATTTTTAATTTTTTTTGGCCTTGGTAAACATGTCTCCTTTTTGCCTAGTTTTTTTGTGCCGCCTTGATTTTTGTGTCCATTGTTGGGATTTTTTTCGACACATGGTTTTTTGCCAATGTTTTTATTATTTTCGGTTAAGGAATTAGGGTTGTTGACTAATCCAGGTCATTGGGTTAATTTTTTTGGATGATGCTGACTCCTATATGTATATTATATTGTAAACAACGTATGAAGTGAATGAATATAGAGTATGTTGGCTTTCCCGGTTTGGGTTTCCAGGGGAAAAATATCTGTGTAATGTGTGTATTTTCTATTGTATCTTTTTTGTTCTTTTACTAAAAACATGTTTGTAGTAAATAATTGTACAAGGTTAAAATCTACATTTGGTATCAGAGCAATTATTGACTTCAGGGGAATTCCTTTGTGTTCAAGGGTTTGGCTCGGGACTGTGATAATCCTTGTTACAGTGGGAGATCTACGATATTGATTCTTCAGGTCAAGAGAAATGGTGAGTAGTTCAAAAATGGAGATTGAGAAGTTGAATGGGAAAAGTTTTGAGTTGTTGAAGCTCAATATCGAAGATCTGTTGGTGGACAGAGATCAGTGGATCACAGTGGATCCAGATACTGCACCTACAAGGAATTCAATAGATGACTGGAAAAATTTAGATCAGAAGGTGAAGAGCACAATCTGACTGTGTCTCTCAGATTCAATATTACTGAATGTGTCAGAGGAAGCTACAACCAAGGATTTATGGGATAAGTTGGGGAAGTTGTATCAGTCTAAGTCCCTAGTAAATAAACTATTCCTGAGAAAGAAGTTGTATAAATTGAGGATGAGAGATGGAGACTCAGTGGCAGAGCATTTGAACGCCTTCAATACTGTGATAATTCAGTTAGTATATGTTGAGATTAAAATTTCATATGAAGATAAGTGTACCAGTTTATTGTTCTCTTTAACAGACTCGTGGGATATTATGGTTGTGGCCATAGGTAGTAATACAACTTCCTTTAAGTTTGATGAAGTGGTCTCATCCTTGTTGTAGGAGATGAGATGGAAGAACATGGAAGGACATAGCACATATGCATTATTTGCAGGAGGAATCTCCCAGAAAAGAAATAGATCTAAGTCATCAAGTGGGAGATCTAAGTCTAAGGGTAGATCTAAATCTCCTAGAAAGTTTGTAAAGGTATGTTGGAGATGTGGAAAAGAAGGGCACTACAAGAAGTAGTGTAGATCCAAAGTTGAGAAAAAGAAGGGATTTGAAGAAGCTCATTCTACAGAAGAAAATACCTTCAAGGAAGGAGGAGGGGATGTGTACTTGGATTCTTCAAGAACACATGTAGATCATGAGGCATGGTTAGTTGACTTAGGTGCATCATGTCATATGA
The DNA here is from genome assembly GCA_009831015.1 of Picea engelmannii. Taxonomy (NCBI): domain Eukaryota; kingdom Viridiplantae; phylum Streptophyta; class Pinopsida; order Pinales; family Pinaceae; genus Picea; species Picea engelmannii. The sequence goes on along the minus strand of ML792965.1, from coordinate 205,413 downwards.
CTCCCCACAGGGAGTGGTTCTATGAATATGAAAGGCATGATGGAGGTAAATCCCAGAAAAGAAATAGATTTGAGTCATCAAGTGGGAGATCTAAGTCTAAGGGTAGATATAAATCTCCAAGAAAGTTTGTAAAGGTATGTTGGATATGTGGAAAAGAAGTGCACTACGAGAAGCAATGTAGATCCAAAGTTGAGAAAAAGAAGTGATCTGAAGAAGCTCCTTCTACAGAAGAAAATACCTTAAGGAAGAAGGAGGGGATGTGTACTTGGATTCTTCAAGCACTCATGCATATCATGAGGCATGGTTGGTTGAATCAGGTGCATCCTTTCATATGACTCCCCATAGGGAGTGATTTTGTGAATATGAAAGGTATGATGGAGGTAATGTTTTCCTCGATGATGAATCGACAACCATAATCATAGGACGAGGAAAATTCAAGTTGAGGCTCATAGATGGAAGGATTAGAACAATACCTGGTTTTATGCACATCCCAGGATTGGCCATAAATTTGATTTCTGTAAGAAAAATGGACAATGTAGGGGTACAAATAATATTTGAAAAGGAAACCTGCAGGATGGTTCAAGGAGCAATGGTGTTGTTGAAAGGAGTTCGGCTCATAACTCTGTATAAGCTACAAGGAAACACTATTAGTGATGGTTGTAATAGTTTCATTTTTCCTGATATTGGAGTTGAGAAGAAAGAACTCCTACAGTCTATGGAGAAAAGGTTATGTTGTGGTATCAAAGATTAGGGCATATCAGAGAGAAGGGTTTTCGACTGCTACACATAAAAGGTATGGTTGAAGGTATGTCTAATTACTCTCTGGATTTTGATTTCTATGAACATTGTGTATATGGGAAGCGGAATCAGGTAAGATTCCCCACTAGTGCAATGAGGGCAGAAGGAATTTTACAGCTAGTTCATAGTGATGTGTTTGGACCTGTGTCAGTTCCATCATTGGCAAAATCTGTGTACGATGTCTCATTTATAGATGAATTTTCGAGGAATACTTGGATATATTTTCTCAGGAAGAAATTTGAAGTCTTTGATAGGTCTAAAGAGTTTAAGGCTCTTGTTGAGAATCAAAAAGAGAAAAAAATTAAGGTGTTGAGGACAGATAATGGTGGACAGTTATGTGGGAATGAATTTGAACAATTTTGTAAGAAGTGTAGTGTAGCAAGGAAAAATAATACTCCATATACACCTCAATAGAATGGAGTTGTAGAAAGGATGAACAAGATGTTGATGGAAAAATCAAGGTGCATGCTTAGTGGTGTCGGGTTAGGGAAATAATTATGGGCAGAGGTAGTGAGTACCGCATGTTACCTAGTCAACAAATCACCCTCGTCAACACTAGATGATAAGACTCCACAAGAGGAATGGACTGGTAATAAACCTTCTCTCACACATCTCAAGGTATTTGGCTGTGAGGCCTATGTTCATATTCCAAAGGAAAATAAGAGTAAGATAGATAAGAAGGCTTAAAAGTGCATCTTTATTAGGTATAAAGATGGTCTTAAAGGTTAAAATCTTTGGAACCCATAAACTAAGAAGGTTGTGTATAGTTGAGATGTGGTATTTAGAGAAATAAAATATGTTTTCAAATAGGATGTCCTACCAATTAAGGAAGAACCAGAGAAAATAGAGTTTGATTTAAAGGATGATGAATCAAACTCTACATAAGAACATGAATCATAAGAAGAAGATCATCATACTCTAGTATTGAGGAGATCGGTTCAGGAAAGAAGGCAACCATAAAGGTATAGTCCACCTAATTTTCGTTCAAATTTTTCTTTTTTTTATTATTGATGATGATCCTAGAATTGTCAGGGACGCAGTGAATTTAGAGGATGGAAAACTATGGAAAAAGACCATGGATGAAGAAATGGAAACCTTGGATAAGAATGAGGCTTGGGATCTAGTGGATTTTCCAACTGGAAGAAAGCCCATTGGAAACAACTGGGTATTTAAAAAGAAGTTGAATGCAGAAGGCAAAGTGGAGAAATACAAAGCTTGGTTAGTAGCAAAGGGTTATTCCTAGGTTGAGGGAATTGATTTTGGTGAGATTTTTTCTCCTGTTGCCAAGTTAACTTATATTATATTTCTATTATCTATTGTTGTTACATTTGATTTTGAAGTAGAACAGATGGATGTGAAGACAACATTCTGACATGGGGATCTAGAAGAAGAAATCTATATGAAGCAACTAGAAGGCTTTGTTGTGAAGGGAAAGAAGGAGTTGGTATGCAAGCTGAAAAAGTCCCTGTATGGATTAAAATATTCACCAAGGATGTGGTATCAAAAATTTGATACTTATATGCTGGTACTTGGCTTCACAAGAAGCAAAGATGATCACTGTGTGTATTTTAAATTAATTGGTGATCATTTGATTTATTTGGTCTTGTATGTGGATGACATTTTGCTAATAGGAAAAAACAAGGAGATTATTCAGGATGTGAAAACTCAGTTGTCCTCTAAATTTGACATGAAGGATCTTGGTGCTGCAAATTTCATTTTGGGCATGGAAATTGAAAGAGATCAGAAAAATAGGAAACTCTGGTTAAATCAGAGAAAATATGTGGAGACAATATTGCAGAGGTTTAATATGCATGCATGTAAATCGATCAGGGTTATGATTCTTGTTGGTGTAAAGTTATCTGCGGATCAGTGTCCCAAGACATAAGAAGAGGAGGAGGACATCTCTCATGTTCCATATGTGAGTGCAATTGGCAGTTTGATGTATGCAATGGTCTGTACTAGACCAGACATTGCACATGCAATGGGAGTTTTGAGCAGCTATATGTCAAAACCATGGAAGGAGCATTAGACAACAGTAAAGAGGGTTTTCAAGTATTTACGTGACACTAGTAAAGAGGGTTTTCAAGGATTGTGCTACCAAGGAAGACCAGGATTGGAAAGAGTGTTAGACATACATGGCTTTATGGATGCAGACTGGGCTGGAGATCTACAAATGAGTATGTGTTTAACCTATTTGGAAGAGGAATAAGTTGGATGAGAAAAGACAGCCTATAGTGGCACTTTCAACTCTAGAAGCTGAATACATGGCAGCCACTCATGCAAGAAAGGAAGCAATATGGTTACAAAGATTGTGCTCAGGTATTGGGTTGGTACAATAAGATATAAGGATAGATTGTGACAGTCAAAGTGCAATTTTTCTAGCAAAGAATCCATATTATCATTCAAATACAAAGCATTTTGATGTTCAATATCACCTTGTCAGAGAAATGGTTGAAGAAAAGAAAGTGTTGTTGATGAAGGTGGACACTTTGAAGAATGTTGTAGATTCATTAAAAAAATATGTGAGCACGGGGAAGTTCTCTTGGTGTAGAGGATCTATGAGCATTGTTTCCCTAGATTGTTGACTATGTAACCCTATAATCCCTTGTATGCAAAGAAAACAACAATTGGGATAATGTTGGTTATGTGTTATATTCTTTGCACGACTAGATCTAGTGTCTTCTGTGTTGCATCAGGCACGCAGGGGGGGCGCTAGGCCCCCCCTTCAGGGGTTGTAGGGGGTTCAAGGGAAACACCCCTCATTTTTTTTCCTTAGGAAACATGTCACCTCTTTGCCTCGTTTTTCATGTCACCTCGATTTTCATGTCCATTGTTGGGAATTTTTTTGGCGCATGGTTTTTTGCCAATGGTTTTCTATTTTTGGTTAAGGAATTAAGGTTGTTGACTAATACAGGTCATTGGGTTAGGGTTTTGGATGTCACTGGATCCTATATGTATATTGTATTGTAAACAATGTATGAAGTGAATGCATATAGAATATGTTGGTTTTTTCGGATTGGGTTTCTTGGGGAAAAATATCTGTGTAATGTGTGTATTTTCCATTGTATCTTTTCTGTTCTTTTACAGAAAATATGTTTGCAATAAATAATTGCACAAGATTAAAATCTACATTCTGGTCATAACTTCACTAAGAGTGAAATTATGTGAAATGATTTGTGTTGGAGGAAAGTAATCTGGTCACTCTGCCGATTCCAAATTCCAAAATTGTATTGATGAGTGAGAGGAGGAGCATCATTGCTTGTAGTTGAGTAGTCGCACAAGTATCGCCAAAAAATGTTGATGTTATTGGCTGGAGTTGATGATATGTGGTTACATTGTATGCATGGAGACCATTGTGCCGATTCCAAAATTGTGTTGATGAGTGAGAGGAGGGCCATTGCTGCTTGTAGTTGAGTAGTCACCCAGGTATCGTCAGATATTGTTGATGTTGTTGGTTGGAGTTGGCGACCTATAGTTGCATTGTATGCACATATATTGGAGTGTGATCCGTTGGGTTGTATGTTTGTTGCATAAATAAAATATGGACCAGGTGCCATGTTAAGCAAGTGATTTTTGTGCTGGTGTGAATCTTAGTAAACCATCTTCTTGAGAATCCACTGATTTTCTATGAGATGTTGTTATGAGAAATATTACCCTGTGTACGGGTTAAGCTCCCCTTTGGACCAAGACCCCTTCTTTGGTCCAAAGACAGAAGTAAGCAAATGGTTACTACTTTCCTGATCAATCTAGTTCATTAATCTATAGATAGAAGGAGGGAGGCTTACATGTTTTCCGAATTTTATCCTCATTGCTTTGTCCTTTTTCCTCACTGCTCCAACTCCTTCAATGATTAAAAATACCTGCAAACCAATGGAAAAACTTTCTACTTCTACTAGATTTTGTTATATAAAAACCATATCTATCTAGATACTTTATTTGACTTAAGCATAGAAATTACAATGAAAAGAATAATGAAAAGAAGGCACTTACAAATCAATTTGACGTCGCAACAATATTCTCCAAGCTCTCTTCATCTAGCCCTTGCATGAAAGTCTTGAGATCAAAATGTTGATGCTTCAATGGATTTCCTTCTCTCAGGATCAAAGGTTTGACACCTGCAATTTTCCCCTTTTCACCATGGAGATGCCTTCAATTTATAGGATTGGGAGGCTCAACTACCATGGGATATTTAGGAAAGTGGTTGAGGATACGGATCCATAAGTTGGGATTTTATCCTAAGATAGATCCATAGGATATGATTCGAGCAAAACCAACCTCATCTTTTCAGAGCTGTCCTTTAGGAAAAGGTGAGATTCTCCATATTTTCCTCTAACCAAAGTGACGCTCCCCCTAAGTTAGAGATAGGGTGCCAGTGGAACTCCCTTAACATGGTAAGGGGAGCACCAACACTCCCTATACATGGATAGGGGGGTAACACCCTTCATAAATGCCCAAACAATGGTCAAATTTCCAAGTAAAAAGCATGTTTCTGACCTTGAAATGATGGGCTTCTTCCTCCAATATGACTTAAGGATCATGGAAAATTATTTTCATGGTATCAACGAGTTGCGACACATGGAAAAGTGCATGAAGTGCTTAGTAAGGTGCATACAACAATTGACAAAGTGTATACGACATTCAACAAGGTGCATACGACACTTAAGACACTTAGGGTGTGACACTTAAGTGTGGTATTTTGATGTGTAATAGATGTGAAGCAACTCAAAATGTATTGAATTCTAGTTAATTGATCTAAGGTGAGTAATAGCATTGATTAGTTGTAGTGGATTGACCAATGATCCTTTATCTAGAAATGTGTCTATTTGATGGTTCATTGTTTCGATCGAGACATGTAGATCTATGAGTTGTAGTTGGTATAGGATGCCTTTGTATTGTCTAGGATCTCATTATTAAATAGACAGAATCTGAGTTTCTTGGGAGTGATTTCTATCGGTCATTTAAGTCCATTTGTGCTCAGATATTTTATCTGGTATCAGAGCAGGTTTCTTACAACATTTTATTTTATTTGGAGAAGGAGAAATGACCCAAAATTCAAATGCATTTCAATACCATATTCCTCTTTTCGGTGGGAAAAACTATGAGTATTGGTGTGTGAAGATGAGAAATTTTCTCATCTCACAAGATTTATGGATGTTTGTTTTTGTAGGTTACACGGAGCTAGCTGATCAAGATGCTTACAATTCTCTCTCTATTGATCAAAAGACATAATTGAAGGAGAATAGAAAAAATGATGCCAAAGATTTGTTCACCCTTCAAACTGGAGTTGACATCACAATGTTTCCAAAGATTGCAGAATGTCGTAAGTCCCATGATGCTTGGAAAACCTTGGAGAAGGCATACAAGGGATCTGTTAAGGTAAAAGTTGTCAAACTCCAAATGCCGAGAAGAGATTTTGAATCTCTTACTATGAAAGAAAATGAAAGTGTTGAATCTTTTATTACTAGAGTTCAAAATATTTTGAATGCTATTCATGCTCATGGTGAATCTCTTAAAGATAGGAGGATTGTTGAAAATGTTTTGAGAAGTCTTCCTAAAATATTTGATCCTGTCACTATTGCTATAGAGGAGTCAAGGGATTTATCACAACTAACCCTTGTTGATATGTTTGGAAGCCTTCAAGTACATGAATATAGGTTAAAAAAGAATGAGGAACCTTTGGATCAAGCTTCCCAAAGAAAGTTGAAGGTTCACGACAAGAAGAAGCAATATTTCACTACCATGAATGATGCTACTACTTTTTCTTCATCATCAAATAGAGGAGGTAGAGGCCATGGAAGAGACATAGTAAGAGGAGGTCATGGTAGAGGAAGAAGCAACAACCCTGGGAGAGGTAACTTTCATTGCAGCTATTGTAATAAAGATGGTCACCTTGAAAGCTATTGTTTTAAGAAGAAAAGGGACGTCTCTCAAGCAAATTTTAGTAAAGATTAAAGTGAGAAATCTCAAACTTTGTTTCTCACATATAACCATTTTGATGCCAAAGATGATTTTGTATGGTATTTAGATAGTGGCTATTGAAATCACATGATAGGGAACACAAATCTATTTGTAAAGTTAGATGAGAGTGTGAAGGGAAAAGTAAACTTTGGAAATGATAATGAGGCAGAACTAAGGGGAAAAGATACCCTTTCCATAAAAGTCATGAATGGAAGTATTATGTATATACATGATACTTTGTTTTCTCCAAGTTTAAAGCATAACTTTATTAGCATAAGGTAGCTAAATTCCAAAAACTACAAAACTATTTTTGAAGGAAAGTTTTGTAAGATTTTTAACAACAATGGTCTTGTTGTTTAAGTTCCTATGACAGATAATAGGATGTTTTTGTTAAGTATGGAATCAAGTGTAGCTTGCTTGAAGGCCTCAGTTGATGAGTCTTGGTTATGGCACAAGAGGTTTGGGCACCTTAATTTTGGATCTCTTTCCTTCATGCAAAATAATAACTTGGTAAGGTTTTCCTTCATTCATAGAACCATATAATAAGATATTTGAAGGTTGTGCAAAAGGGAAACAACATAGAGATAACTTTCCGCATCATCATTTTAGAGCAAGTGAACCTTAGTACATGCATATATTTGTGGCCCCATGCAGAGCTTATCTCTTGGAAATAATATGTATTTTCTTCTCTTTGTAGATGATTTTTCAAGGATGTCTTGGGTCTATTTCTTATGTGAGAAGTCTCGAGCTTTTATTTGCTTTCAAAAATTTAAAGCACTTGTTGAGAAGGAATCATGATACTATTTCAAAGTCTTGAGAATTGATCGAGTTGGAGAATTCACCTCAAATGAATTCAAATAATTTTGCAACTTACATGGCATCAAGAAGGAGTTAACTACTGCATATACTCCTCAACAAAATGGAGTAGCAAAGAGAAAAAATAGAACAATTGTAGAGATGGCTAGATGTATGTTAAAATAAATGAGTTTGTCAAACATGTATTGGTAAGATGCGGTCCATACAACTCATATATTCTCAACAAAAGTCCTACAAAGATGGTAAAACATTCTACTCCTTATGAAGCTTGGTTTTGTAGAAAACCAACTATTTCTCATCTGAAATTTTTTGGTTTTGCATGCTTTGTTCACATTTTTGCACAACAAAGACAAAAATTAGATGGAAAATCACTAAAATGTATTTTCATTGGATATTCAAAAGAAAGCAAGGCTTATAGGTGTTATTATCCACTTACTAATCAGCTTTATGTTAGTAGCGATGTGATCTTTGATGAAGGGGGAGTTTATCTCAAGAATGAAGGAGAAGATAAAGTGCTTTCTCCATATATTGAAAACTTGATTCTTGATAACAATGATCAATCTTTGCAGCCCTCTACTCTAAGAAATGCAGGCTCACCTTCAAGGATTTCTCCATCAAATTCATCTTCATCTTCTCCTATAGCATGATCTCATGTTGATACACAAGCAACACCTTCATCTAGTCCTCCTAGAAAAACAAGAAGTTTGGAGTAGATATATGAGGCATCTAGGTATGCCGATGATAATTTCACTCTTTTTTCTTATGCCTATGTTGAACCTTTTAATTTTAAAGACGCTTGCATTGATAAGCCATGGAAGATGAGATGTCACAAATTGAAAAAAATGATACATGAGCGTTAGTTGATCTTCCTCATGGAAAATCTACTATTGGAGTAAAGTGGATTAATTACAAGATAAAATTTAATTTGGATGGAAGTATTTCAAAGTATAAGGAATGTTTAGTTGCAAAAGGATATGTGCAACAAGAAGGCATTGACTATGAGGAAACGTTTGCTCCAATAGAAAGACTTGAAACTGTAAGAACTTTTCTTTCCATTGCATCTCAATTAAAATTAACAGTTTATTAGATGGATGTTAAATATGCTTTCTTAAATGGGTATTTGAAGGAAAAAGTTTATTTTGAACTTCCTCAAGGTCATGGATGATTTTAGGGGCTAAATTTCTCTTATGAACTAATTTTCCATGGTTTTTCCAAAAACGAGATTCATCACGAATGAATGAGAACTAAGTCAGGAATAGAAGAGTCGTAGATCTGCATCCAAAGAGAGCGATCTGCATCCAAAGAGAGCGCTTCAGATTGCAGGTCTCAGTACGTGTCAAGGTCTGATTTTCTTGGTGAATATGCTTAGGGTTTGTTCCCTCAAAACACATTCAAGGGAAGGATTGAGGCTCGACCACTGCCTTGAAAATTTCATTGTTCACCATAAGCGTAAGCATGGGATCAGGGGTATTACAATGTTGACAAGCTGCAACAAAAATGGGCCTCACAGCTCATGCTCTCGGATTTATCAAAGGAGATGTAGCCAATGCCGAAGAACCACTGAAGACTGCCAGTGGTGCTGTAGAAGAATAATGCTACACATTTCAAGAATTCGGCATTTTGAAGATAAGGAGGGATACGGTGGAAAATAGATAGTTGTTCAAATAGTCAGGGATCTTACCTTTTACTAGACTTACGAGACACTGTAAGTGTTAATGGTATCCAATGATGTTAGACTTACGAGACATTGTAAGTGTTAATGGTATCCAATGATGTTGAGAAACTTGGATTATTGGAAAATAGAAAGTTGTTCAAATAGTCAGGGATTCTACTTTTATTAGAGTTACTGCAAGTGTTAATGGTATCCAAGTGTTAATGGTATGCAATGATGTTGAGAAACTTGGAGTACAATGGAAAATAGATAGCTATTCAGGGATTTTACCTTTATTAGAGTTATTGTAAGTGTTAATGGTATCCAATGATGTGGAGAAATTGGATAATGATATTGAGAAACTTAGATTACAGTGAAAAATAGATAGCTGTTCAAATAGTCAGGTATTTTACCTTTATTATAGTAATAGTCAAGTATTTTACCTTTATTAAAGTTACTATAAGTGTTAATGGTATCCAAGGATGTTGAAAAACTTGGATTACAATAGAAAATAGATAGTTGTTCAAATAGTCATGGATTTTATTTTTATTAAAGTTACTAAAAATAGATATAAGTGTTAATGGTATTCAATGATTTTGAAAACTTGGATTACAATGGAAAATAAATAGCTGTTCAAATAGTCATGGATTTTATTTTTATTAGAGTTATTAAAAATAGATATAAGTGTTAATGGGATCCAATGATTTTGAAAACTTGGATTACAATGGAAAATAAATAGCTGTTCAAATAGTCATGGATTTTATCTTTATTAGAGTTACTAAAAATAGATAGTTGTTCAAATAATCATGGATTTTACCTTTATTAGAGTTACTAGTCAATGTAAATGTTAATGGTATCCAATGATGTTGAGAAACTTGGATTACAACAGGAGACTATACAATGACTAATGATATCCAATGATGTTGAAAAACTTGGATTACAACAAGAGACTAAGGTTCAGTGAAATACGAAGCAACTTAAAAGAGTTTTACTTGCTTGTCCAAGAACAATTTTCAAAAGAAAATCTTCTAATATATCTATTCTATTTTGTAGAAAATGTTGATTGTTTTTGTTTTAAAAAATGTAAATCTTAAGAGAGGAGGATAGAGTTTAATGCTTACATTGGTGTAATAAAATCACATTCTAAGTGACTAATTAGTAAATATTGATTGTTTTTGTTTTAAAAAATGTAAACCTTAAGAGAGGATGATAGAGTTTAATGCTTACATTGGTGTAATAAAATCACATTCTAAGTGACTAAATAGTCATGGATTTTATTTTTATTAGAGTTACTAAAAATAGATAACTGTTCAAATAATCATGGATTTTATCTTTATTAGAATTACTAAAAATAGATAGCTGTTCAAATAATCATGGATTTTATCTTTATTAGAGTTACTAGTTACTGTAACTGTTAATGGTATCCAATGATGTTGAAAAACTTGGATTACAACATGAAACTATACAGTGACTAATGATATCCAATGATGTTGAAAAATTTGGATTACAACAAGAAACTATAAGGTTCAGTGAAATACGAAGCAGCTTAAAAGAGTTTTACTTGCTTTTGCAAGAACAATTTTCAAATGAAAAGTTTCTAATATATCTATTCTATTTTGTAGAAAATGTTGATTGTTTTTATTTTAAAAAATGTAAATCTTAAGAGAGGATGATAGAGTTTAATGCTTACACTGGTGTAATAAAATCACATTTTAAGTGACTAATTAGTAAATATTGATTGTTTTTGTTTTAAATAATGTAAATTTTAAGAGAGGATGATAGAGTTTAATGTTTACATTGGTGTAATAAAATCACATTCTAAGTGACTAATTAGTAAATATTGATTGTTTTTGTTTTAAAAACCGTAAATCTTAAGAGAGGATGATAGAGTTTAATGCTTACATTGGTGTAATAAAATCACATTCTAAGTGACTAATTAGTTAGAGGAGCTGTTATATAGGTTGACTCTTGAACTACTCTCTACAATATAGTCACACCTTATTGTAATTTTACCACTTATTCATAATATACGCAATACAGTTTTTCTTTGGGTGTGTGAAAACAATATTACTCTCCCATTTTTTATCATATAGTTGATCGTTCTAATAGTTCCAGTTCTCCCATCATTAACAGTTATTCTTTTGAACATTCTCATCTTTAGGAAGAAAACCTTGTCTTCATCCCTTTATGTTGCACGTCTTAATAGAAAACGAGCTGCCTTAATGAATCCATAGTCGAGTCACAAGCTTCAATCTCACTGCCATTGGGAATAATTTCAACTTGGTCTCCACTTTTGAGAAAATATCCCAAAATGCGTAGTGGTAAAGGAATACGAATCTTATTCGGGTTGATAGGATTGTTCATGGAACCGTTTAAACTAGAATGGGATTCTACGCCATTGGGATCATCCAAATATTATAAATGCTTTTAAACATGGCCATAGAGAAATCACCATTTTAATATGGAGTGGGTTAAATACGGAGTAATTTTTTCTTCAGAGTTATTTTATTTTTCAGATAGATTTTTTGGTGTCTAGTTAAAATAAGACAACCTGTAGAGTAAGTTCTTGAAATGCATGAAACTTTGATCTACGTAAAACTCAAACTATCGTTTAAAATTTGACCAAAATCAAGTCCATTTCTTATAAGAAAAACTGCTGAATAAACTCGAGAGGGAAGATTGAATGAACTCGAAAGGGAAAATTGCTTGCTCCCGAGTTAGCCTACTTTGCAACACAAATCGGTTAGTGGCTATGATTCTACTACCAAAACTAGAAGTATCCGTAGGCCAGGCGTACAATTCCAAATCCACATTATTTGGCTGTACAACACGGGATTTTGAGTATGCGGGTTGAAAACATGTGA
>ML792965.1:118724-129573 GCA_009831015.1 Picea engelmannii | reverse complement strand
ACAAGGAGATACAACGCATGACACAAAGGTCATTGGAAGAATCTCATAGGAAAGAAGATTTATGATGAGATGAGAAGAGGGAAATGGAGGATAGCATGCATGAAGAATTGAAGCACACAAAACAAGAAGAATCATTGCATGACATGGGTCATGGAGGAGAAACCAAAGATTAAGTAATAAATTCTTGCATTTTTGTTTGGAGCTGCTAAATGATCTTGATGCTGCACAAAAGTTGAAAAACATGCTAGTGACATGCATGGGGCATGAAGGGACAACTATAGGTTATCTCCCCCCTACCATAAAGAGATGTGTTCCAGGACAGTAAAAAAAAGTGCATAGGAAGAGAGTTCAAGATGATGAATAAACTTAGAAGCTATGATATGGATGGTGTCATGTTAGATCTGGGATCTAATGTGAACATCTTGCCAAAGAAATCTCGGGAGTTGATGGGCACACCAAACTTGGTGTGGTATCCCATTCATATTTAACTGGTGAAACAATATAGAATATATCTTATAGGATGGTTGGATCAGTTCAAAGTAAACATTGAAGGAGTGAAGACTATAGCATATTTTGAGGTGATTGAGATCATGGATGACTCATATCCCTACCCTTCCTTGCTTGGTATTGAATGGGAATTCGACAACAATGTTATGTTTAATATGAAGAAGTGACATATGTCATTCGAGATGAATACCTTGCACATGATTGTACCATTGGATCTAATTGAAGGTGACAGATACAATGAGCCAATCAATAAGGATGCATAGATATCCATTATTGACACAGGGAGCAGGGAGGATTATATCAATCCTACGATGGATAAGGAGTTGATTATCAAAAGTGTGGATTCCTATGATATTGATTTGGAGGATGTCATGGAAAGGTGGAAAAATAACCTGTATGAAGTATCTACTCGGAGATGCACACAAATTACCACTCTAGCGGACAAAGATGAATTTGGGCCCTACCATTTTGACTGAATTGGCCCAGTGGATACTTTCATTATTTAAATGCAACATATTCCTTTAATCCAATGGGTACATGCTCTTGATATAGTGTTAATAATTATACCCATGTAGTGGTGGGATGCACATCGAGAGCATCTCTCTAAATGGACATTTGTGGAAGATTCCATAAGGGAAAGGTTTAGGTCGGGGTAGAAATCCGTCAATACATGTGTTCTTGCAAGAGGTGTTGGGTAGAAAAGCATCGACAGGGTGCAAAAAGAATATACATCAAATCCCAATGTGCTCTATTGATAAGAAATTATGTCCATTCAGTCCCTCTAGCCCATATTGAGAAAACAAATGATCCATAGGCCTAATATTAATCCTAGTACCAACTTTAGAGGTCAATGGATTCCCCTAGGTCTATTTGTGACTAGTGCATATCCTCCATGGTGGAGACCAAGAATATGTATATGCGTGAAGAAGTGTCGTGACATATTAAGACTTGGAAAATTGATGCAGGGGTGTGTGGAGATCATGTGTAGATTCCCTGAAGAATAATACCTTACACATGTGTAGAGAAGTCAACATCAATTCAAACGATTAGGAGGTGTAGACACTTTTGTGTAATAAATACCAACATATCTATTGTACATTCCCAAGAAGTTAACCTGTTTTGATATAACCCAGTGGTAAATTCCGAAATCACATCTAACAATTTTGCATGTTTGACAATAGAGAAGAGTTTAAATGTCCCATGAATATGAAAGGAAAAATGAAAGGTTGACGTGGACATGAGGTGTTGTGATAAATATTACCCTGTGGACATTTTAATCTCCCCTTAGCTAGGTTTTCTTCGGCTAAGAAAAAATAGAGAAAGTGGACACTAACATCCCTTGCTTTTATCTATACACACATGAAAATGAGAAGAAGGAAAAGAAGACAATAGTGCACCTTTTTTGAAGGTTGTGTTGATATTAAGGTAGCTTTGGGAGGTATGAACCTCTATTGTGACCTTTGACAAGATTAGAATGTTCCAGAAAGAAGCAAATAAATGAAGGAAACCCTAGACAAGATGTCGGCTGCAGAAATATAATTAATATGAATTAATTAGTACCCAGAAGGAGAATTTGGCCCAGGAAAGCCTGCCAGAGTTACTATAAATACAAGGTGTCAGTATCTCATTATACACACTTCTCAGAATTGCAGACAACAGTTTCTGTGCACTGCAGTCCAATAGTTTTGTGCGCAAGTCCTGGGTAAGGTGCTGCGCCAGTTTTTGGGTGAGACTATATGATCAACTTGGTTACTTCTTGCTTGGTGCATTAGCCTCTCTTGGCTATTGAATTGCTACCAGGATTATTTTCTCTATCAAGGTCAAGGTGATCAGAGGGTGGCTTCGGCCTATGGTTGGGTGACAAGAGTATTGTCAATGGTAAAATGAGCACAATCCTTCATATTCTAACAGGTTATGGGCCCACACCTCCTTCATTTAGTCTAAATGCTGGAAGGAAACATAGCCACTAGGATATTGAGCTCGCTAAGGAACCGCCGCTAGGGTTACTAGCAGAAGAAGATTTCAAGACACTGCCGCTAGGGTTACTAGTAGTAGCAGTTGCAGAAACCCTAAATCTCATATTCGACACCTTGTGATGGAGCATCTCGCTCAAAGAGAAGATATTCAGATGCACCCTAACTCAGAGCACCTTTTGTCTCTCTCAGAAGACAGAAATGATGAAGTTGAAGTTTTGGATAAAGGCATGACCAGTTACTAGTCAACCGAAGACATGAGTAAAACAATCAGTCTTCTACACTACTCAACACTCATTGGAACGATTGAAGATGACATGTGGATAATTGATAGCGGAGCTTCTAGGCACATGACAGGAGATCAAGCCAGACTCTCAAATCTAAATGAGAAGAAGACTTCATACAAGGTAGATCTTGGAGACAAAACCACTTACCCCGTGGAAGGATTTGGACAAGCCTCCATCAAAATGAAAACAGGTAACTATGTTCACTTAAGAAATGTTTTATATGTACCTGGTTTAGAAAAGAATCTTCTATCCATATCCTGCCTAGAAGACAAAGGAAACAAAATAGCCTTCGTGGATGGAAAAGTATTATCATGGAATAAAGACTCCAGCATAGAGAATGCTAGGGTTATCGGAAGTCGCGAAGGAAATTTGTACAAACTACTAGAACAAAATGAAGAAGCTCTTGTACATGACAAAGTCAACCCTAATGAACTTTGGCATAGAAGGTACGCTCATATTAATTATCAAGAATTACCCTTTCTCAAAAGAATGGTTGAAGGAATACCAGAGTTGCAGTCTACACATGAAGGAATCTACAAAGGATGTGCTCTTGGGAAGAATATCAAGAAACCATTCCCAAGAAGCAATAACGGATCTAAGGAAATTCTAGATCTGATACACTCAGATGTTTGTGGTCTGATGCCAGTAAAATCTCTAGGAGGATCTTCTTACTACATAATATTCATAGATGACTATTCAAGAAAGACTTGGTTATACCTACTAAAGATAAAAGATGAAGTATTCAACAAGTTTCAAGAATTCAAAGTAGAAATAGAAAACCTCACGAATAAGAAGATCAATACGCTAAGAACAAATAATGGTGGATAATACACATCAAAGGAATTCGTTGCATTTTGCAAATTGACAGGGATTAGGAGGGAGTTGAATGTTCCTCATAACCCTCAACAAAATGGTGTAGCAGAAAGAAAGAACAGATCTATTGAAGAAACCGTAAAAGCCTTACTAAATGATCAAGGTCTATCCATGTTATTATGGGGAGAAGAAGCAATGAAAACAATATATGTGAAGAACAAAAGTCCTCATTGTATATTGAAGGACATGACACCAGAAGAAGCCTTCTCATGTAATAAACTGAAGGTGGAAAAAATAAGAATATTTGGATGCCCTGTTTACTCTCACATTCCCAAGGACAAAAGGAATAAAATAGAGGCCTTAGGAAAGAAGGGGATATTCGTAGGATACAATGATTCATACAAAGCCTATAGAATATATATCCCAGAACAACACAAGATCGAAGTCAGCAGAGACGTAACATTTAATGAAAATATGGCCTTCAAGAAATCCATAGAAGAAACTATTGAAGAAGAAGAGATTGAAGAACTTAATGAAGAAAACACAGAAAACAAGAATGATGAAAAGGAACAACCCGATCATCCTATGGAGCCATGTGAAAACATTGATTCATATATCATACCCAAGACCAAGAAATGACCATCTTGGCTTGAAGCTACCTTACAAGACGCAGAAAGACTCAAAGTTTCAGAAGGAACATTTAGAAAGAGTAAAAGACCTAAAATATTCTCAAGTTATGCAACATACATGATGAAGCTTCTAGATGAAGAACCTACCACATTTGAAGAAGCAGTTCAAAAGGGACAATGGAATGAAGCTATGATGGAAGAACATCAATCCATTATGAAGAATGAAGTATGGGAAATCGTATCGAGACCTAAAGAGAAATCAATGGTAATTTCAAAATGGGTATATAAGATCAAACATGCAGCAGACATAAGCGTGGATAAATACAAGGCAAGATTCGTAGCTAGAGGGTTCTCCCAGAAGGAGGGAGAATATTATGATGAAACCTTTGCTTCGGTGGCTAGATATACTTCCATCAGAGCTATTATATCTCTTTCCGCTTCCATGGGATGGAACTTACATAAGATGGATGTAAAGACAACTTTCCTCAATGGAGCAATTGAAGAAGAAGTATATATTGAACAACCCCAAGGATTTGAGGTACATTCCAGAGACACTCATGTTTGCAGATTGAAGAAATCCCTATATGGACTGAAGCAAGATCCAAGAGCTTGGTATGCCAGAATGGACAACTATTTAACAAGACTTGGTTTCTCCAAGAGTCATGCAGATCCAAACCTCTATTACAAAGTCATGGACAATGCACCTATAATTCTACTATTAAATGTTGATGATCTATTCATAACAGGTGAAGAGTCTCTCATCATCCAGTGTAAGAAGGAACTAGCCTTTGAATTTGATATGAAAGATCTAGGTCTCATGCATTACTACTTGGGACTAGAAGTATGGCAGAAGTGTGGTGAAGTATTCCTTGGACAAGGAAAGTATGCAATAAACATCCTTTAGAAGTTTGGAATGATGGATTGTAAGTCCATGGACACTCCGATGAATACGGATATAAGAAAAGTAAAGGATCCATATTCTAATCTAGTAGATCCATCTCTATATCGAAAACTAATTGGGTCATTGATGTATTTGGTAAATACTCGACCAAGCATTTGCTTTGCCGTGAATACACTAAGACAATTCCAGGTGGAACCGAGACATGAGCATTGGATAGCTGCAAAACATGTATTAAGATATATTCATGGAACAAGAAACTATGTCTTGAGATATACTGCATCCAGCGATATACAACTTCATGGATTCACAGACTCAGATTGGGAAAGAAGTATAGAAGACAGAAAGAGCACTTCATGCATGTGTTTCATCTTGGGATCCGCTATGATATTTTGGGGTAGCAGGAAACAAAAGTCTTTCGCACTCAGCACAACAGAAGCAGAGTATATCGCAGCATGTGAAGCATGCACATAAGTAATATGGCTAAGGAAGTTAATCTCCGATTTATTTGATCAGATTCTAGAATTGACCATAATACATTGTGATAATCAGAGTTGTATAAGATTATCAGAACATCCCGTGTTTCATGAAATATAGAAACACATTGAGATCAAATACTACTTTATTCGAGATAAATTCCAGGAAGGAGAGGTAAATCTCAAGTATATCCCCATAGATGAGCAGACAACAAACATCATGACAAAGCCTCTGTCTAGAATAAAGTTTGCATATTTCTGAGAGAAGATGGGGATTGTGGAAATAAATCCCTTAGATGAAAGGGAAGAAATGACTCTTTAGGTTGGGAGGGAGCACTGAAAATATTATTGAAGACATTTATTTTTCGAGATTGAAAAATAGTCCATCTTGGATAGATTCTTTCCTGTTCGGAAAGTGACTTGAGATTTCTGATGGACAACGATTTCCCATTGTGGTTAACATGGGCAATGGTCTATATTGCTGATGTATCATAGACAATGACTTACCATTGTGGTTAACATGGGGAGTGGTCTAGGGCAGCCTCTCTTCTTGAGGGTTACTCAAGAAGACTGGCCCGCCTTGCCGGACAATGATTTCTCATTGTGGTTAACATGAGGAATGGTCTGTTTTGGAGGTTGATACAGGACAATATTTTCCTCTTGTGGTTAACAAGGGAAATGGTCTGGATAGCCATTCCTTATGGTTTATACATTCTCTCCAGGGTGCAATTTGATTAGTGTAGGAGGAATGGCCCAGGGTGGGGAATGGTCCAGGCTCAACAATTAGGGACATGCATTCCTTAGGGTTTATACATTCTCTCCTGGGTGCACTTTCATTAGTGTAGGAAGAATGGACCAGGGTGGGGAATGGTCCAGGTTCATAATACATGACAATTATTCTTCCTTGCTTGAGAAGAATAGTCCATATATCTCATTGTTATACTCTGAGGGCAGATATTCTTTCATATCTCACAGAGGTGAGTGAAATATTGGCCCAGATGATTCAGTTTATTTTAACAATATTTTTCTGTGCAGGTTGGAATCAGATGATTGTTATGGAGACTGTCTATCTCCAGACAGTAGAGATATACTACTGTGGTGGATTTTTTCCATTGTTTATGACTATGTGTCATGGTTTGAGTAGTTGCGTACTACCATGGATAAACACAGGTGTGTTCTATCAATTGATATTGTACCAGTTGTCACAGGAGATTATCCAGTTGGATAATAATGACGGTGCTCATGATACTACCAATTGAATGGTTTGTTTGTGCTCAAGACCATACCTCCCTAGATAGGAGGGAGTGTTGATATTATGGTAGCTTCGGGAGGTATGAACCTTTATTGTGACCTTTGACAAGATTAGAATGTTCCAGAAGGAAGCAAATAAATGAAGGAAACCCTAAACAAGATGTTGGTTGCAGAAATATAATTAATATGAATTAATTAGCACCCAGAAGGAGAATTCGGCCCAGGCAAGCTTGCCATAATTACTATATAAACAGGGTGCCAATATTTCATTATACACACTTCCCAGAATTGCAGAGAGAAGTTTTTGTGCACTGCAATCCAACAGTTTTGTGCACAAGTCCTGGGGAAGGTGCTGCACCAGTTTTTGGGTGAGACTATCTGATAAGATTGGTTACTTCTTGCTTGGTGCATTAGCCTCTCTTGGCTATTGAATTGCTACCAGGATTCTTTTCTCTGTCAAGGTCAAGGTGATTGGAGGGTGGCTTTGGCCTATGGTTGGGTGACAAGGGTATTGTCAATGGAAAAATGAGCACAATCCTTCATATTCTAACAGGTTGTCCTCGCTTCTCCTTGTTTCTCCAGTGTTGGATCTAATCCTAGCTTGAACACAATCTCCTTACACTTAGAAAGAACAATCTTCCTCTTCTACTACTTGTACAAAGTTATATGAAAGAAAATCTAATGAAATGAAACACGCATAAACATTCATATGTAAACTAAATGAGACAAAAGTATGGGAATAGGACAAGATTATATTAATGAGAAATAAAGGAAAAAATTTACAATCACTTGATGTTTATCAATATTCCTCCAATGCTCCTCCTATCCATCCCCTTTTTTTCACTTCCGAAATACCACTGAACTATCTATGAATGTCATAAGAACATAGGTTTGATACTCTTCAGAACTCCCCCTTTTACCTTTGAGTGGCCTCCTTATATAGGAAATAAAGGCCCAACCACTATGGAGTATTTTAGGAGTATGATTGAGGATATGGCTCAAATAAATACGATCTTCAGGATATGATCAAGTAGATAGATAGGACTCGAATCCCTTTGACCCAAACTAACTCCAACCTCCTAGAACCTTCCCTCCAAAAAAGGTGGAATTGGTTGCAACCAAACTGATGCTCCAAAAAGGCTTAGCATAGAGTGTCACTAATTATCCCTCATAGTGAAGCAAGGAGTCTCACCAAGTGACTGACACTCCCTATATCTGGGAACTGGGGCGTCGGTCCTTAAAAATGGTCAAATACTCAAGGTAAAAAGTGGTTTTTCGACCTCTTAATGATGATTTTTCTTCACCAATTTGTATAGGAAACACAATAGACTCTTCCACATGATGATAGAGTGTATTTAGGCATATATGTGATGGGTTTATCCCCCAATTTTTCTAGGTAACATGAACAATACTTCCACATGATGATAGAGTCATGACATTCAATTACGAAAATTAGTAGAATATAGGTGCGACACTTAGGAATGTGGAAAATCGACACCTACATAAGTAATACATAAGTGCGACACTTATTAGAATACGATACATAAGTGTGACACATAGTAGTGTAGAAATTTGGTGTGTAACAGATGCCCCCTAAAGTGTGAGGTCAGAAGAGAAACTGATGGCCGAAACACTTTACAAAATTATGTGCACCAAGGGGTGCTAGAATAGGAGAGTCAGATAGAAGCTACAAACAAACATCAAACAACATATATATCAATCATCTCAAGGTAGGCATACCCATTCTCGGTACATCATGGCTGTTGACCAATACACCGTGGATCCATGACAACACTGACTAAGGATATGGCCACCGAACATATAATATGGATCCATACCTCCATGACTAAATCAAGTCATAGCCATAAAAAAATACATAGTGGAGCTACGATATGAAAACAACATAGCCACGGACCAATACAAAGTGGATCTATGTGAGAGTGTACATCAACAAGATTATTCTCCATCACAACTTGGGTTAGGCACATAACATTGGTAGGTGCCAAAAAGGTTCCTAGGGTATTCATCCTGATCCCGAACCAGTATGATTCTAACCATGAAAATAAATGTGAAGATGTCAAACATGGTATAAACCATTGGATTATCGATCATTAATTTATATCGTTAACAAGCATGAGGGAAATCATCAGTGATGTCAATGACTCCCAAGGTACCCTTGTTAAATCCAACGAATGTGAATCAATGATTTGAAGTTGAACATTTGGCGAAATCTTCTGATCAGGGGTCAATAATGTAAACCCACTTTTGAAAGTGAGGAAACCTTCCATCGAGGCATGTAGGCTCCAAGTCACTAATTGGTTTATAAGTCTGAATCATGGATAATGTATTGAAGTTAATAGGAACAAATCCATCGAAGGAGGGCCATGATGTATCCCCCATCATTGACAAAAAAATAATTAGGATAGTGATTTGAGATGATAGAGTGAATGTGGACAGACTGACACATGTATGAAAATGGATAATAATACATAGGTTGATTGAAGCTGAGAATTTCCTTGAACATTGTGTGACACGACAAGTGACTTGGCAACATTGACTCGACGAGGCATGAATCCAAATATAATGTGATTAAAACCAAAGGTTCTCTTCGAAGGAGTCAAAATAATATGACAACACATGGAATTGGTATGACTCGGAGACAAGCAAATTACCCAACTATAAGAAGAATACAAACATGTGATATGTTCAAGGGACACTAAGAATAATTGTTGTAATGTTTCAAAATCTTGACCCACTTCCCAAAATCCCCCCCCATCCAGATAGATGAGTAAATATTTCTTTTTAATGAGATCAAGGAGGATAACAAATGATTGGTATAACTCACCTTCGATAAGTTCCTCTTCATATGTTTAAAGAACCTAAATAAGTAAGGGTTCAATATCATATGGGTCCTTCGAAGCATAATTTTACAAGCCCAAAGAAGGAAAACTTGGTCTTTTCATGTTTAGAGAGTCTGAAATTAACTAAAAGGAGACTCCAAGGGTAATTTTTTCATAAATTTAGTCTCCCAAGCCCGAGAAAGTGTAAAACAATACAAGGGAAAAATCTTCTAGCCGAGGTTTACTAGAGTATTCTATAGGAACCTTAATTAATTAAACCCTAAAAATTTCGTATAATTAAACATAAATTTCTTTCAATCAGTAATATTTCATTAATCATCGTAAAGCATGTAATATTCAGCAAAAAAAAATTAAAGTTAACCAGAACATGAAATAGATTACATATTCATCCATCTAACTTAGCAATTTCATAAATAAATTACCTGGTTCTGATGCTAAATCCCGCTGCTTCGTTGGTCCAATGCTGAAGTTGAAACTGTGTCAAACACTGCCCAAAACCGTGTTTTCCTCCCTGCCAGCTAGGAGCAGCCTGTCCGCCCCCCTAGCTCTAGGATATTGTAAGGATATCCTAGCCCCCGTGCCCAAAACCCCCAGCAAACCAATGCCCCCTACTTTCGATTCACCAAAACCCCCCAAAATCAAACTTTTCACACCAGAGATCTCCACATAAAATCCCCCATATAAATATATCCTCCTCTCAAAAATGCTTCCTGCTCCCCCCCAAAAAGAATGTCTTTCCCCGTAAGACTCTTCCCATCATATTCCTCCTTCACCGACTCTCCCCCCTTCATTAATTTCCTTATCCCTTTATTTATTATCTTATCCCCTATATTTATTATCTTATCCCCCTATATTTATTATCTTATCCCTATATTTAATGTTTCTTCCCCCCCTCGTATACGTAAATCCTTAATACATTAAATTATTAACCCCCTTTAATTATTTACTCAATTAATTAATAATTCAATTAATAATTAATTAATCATTGACAGATATGGACAAATATTTAAGAATAATTAATTAGTTAATATTATTTAAGAAATAATTATTGTTTAACTAACATATTAGGACAGTCAGATTATCAAATTAATTTTACTTAATAATCCCTAAGCATATATTCAACTAGGGTTGTTACATACACCCACCCTTCAGGA
>ML792965.1:90565-107143 GCA_009831015.1 Picea engelmannii | reverse complement strand
TTCCAAAAGGTTTGAAACCACTTCCATAAAAAAACTTAAGTGTGGTAGGAGACTGGTTGAGATTAGGAGAACCAATATCCTTCCAACAGGATAAAGACATGACACAAGTAGAAGCCACTTTGTCTAAAATAGTGCAACAAACAATTTTTCCAAGAGAAATGATGTTGAATTGAAATGGAAGTTGATGGGAAAGCCTCATTTAATAGTTATCTAGGTTGAAAATAATAGTGTTAGATGACTCAGGGTCTACAACCCCAATGGATTCCAAGAGGGTTCTATGTTGACTAGGACAGTTTTGAAGAACCTCGAGTGTCGAAATTGCACAAGGTGCTTATTCCATATCTTCAACATTGTTGTAGTTTTGTGCAACAAAGATTTTTGGATTGAAAATTGACTTTCTAATCATTCTCTTGGGTGGACAGAATACATAGTCAAACACTAGATTCTCTATGTAGAGTGGTGTATATGGAGGGGTAGTATAAGTGGAATAAATATTTGTAGCAATTCCATTAGTAGTTTTTCCTGAAGAGGTGTCATACGTCTTAGACCTAGTTTTCAAATTTACTGTCTCACCACACATAAGTACAATAGTGCTTGTGGAAGCATCCGAAGGATGACCTGCGTTTCCCCCTTGCAGAGGCACATAATTTTGTGAAACCATTTGTTGCTGTTGACCTTTAAAAAACTTAGTAACTTCCTCGCGATGAGGAAAATCCTTCATATAATGGTCCTCTGTACAAATGAAGCAGGGAGACTTTGGATTTCTCTTCTCAACAATCTCTTGGGGTTTATTCTGTTGTTGTGAATAATTTTTTTATTTACTCTTATTTTTCTTCTTTCCTCCAGGTTGTAGAGATGAAGTAGATTGAACCACATTCACTTCAGAAGATTGAGTAGGAGAAGGAGCAGAGGTAGTATGGATATATATCTACTCAGTTGACATGGTAGCAGACCATGTTTTCAAGGATCCTATTACACCATCGGAATGATCATATGAAGGTGGTTTCGATGGATCATTTGACATATGAGGGGCATTAGGGATCAGATTGTAAAGGGTGCCATATTGGGAAAAAACCACTTCCAAATATTGAACATGACTAATCACCTGCTCTTTAGTGAGAACACCTCCCATCACAACATCTCTGACAATGGGGGGTAAAATGGAATTTGTGAACTATTCTGCCAATAATTGATCTAATGGCATCTTTAATTAACTATCTTCTTCGCCTCCACTCATGAATATGATCATAAATGTGAGTAGAAGTGGATTCCCGAAGGGAGGTCAAAAGCTCCGTACCAGTTTCATATCTAATCACCAGTTGAAAACGGGTTAAGAGGGCCATCTCAAGTGAATTAAAGTCACTAAAAAAAATTCATGGTAATTGAATATACCACCTATTTGTTGAGCCCGTAAGATTTTGCTGGAAAAGACGCAACTGAATAGAATCATCCATTAATGAGTTCGATGAACACCAAATATGGAATTTCATAACATGGTTATTGGGGTCTTCTCTAGGTTTTCCATCAAACTTAGGAATATTGGATGGTAACTTAGTAGGAATTAATGTCCAGAAAGGAGAATGTAATATGGGATCATTCGTCAAACACGATAGGTCGGGGAGGTCCAAAGTGGCCAAGAAAGGTAACTATCAATTGACTTGTGGGTATTGGTAATAATGATGAGGCATCATAATACCAATAGGACCATAAGTCAATTGTAAAGGTACATTATATCCTGGTGGTCCTCCCATAGGTTGCTATAGAGTAATCTGGTCAGTAAGAGAGAGATTCGCTGGTTGAGGAATTTGGGCAACAAAAATGGGGTTCACTGGTTGATTAGGTATACTTCATTGTGGAGGAAAACCCCTTTGAATTGGCTGACCCTAGGTAGGGTTAAAAACACTTGGAAATGATTATCTAGAATAGATTCCCGAGGGAGTAGGATTAGAGGGTCCCACCTGGGTGTTTTGGCCCCATGAGGGACCTGCCAGAGCATTGTCCCCCCAGAGCTGTTGCTAGCTTCCAAAAAAAGGGTTCCAAAGTTCTCCCATAACTTTCCCTCCATTCCCAAGTTGGGTTAAAACTAGGATTTTTCCACCAAATAAGGGTTTCCCACCAGCTAAGGTTTTTCCCCCAATAGGAATGTGTCCACTAACATGATTCTTTCCACTAGCATAAAACTACCCCTCAACTAAAACTTGTGTCACAAAATGATTTTATGTTGGAAGCAGTGTCCTGATGAGATTATGTGGTATAAATGAACTTCCAGCTTACAAAGGTACAATTTGTTAAATTGCTGTAGTGTTACTTAATTGAATAGGAAGGACAAGGCTCACGCTACTTGACACTTGCCCCAAAATAGTAGAAGTGTTACCTATTTGTCTAGGTAGGAAGAGGCTAGTTCAGAGTCATACCCATCTTAATGCGGATGTATTGGCATGAATATGTTATCCACAAGGTAGAAGGAGTAGGAGAAGGAATCTGAGTAGGATCAACTAATACAAATGTCTGAATAGGGGTAGTAAATCCTTCTATAGGGTTATATGTTCTTGAATCCATATTTAAAACCTCCTCATATGTTCTGAGTGTTAGTCGGGAATAATAATATTGTAGCTCAGATTCAAAATCTCCCAAAGAAGGTATCTGTGGAACAATTGGGCCAAAAGGGTCAGTTAAAGGTGGATTTGCAGGAACAAAACCTTCCTAAAAACCTATGCCTCCTTTCGTAAATTGTTCGAGTAAGGGAGTAGATGCACTCCATGTCTCATATACAACTTATTTGTTTATTATTATTTCATGGGAATGATCTTCCGATGAATGAGAAGTTAAGGGTTCATAACCTTCGGGAGGTAACCCTTGCATCCTACGAGACCTACGAACACCATCGATGACCAGAGTTAATAAAAACAACAATCCTACAACCAACTAAAAGTGGCGAAAGAACACACTCTTAAAAAAACTAAAAGTAATCAACCAAGCAAACAACATATAGCAGAGTCTTCGAAAGATGAGATATCAAGCCGTCAACGAAGAGATGAGAAGTAGTTACCCTGATATCCACTTTCAACCCTTCCTAGTGCAAGTAACCCTCTCTTCACAGGGTAACCCTCCAGAGGTACTAGACGCATGATATGACGTCTGCCTCAGGTACTACAAGGAACCTTCTAAAGAAGGAACCCCCCTTGCAGTCACCTTTGTAGAATCCTAAGAAGGAAAACTATGTTTACAAATTTCACAATGGACAGTCAGGCGAGTAAAAAATCGACAATCAAGAATAAGAAAATGGAACTGAGAATGGTGGATGCAAACACATGATCCAAATACTAAGAATAATTGGTGTCACCTCGAGGAATTTCCACTCTTCAAATCTCAAAACTTGCTAAAGTCCCACAAGGAAAATGGAAGAGGGGAGATATCAAACCGTCACTTTGATTGACCTCGTGCTTAACTCCCGTGTAACAGGAGATCTCTTGAAAAAAATAATTTGGTACTACTTGGATTTCAACACTCAATAGTATTTTGTAGTTTTGTTTTAGTGGTCTTGGACAATTCACTCACTTTCTTGGTCGAAATATTCTAATCACTAAACTACTTTTGGTGTTCTATAAACAAAAAGTCCAGTTTATTTTAATTATGTGTGATCAATTCTTTAGAGTTTTTTCTTAATCAAGGGTAGATGGAGATGAAACAAATGATGTCTTGACCTAACTCCAAAATCCATGCAGTAGGAAAATTAAATGCACAATTTCTTTAAATGAATCCTACTTACAGGATGGAGAAGAGGTTTCTTTTTCTTCCAAATACGATTAAACACTCAGTGTAACACTCAATGCAATTTTTCTTTTCATTTAAATGGAGAATCCAAATGTTTTCCAAATTAGCAAAAGAAAATTCCTTTAAATTTCAAAACCAATGGATGCTAAGTTCTTTAATTTTTTCAACTACAACTTTACTTCTAAACACCTAGAATGCATGAATTTCTTTGTTTGATGTTGATATGCAAATGATATCAAATGCAATTCCTTTAATTCTTGTTTTCTTTCAATGATCATTAAATAGTTCAAAGCTAAGATAGAATAGAACACAAAGCAAAAGAATACTCAAACAAAGATGCATTCACAAGTTGAGAGAACAAATATAACATATACTTTCTACACTTGTTCAATCAAAGCGTTCGAACAAAGAAATCACTCTTAGAAAGTATTAAAACCAAAATATTCAAGACTAATTGATAGTACAACCAACTCTAAAAGGTTTCATAGTTCAATTGGATCAACAGCGGCCAAAAGATAACTGAAGTGAAATAGTCAATTTCCAACAAACTACCTTTAAGTTGACAGAAAAGGCTTCGAAAAATGACAAGTAGAATTATTGAAAGTTCTTTGGGAAGAAAAGTATAGAAGTCAAATGCTTGTATAATCAACCAATAAAAATACTACTAAAAATAAAAAAAATGAACTCAAGGATCTGATCAACCTTGACCAACTTATAACCATTTCAAAACTTAATCAGAGGAAATTCTTAAGAAACAAGACAAGAGGCGTGATATTTGCAATCTATATCAAACAATCAAAGTCTAAAGAAATCAAAGAAGAATATGGGACAAAATTTTGGATCACAACTATTGAGAAACAAAGAGTCCAGAGAGGCCCAAAAACCAAGCACAAGGAAGGGTGAAGCTCCTAGTACCAAGAGTACGTGGCGTTACTACTAGGGTGACACTCCCTAAAATCCCACCATGGGGTATCAATGATGCTCTATATTCCACTGGAGGGGAGTGTCACTATTTAAAAAAAGGTCAAGCAGGCTCAGACTCAACCCAGACTAAAAAATAGTGTTCTGAGGACTCTGTAAGCTATTCAATGAAGGTGAAAAGAAAAAATACTTCTGAAACCAAGAATTCATCAAGCAATCATAAGAAACAAGAGGCTAAAAACCAAGGAAACAAGTGTCCTCAATGGAGTTTCGAAATTTTGTTGTGAGAATATTACCCCGTAGAAAGGTTAAGCTCTCCTTAGCTGTGTTTTCTTCAGCTAAGACATAATAGAGAAAGTGGACACTAACATCCCTTGCTTTTGTCTATCCACACATGAAAATGAGAAGAAGGAAAAGGAGATAAGAGTGCACCTTTTTTGAAGGTTGTCCTCGTTGCTCCTTGTTTCTCCAACGTTGGATCCAATCCTAGATTGAACAGAATATCCATGAACTTAAGAAAAACGTTCTTCCTCTTCTACTACTTGCAAAAATTTAGATGAAAGAAAATGTAACAAAATGAAGCAAGCATAAACATTCATATGTAAACTAAATGAGACAAAAGTATGGGAATAGGCCAGACTTTTATTCATGAGAAACAAAGGAAAACATTTAAAATCACTTGATGTTGATCAATGTTCCTCCAATGCTCGTCCTATCCATCCCCTTTTGTGCACTGCCATAATACCACTGAACTATCTCTTAATTTCATAAGAACATAGGTTTGATACTCTTCAGAACTCCCCGTTTTACCTTTAAGTGGCCTCCTTATATAGGAATGAAGGCCCAACCAGCATGGAGTATTTTGGGAGTATGGTTGAGGATATGGCTCAAATAATTGGGATTTTCAGGCTAGGATCAAGTAGATATATCGGACTTGAATCCCTTTTACCCAAACTAACTCCAACCTCTCAGAACCTTTCATCCAAAAAAGGTGGAATTTTTTGTAACCAAAATGACGCTCCCAAAAGGCTTAGAATAGAGTGTCACTAAATCTCACCCATAGTTAAGCAGGGAGTGTCACCAAGGGACCAACACTCCCTATATATGGGCAGGGGGCATCAGTCCTAATGATGATTTTTCTTCACCAATTTGTCTAGGGAACATGATAGACACTTCCACATGCTGGTAGAGTGTATTTAGGCCTCCATATGATGGGTTTTATCCCTCAATTGTTCTAGGGAACATGACCAACACTTCGAAATCATGATAGAGTTGTGACATTCAATTACAACACTTAGTAGAATGTAGGTGTGACACTTAGGAATGTGGCAAATCGACACCTACATAAGTGATACATAAGTGTGACACTTAGTATAATACGATACATAAGTGTGCCACTTAATAGTGTGGAAATTTGGTGTAATACCCCAGGTTGATCCTCAATTGTAAATGTAAATATGTTTTATAGGCTGGAGAGCTAGGTTATTATAGGCTAGAATTCTTATGTGATTATTAAGTTGGAGATCCTAGATGCTAAAGGGTAGTGGGCCTATTATTGTAATATGTAAACACTCATATTATTAATAAAGTACATCACTACTGTAGACCGACCCACAAATGAGTATGGGGGGATAAACTCCACTAGAGAGGGTAAGGGAACTAAGAGTCTAGGTAAAGGGATAATCTAAGGGGGCTTAAGCCTAAATGAATATTATATTAATATTCCTAAAAGGTTAAAGTATGGATATAACTTATGTATCCTAAGTTTCTAAAGTAGGGCCAAGAGGGTTCCTTGACTACCATGTGTTTTGTTGAGACCTAAGTATGAACCCCTACCCCTATTCTCTCATTAACCTATACCTCCATAAAAAATTATAACTTTTTTGATTGGTTAAGTTGGCTCCCCATTACTAAATGACTCAGTTTTTATCATTACCTTCCTTAATTGATTTTTTTTACACCATCTTTTTGTTTTCTTGAAGGGTAATTATATGTTATGGTTTGGGCTTAAATAATTGTCATCAAATTTACCATAGGTTGAGCTCATAGCAGTTCAACCAAGTCCTTTATATGCACAAGAAACATCCAAAAAGAAAGACGCAACAATCGAGAGCAGTGGATTTCGGGATTAGGTTGTGAGTAACAGATAGATTAAAATTGTTGATCGTCGAGATCCAACAGTCAATTAAGATCAATGACTCTTGTGTATTCAGAGTTTCAAAACCACGAAAGGTTTTAACCACAAATAAATATGAATTTTCACTTTGGTACTTCAACATCCGGGCATCCAAGATTGTTATTTTTTCAATCCTAAAAGTCCCTGAACACCGAATTTCCAAAGTGGCTACCACGTCACTACTAGAGATTGTCACTCTGAGAGATTTCAATCCAGAGAAAACACAGTTTCCTGAAGTTCCAAAGTGTCGGAGCCCTGAAGTACCAAAGTGCCAGAGCCCCTTTCTCATAAACTCTTTTTCAACTGATGTGTCATATGCCACCTTTCAATTGATTTCAGATGACTCATGGCACTCATTTCAGATACTTTGGTTACGTCATCTGTAATATTTTAGGTGACACGCGTCACTCTCATTTTTATGACACATCATCGATTGTGAAAACATGTTGCCATGTCACTCCGAGATATTTTAATCCAGAGAAAACACAGTTTCCCAAAGCCCAGAGCCCCGAAGTGCCGAATTCCCTGAAGTCCCAAAATTTTAAATGATTAAAGTATCTTAATCTCTGGTGAATTTCCTTAGAGATAAGCATTGGTTAATGACTTTGTGAGTTCGGTCATTCAAGAGATATTTATACTCTTCATTCAAAAGCTCCCAAATTCCGAATTGTTGAAGTGGCTTATCCTCATTAATTGTCTGCATTAAAGTATTCTTTAACCGGGGCCAAACGAAGAAAATGCCATTTTACAGGTGAAGCTATAGATTTGCATGTCTCAAATGACTTTCTAATCCAGCTAGTCTACAACATCAGATTACTCATCAGGAAACAACTCAGATTCAAAGGAACCTGAGGTAGTTTGTAGGTATGACATGAGGAAGAGGAGAAGAAGAACACTAGCAGACCACAACCTGCCCATCACAGAGCAAGACAAAAAAAGGGGGTCAGTTATGGTTGAGACAGATAATCATGATGAGAATCAATAGGTACTAGAACTGAAGCTGCAAGTCCAGAGATTGCAACACCATAATCAGGAATTGGAGAAACTGTACTCCAGGCCGTAGAAGAAATATCAAAAACTCCAGAAGAAGCACTAGAAGACTTTCTCTTTCTAAAGGAGATAATTTGAAGGAGTGCTTGAAGAAGCTTCCAACACACCCAATTATCTCCCAGTGGCCTCCAAAAGCACACATGGGCACCAATGCTCAATACATGGTTCACTTTACTCCAACATATGCATCAATCTAGTTTATTGCTAGTAGCAGTTTTTAGCTGTTTAATTGCAAGACTCTTTTAGATTAAGGCATAATAAGTGGTCATTTATGTTTGATATGAGCCACTCCTTTTTTATTAAGTCAAGATCGAAGTATAAATTACTATACTCCAGCAGTATTTAGTTAAGTCAATAAGTTGTTCTCTAACTGATAGTGTAGAGTTAAGCCTTGGTTCCAGATGGATGAGAGCCTCTACAACTTTGATAAATATGCAATCTTTGTATGTTTTGAGGGTTCTATTTTGCGGAAGAATATCAATACATTAGATTGGTTGAACCTATTCTATGCATGAATTAAATCTGTCTACCTGGTAAATATACTCTTGATGACAGTGTGTTTTGTCCAAATCTACATTTTTTTTTATCTTATATTGAATGCATTTTTTGGTTTGTACGAAGTACATTTCATTTCCTTCAACTATTTTATAACTTATCTTTACGAATATGAAACTTGTAAAACAACTAATGATTTGGTGAAGTTTTGCTTTTATTGAAACATGTGGGAGTAATTGTGTTTAGATACATGTTTAATGCCTTGAAATGATATTTTAAGACTTAAAATTCTTAAAACATATTATGCATTGAGTGGTTTGTTTTTTCCCTTTTTTTTTACCTCTATTATCTCACTTGTCTATCATTTGTGTGCCACCATTCAAGGAGGACCCTCATCCATATCATTTTTCCAACCCAACCATTCTCTTGTCTTGGTAAAACCAACCCTCTAACTAACCAATAATAATAAAAAACCAACCATTCCAAACTTGAGGTGGCCTAGCTCTACCCTTTAGCAGTTAGGTGTAGACTTTAGGACCAACATCTTCTGGTGCCACTGTCGGGGAACAAAGTAACAAAACAATCTTTCCTTGGGAGAACGACAATGATCAAATCTGGTTTTTGATGGTGAACAAAAAACAGACACACATAGTGACTACAATCTTTCACCAGGTGACTCCACAATCAAAATAATCCACTGGAGGATGAGCCCCACTTACAGAAAATGAAAAGGTGGAAGGAAAATAACAGGTACCAAGCCATTAATTTTTTCAAGGAGCTCATATTTTTCTCCATCAGTTCATTCATGTCTTTTCCTTTACACGTGAAAAGAATTATCTTATGCTTTGTTTACTCAGATGATTATAAGCCTACAAATGCATATTGCTCCTTGAGTAAATAATATGTGTATTATTCTTGTACTATCGACCTTGATCTGATCTCATAATATGAATTTATTGGAAAGAATGAGGTCCATATCTCAATTCCTCCTAAAGTTGACCCATCTTGTAAACCTGTGAATAACAAAGCTAATTTATCACCTCCTCAAGTTATTACTGCTCCATTTTATGGCCAACTCACTTATGTTCAATCCAAGATCAGAGAGGGATATAAACCTCTTAAGC
Source organism: Picea engelmannii (assembly GCA_009831015.1). Lineage (NCBI taxonomy): Eukaryota > Viridiplantae > Streptophyta > Pinopsida > Pinales > Pinaceae > Picea > Picea engelmannii. The sequence goes on along the minus strand of ML792965.1, from coordinate 97,603 downwards.
TACCTTTTGTCCCCCATGACTATCCTCCAAAGTTTTTAGATTATCTTCCCAGGTTCAATGGAGAAGATCATGTGACAATCAAGCAACACATGGTTTCTTTTGAATGGTTCACTGATATTTTACAAATTATTCATGAGGATGTGTTCATGATAACCTTTTTCCAATCTTTATCTGGGGATGCTGTATTTTGGTTTATAAACTTGAAATATGATTCTATTAGTTCATGGACTGATTTGTGTAATGTGATTTTGAGGTATTAGGGTGAGAACAAATCCTTTGAACAATACCTATCAAAGTTCTATGCCTTGAGAAGGGAGAAGGATGAAATTTTTATTGTATTCAATAAAAGGTTTCATCATTTTTATCTTAATATGCCCATGGAAGTTCAGCCTATTGAATTTGTTGCCATGGTGCAATATAAAATTGCACAACACCCTGATCTGGTTCTTTTTCTCAGAGAGAGAAGGTCACCGTCATTGCAACATATGTTCACTGATGTAAAGGAGATTGAGGACAACATTCGAGCTTGTGGAAGGCTCTTAAATCGAGTTTTGGATGAAGATTTGGAACATGAAAAAGTTTATGAGTAGCATAAATCATATTTGGATCCTAAATCTAATAAATCAATTTTTTCTATTCTTGAAGCTAAGTATATTGATGATTATCAGAAAGATGAATTTACATGTACATGTGAACCTTTTCTTAGTTATGAGGAGAGGAAAGAGTTTGTTAATGATGAATTTCATGAAGGTTTTGTAGAGAGATCAATTTGTCAAACAACAAGTTTCTTCCCCTCAACATTTGACTATAAATATTGGAGATCAACTCACATTGTTGACTTATGATAACCTTCAGGATTATATGTGTTTAAATTTTGGTCAAGAAAATGAAGAGGAGCTACCAAATCAATGTTTCAAATATTATTTTATAGTAGATGCATATTTGCATTCTCCATAAATTGTTGAGCAACATGAAATCTATAAGTTTGAAAATGACATTCTGGAGAAAGAACAAGAAATAACTTGCAATGAAGAATACATACTCATTCATTTCAAATAGTAAGATGAGCATTATCAAGAGTGTTTTTCTTCCCTTAATGGTTGTGAATCACATGAATTTCATGAGATGTTTCAACGAGGACAGGAGAAACCCAATGTTTTTCATTTAGTATTTTTCAAGCAACATCGACTCAGTCTTCTAGATTAGCTGGAGTCTCCTCATGTTCTTGATGATACCATATCTGATTGGATGGATTCAGTTTCAATAGGGGTATATAATATTGTTGTTGTCAGTATGATGCACATAGTGTGTGGTAGTAAGTATGAGCTTCCATTATAATTTTTGCTACGTACATTTTTGTTTTTTCATGATTTCAGCAACATACATGAAGACATGCCAAGAATCGCGTTGATGGATTGGTTATTTTGGAAATTTGTTTATACTTGAGTATTCAATTTCAGTTGGTTAGAGTAGGGGGTATTGAATAAGGTTGTCATTCGAGCATTTCATTTTTAGTTTGTTTATACAGTAGATCAACAATAAGACTCCATAGCCCAACAAAGRAACTGGGGTGTAGCTATARCTTTGGGTTTYAGTTGAATAAAGACAKGATGCATGGTTGAGAGACARTGACATATATACATGACTGGATGGCAAAAGCACAGGGAAAACAAGGAAGGTGAGAGCAATTTATTGAGTTCCAAGGCACTGATTTGTTGTTCTCATCACCCCACACAGGGGTGCTATCCCAATTTGGATCCAATGTTRAGACCTAAGTCTGCACCCCTTCCCTTCTTCTCTCATTACCCTATACCTCCATAAAAAATCATACCTTTTMTGATTGGTTAAGTTGGCTCCCCATTACTAAATGACTCAGTTTTTATCATTACTTTCWTAATTGATTTTTTTTACACCATCTTTTTGTTTTCTTGAAGGGTAATTACATGTTATGGTTTGGGCTTAAATACTTGTCATCAAATTCACCATAGGATGATCTCATAGCATGTCGACCAAGTCCTTTATATGCACATGAAAAATCCAAAAACAAAGACGCAACAATCCAGAGCAGTGGATTTCGGGCTTAGGTTGTGAGTAACAGACATATTAAATTTTTTGATGGTCGAGATACGACAGTCAATTAAGATCAATGCCTCTTGTGCATTCGGAGTTTCAAAACTGCGAATTTTTTTAACCACAAAGCAATATGAAGTTTCACTCTATGACTTTTGCGTCTGGGTGTCCAAGCTTGTTATTTTTTCAATCCTAAAAATACCTAAATGCCGAATTGTCAAAGTGGCTGCCACGCCATTCTGGGAGATTGTCACTCCAAGATATTTTAATCCATAGCAAACACATTTTACCAAAGTGTCGGATCCCTGAAGTGTCAAAGTGTCATAGCCCCAAAGTGCCGAAGTGCGAGATCCCCTTTCTCATAAAACCTTTTTCAGCTGACGTGTCATATGCCACTCGTATATTGATTTCATATAACACATGGAACTCATTTCATGTACTTTGGTTACGCCATCTGCGCTATTTAAGGTGACATGTGTAACTCTCATTTTTATGACACGTCATTGATTGTGACAACATGCTTCCATGTCACTCTGGGAGATTGTCACTCCAAGATATTTTAATCCAGAGAAAACATAGTTTCTTGAAGCCTTGAAGTGTCAGAGCCACTAAAGTCCTGAAATGTTAAATGATTAAAGTATCTTAATCTCTAGTGAATTTGCTTAGAGATAAGAATTGGTTAATGACTTAGCGAGTTCGGTCATTCGAATGATATTTATACTCTTCATTCAAAATCTCTCAAACACTGAATTGCCAAAGTGGATGATCCTCATTAATTGCCTGCATCAAAGTATTATTTAAACGAGGCCAAACGAAGAAAATTCCATTTTACAGGTGTAGATATAGATTTGCAAGTCTCAAATGACTTTCTAATACAACAAGTATACAACATCATATTACTCATTAGAAAGCAACTTGGATTCAAAGGAACCTGAGGTAGTTCATGGGTATGACATGAGGACGAGGAGAAGAAGAACACTAGCAGACCACAACCTGCCCATCACAGAGAAAGAAAAAAAAAAGGGCGATTTACAGTCGAGACAAAGAAGACTAATGATATTCAATAGGTATAAGAACTAAAGCTGAAAGTCTAGATATTGCAACACCATAATCAGGAATTGGAGAAACTGCACTCCAAAATGCAAAAGAAATATCAAAAACTCTAGAAGAAGCACCATAAGACTTCCTTCTTTCTAAAGGAGATAATTTGAAGGAGTGCTTGAAGAAGCTTCCAACACACCCAGTTATCTCCCAGTGTCCTCCAAAAGTGCACATGGGCACCAGTGCTCGATACAGAGTTCAATTTACTCCAACATATGCATCAATGTAGTTTATTACTAGTAACAGTTTTTAGTTGTTTAATTGCAAGACTCTTTTAGATTAAGGCATAATTTGTGGTGATTTATGTGTGATATGAACCACTCCTTTTTGATTAATTCAAGCTCAAGCATACATTACTATACTCCATAAGTATTTAGTTAAGTCAATAAGTTGTTCTCTAACTGATAGTGTAGAGTTAAGCGCCAGTTCCAGATGGACGAGAGCCTCTACAACTTTGATAAATATGCAATATTTGTATGTTTTGAGGGTTCGATTCTTGGGGAAGAATATCAATACATCAGATTGGTTGAACTTGTTCTATGCATGGATTAAAGCTCTCTAACTGGTGAATATACTCTTGATGACAGTGTTTTTTGTCTAAATCTACATTTGGTTTTATCTTATCTTGAATGCAGTTTTTGGTTTGTGAGAAGTACATTTCATTTCCTTTAGCTATTGTATAACTTATCTTTTCTAATATGAAACCTATAAAACAACTAATGCTATGGTGAAGATTTATTTTTATTGCAACCTATGGGATTAATTGTGTTTAGATACATGTTTAATGCCTTGAAATGATATTTTAAGACTTAAACTTCCTACAATAGATTATTGATTGAGTGGTTTGTTTTTTCCCTTTATTTTTACCTCTATTATCTCACTTGTCTATAATTTTTCCAACCCAACCATTCTCTTATCTTGGTAAAACCAACCCTCTAATTGACCAAGAATAACAAAAAAAACCAACCATTCCAAACTTGATGTGGCCTAGCTCTTCCCTTTAGCAGTCAGGTGAAAAATTTAGAACCAAAATGTTTTATAAAGGACACATGCATATATATTTGGGGATATAGTGTAATTTCCCCATCTTTTGACTATCATGTTTCGTTCATCGCTCTTACCTTTCACTCATCCATTCTACCATCGATATTGGTACATGCTATGGTTGCAGGTTAAAGAAGAGGGTTGTCAGGATCGTAAGTTGAAGAGGAAGGTTGTTAGGCTTGTATGTCGAAGAGGTAGGTTGTTAGGCCCATATGTTGAAGAGGAGGGTTGTTAGGCTTGTATGTTGAAGAAGCAAGTTGTCATGCCCATGGGTAGTTTTATCCGGGCGAGAAACTAATCAGAATTGTTCCCTAGTGCACTGGGAAATAGCTATAGGGATATAATACTTCCTGTCCAACTTGGTGTTGAAGCCCCAGAAGGGAAGTGGAGGAACCAAGGGACTGTTGAGCAGAGAAGGGGCACACTTCTTGGGGTGGGACAGACATGTGGGGAATGAGAGACTGTAGGATAGTTGCTATAGTTGGGCACCTTGGAGTAAGCAATTTTGTATATTATCAGAACTTAGGTTGGATTATGACTCCCTTCGCCATGACAGATTTTATCCCCAACTCGGGGTTGACCCATTGCTAATATTATGAGAAGTGTGGTCTATGGTTGGTAGGAACATGGAAGGTCTGCATGTAGTTGGTGTTTATTTCATGAGATAAGTGTCTTTCATGTGCTTATTCTATTTACTATGTCTAAAATTATGGGTATTCTGTATAGAATCTCTGTAATAATTGTGTTTAAAAATTATTATTGTTATTCTTCTTAACTCTGTTCATATGCAAAACATATTAGTAAATTTAATGGTATCATAATTTGAAATTTGGATGTGGCATCTCCCAACAGGGATATGGGGATGTTAAAAAGTGGTATAAGAGCTCCATTTTTAAACATTGAACCTGCATGGACCATTTAGCAGATCCCAGAAGTGAAATTACAGAGTTTGCAAGCAAACGGTTTGACAGAGTATCAGGAGGACTTCATTTGTAAATTGTTTGAAAAAATGTTTAGAGTGAACTTGAGAGAAATTTCACAAGAAGGTTGGGGAAATTTAACCAGAGAATGAAAATTTCCAAATTTTATTGGTAAAATGAACAAATTCGGGTCTATAGATGGCCAAATTTTGAGTTTATGGTGTTTTCGTGGTGAAATCGAGAGAAGTTGGGTGAAATTGCAAAAAAATACCCAATTTATGTTGTTAAATACACGGGGAATTTGGAAATTTGGTTCAAGGATGAGATATTCTTGATTTATAGTATTCGTTTGAACATATTCAAATCTGTAATTGGTCAAATTTGAAGTTACAATAAGGCCATGGCAGACAGGGTGAAAATTGCTTAAATATATTTCCAATTAGTGGGTGAGTTGAATGGAATCCATTATAAGAATATCAATCAGTGGTGCACATGAGAAATTGATTGTTGCAATGGTTGAATTGGTTTTTATCATTATGAATTGGCTGAAATTTTGGAAGTTACAGTGTGCCATGGTGAAATTAGGCGAAAGTGGGGAAAAGCCCCAATTTCCACAGAGGGATTCATGAGGAATTCGATGAACATGAATTGAATTATAGTACAAGGGTCAAATCCATATGCAAAAGACCTAAATTGGTTGTATTGATATTGGTAATAGAGATCTAATGGCGGCCCAAAAAGAAATTTTGAAATTAAGCGGAATTGGGCATTTTTTGGGTATTTTGGAAAAATTCAAAATTAGGAGAAATTGGAAAAAAACATTCTATATTTTTTCTAGATGTTGACATCAGCATGACGTGTGGGACATGTGTCAGCTGATGTGGAAGGCATGTGATGTGTACTTCCTTGGGGGAAGGTACACGAAAACAGGGTGGAAGGCATGGCATAGGTACACACTGGTAGTGGCAAGCGCAAGGTGGAATGGAAACTGGTGCCATAGAGATGGTGTTATCCTACCTGACGGGATCTCGAGCCAAGACACGCGTCACCCCCATATGGATATCGGGGGGTATGGGGTGGTTATACTAACCAAAGGCCAGGGTGGCTGAAGTTCATAGATGTGACACATATGCCTTATCCCTAACCATGGTTAGGTCTCTTGACCCCTCCCCCATGTGTTAAAGGTCGATAGGTTAGGGTGCCAAAATGAGATGTGGGACATCGATCGCCGCCAACACCATTACACCATGAACATTAGATCGCCAGGTGTGAAATTCATGCATGCATGGATAATGGGCCTGTAATGAGACCTTCCATTCCCATGACCCAATAATAATATGCCACATGGAAGCCAAGGACCGTGGGACCAAACATTTAACTAATGCGCGCCAGTAGAGGTAAAGAAAGAAGAAAGGAAAAAGAATGAATAATACCAAGGATGATGGGGAAAATATAAGAGCACAGGGGATGAAATGGTTCCACCTCGATATGCAATGTGGGAATAGGTTCCACATCAACATTCTAGTCAGCATATAGAGGATAAATTTATCAAAAAATTAATGAAAATTATTGGAAAATTTCGGTGTTTTCCAAGTTATGTTTTTGCAGGGCCTTTTTGAGGCCCTAAACAATGCTTTTAGCTACTTGAAAACAATATACAAAAAGTGTTCTTTTTGCAGCTTAGATGAAAGATATCAATGATATATTTCTAACGATGTATACCATTTTTCAAGCATAGTTAATATTAGGGAGTTATAGGTCAAACAATGAGGGGTAAAGTTTAAGACCTAGTTAATTTCCAAGGGCCATAAATTCCTGCTCCAGAATCATATTGAGGCACAAAAAGAGTCCATGGAAATATATTGATCCATAGAACACATTTATGGAGCTAAATTAGAAATAC
>ML792965.1:24946-37405 GCA_009831015.1 Picea engelmannii | reverse complement strand
CGTCTTCAAGACCACATTTCATGTACTCATTAATAAGAATAAAGAGGGGGATTGAGTGGGTCTTCAAAACCACATTTCATGTACTCATTAATAAGAATAAAGAGGGGGATTGAGTGGGGAAACAACCAACACATATTCCAGTCGAAATATGTACTCATTTTATTTGTTTCCCTTCATTTCATTGGAGAAATTTACATAGATGGCTTCTAACCATCTCACAAGGAAGCTATTTGTGTAAAAGGAAACGCTAAGAGTTTTAAGTGGATATATTGGAACTTAATTATGCAATCATGTTCAAGTTTCTATTATTTCATTTGGGCATTTGATTTATTTCTTATTAAAGGGATTCGTCTTCAAGACCACATTTCATGTACTCATTAATAAGAATAAAGAGGGGGATTGAGTAGGGAAACAACCAACACATATTCCAGTTGAAAACCCCACCGTAGTAATTGACATCATCCCCACCTTCATCCATCTCACTATCATAGGTAAAACTTATTTATGTTGTGATGCAACACCTAGAAAACATGTGATTAACCCCTACTATTTATACTTAACTAAATAATAGTTGCATTTGGATTTGCATTTCTTGCATTTGATAATGCGAAGAACTATTTTTACACAGTTCTCCCATTAATATTTGAGAAGCTTACAATTTTCATGTCGTTTGATCTTCATTTTACACTTTATTTTTTTTAATTATCCCTCTTCCATAAGATTGATTTCATTAGAATCCAAAAAGATGCATTGAATTGTTGTCTTGAAACCCAATAAGCCATTTATTATTGTTATTACCATGTTTGTGGGTGAAACCATTTGTTAATGTTATTACCATGTTTGTGGTTGAATATAATATATATTTTTTTGTTATAGTGTTATTGCCTCTTTTAATGTAGTGAACCTAATGTCAGACTTCCTTTTCATTGAGTTTCTCCATGGAGCCCTTTTTTCTCACCCCTCTTCCTTGGGATCAATATTATTATGTCTTAATATGATTGGCAAGTAAAATTGAAAAGAAACATAAGCTACTTTTAATTTATGGATATTATGTGCTCAATGATCATTTCCATGTGTTTTGGCAGCATTTTCATTTCATAAATTCTGGGAAAAATTCCCCTCGAAGTTCTATGTGAACAATGCTAAATATTATTTAGATATGAATGGTTACTCAATGGTATGCGAAATAAAATGAAAAACTTCATTTGATTTCATTGTGGGGAAAACTCGATATTAAATGTGAATGTTAGTTGACAGGGAATTGGAACATCAAACCCTAAATGTTTAAGTCCACTCTAAACCAACTTGATTTTCATTATGTAAGAGAACTTTTGAGGTTTTAGGGTTTGCAAACACATGAGGACTCCTTTATTATTTCCATCATTGGTTTCCAATACCTAAAGGAGTGTATCTAGTGCTCACTCAACCCTAACCCCATAGTTTGGTATTCATCTGCATCTAACTCCAATTTTGGCACCACAAACTGATTGTTAATCTTGCTTCCAAATAATCTGATTTCCCAGTATTGTTATTCCTTGAAGAAAATTCAGATAAATTGCCAGTATCAATGGATGGGAAGATTCTAAAGTTATAGTCTCCCCCTGGATTAAAAAATATGTAGATGAGATGATGCCATATATCTATGAAAATTGACTATCGAATTCCATGAAAGAGCTCAATTGTGAAGTATTTTCTCCAAAAGGGAGAGAAACTCTATTTTTTATGGGTTCTGCACCATCTAGATATTGAAATTACACTTGATATTGATGTGCAATAGGTCCAGTGATGTCTACCCACCCATTCCCTATTTGCGCTCATTTACCCAGATAAAAAAGAGCGTGCTCTACTTCTAAAAACAACGTTGCATAAGCGGGATGAAAGGAGAGGAAACTCATTCACAGGTGATGTGATGAGGTGAGAGGCTCAAAATGATATTCTCAAAATGGCTTTGCAAAATGTTAGGGAGATTCATGGTCACATATGCAGTAGCGAGCTCGAGTGGGATGTTTATGTGGGGTGTGCCCTTATAGATATTTATTCTAAATGCAAAATCATAGAGCAAGCACACAAAGTGTTTGAATATTGTTTTATATAAAAGAGATTCAGTTCAAGAACTCACTTTTACCTGTTTACTCTACCAAATATTATTCAATTTAGGAAAGATTGCACGTGTGGAGATTCATCAACACTTAAATTACCAAACACTGTTAAAGGTGCGAATGGTTGTGAGGTATAAGGGTTTCTAATTTATGACATTTGCATTCAAAATATGGTATCAGGGTTTGTTATTGCATGCATTTATGCATCAATATGGAGTAGGGGTGCACATCAGATCTATTCATAGCGCATTAGACTATTCTGACTCAAATTGTTTTTCATTTGGTTTTTTTGTAGCATAATATGCTGAGAAGAGTAATACAGGCATGTCGTTCAAGAGGGATGCTACAAGATCTTGAAGGCTATGATCATCATGAAGTTGGGAAAATCGATGTAGATTTCCTTGATATTATATGGGAGGCAACAACGAAATGTCATGGACTCATGCCTGTCTCACAGAGCAGAATTCAGTAATTGATTTGTTTGTTTTTATTAGTCCCTGCCTCTGCTAGGGACTATAGCTTTCATGGACAAAACTAATTTCAACATAGGTTTTCATTTACAGTGCTTGTGGCAGGTTTTAGCTCATTTTCTCTTTAGTTGGCCATTCACATGTTATTCATGTCCATTGCATAGGAACCAGGGAAAATGCAGAAAATATTTTTCTACCGACCATAGTTCATAATTTTTCTTCCACAGTTCAATAATTATGCCAATAATTGCACTGATGAGYATACCGACCGTTGCCCTTTCTAGTTATTGTATGCACTAAAATTTATGAACTTATGAGATGCTAGTGTTTACTAGAATGRGCTAGATAGTCCATTTTCACTAATGGGCATACTTTTAGTTGTTTTTCTTAACAATTACAGTAACCGCGGTTAATCAACTAAATACTGCAGATRGCAATTTGTTTTCACTTATTGAGTTAATCGAGTAATACATTTTCCTTAACAAGTTTTACTGAATGAACATGATACTTCAGCCAATCCACATCTTCATGGCATCTTTTAACAGTCCGTTTTTGCCTCTTCAAAATATTCTTAAAACTTATTAATGCACTCATTCAGTTTTACAGTCATAACAAGAAGACATTGAATTTTGATCAAATTTAAGAAAACATTGAAATATGAAAAATCAAAACGAATCTCAGAAAAAATGTGCAATAAAACAGTCATAAATTTCAGCAGAAGTCCCTAAGAAAACATTGAATTCTAATCAATCAAAACAATTTACAACAGAGCTGTTCAGGGACTCGGAGTCAGGAAGAGGGAGATCGATCATTTCCCTACCGACAACCAACCAAGGGGCGTGAGAGAGCATTTTATCAAATCTTCAGATTGAGGCAGGACACAGCTATTTCCTTGTTACTATTTCATTTGGATTGGAATGTTTGTTTGTTTCAATACCTATTTATGTGCTCAATTGTTGGGCACGTCATTCATCTATCTATTAAAGGTATTTATGTGCACAGTTGCACAACTAGACTTATCCAAGGTTGCTTATTCTTTTAGTATCGACTATGCACCTATTCTCATATATTAATGAGAATTGAACTCTTCTGTGTAGCTCTACCAACATATTCATATTCAGTTTGATTCGTAACATGCAACCAGAAACGAATGATGAGACATATGAAATATATCAAAGTTTAATCCTAGTGATTTGGCACATGCTCCAAATAACCTTTTAAAATAAAATGGTAGTTCACATAAAAAGTAATTAGATCACTTTAGATTTTCATAAATAGTGCAACAATGACATAAGTGATAGGAATGTAATTTTGGCTTGTATTCTCCCTTTGCACCTTTGGTAACACCACCTACAAATCCCACAACATGGTTTGGAAAGATCTTCACCAGTACACAATTGTAGTGTTTTTTAACATATATCAAGATTGTGAGAGGAATTATAATTTTATGGGATATTTATTGATATCACACTATATCTACTTGATTGAAATATTTATATAGTTTTTCAAATTTATAGCAAAGATCTAGACGTATTCCAACTAGGTTGTAAACTTTTACAATAATCATGGATCATTAATGAATGTATACTGATATTGAATTTGGCTTACTCTAACGTGTACATTGGTTTGGAACTGTTTTGATGGTGGTATAGTTTGGTTTGGAATTTTACTTACTATAATGTCTATGTAACATTTGGCTTACTCAAACGTTTACATTGGTTTGGAACTATTTTGATGGTGATATAGTTTGGTTTGGAATTTTACTTACTATAATGTCTATGTTGTTGAAAATCACTCTCTTAAAGATCTAGTGCAAATTAGTGATGGCAACGACTTTCCTACTATTCGAAATCAAAATACTATAGATTTTGTTATTTTATATGTTGAGATCCTGTTATTTGACATGAGCATAATAATTTGGGTTAAAAAAAATGAGGTTTTCCTGAATGTGCATAGTAGTTATTGGTGAGTGAGAGTATTTAGCGAGTATTTAGCTACCCTAAAGAGAGGCACAAACAAGGTGTAGTATCTTATTATTAGTCCCTGCCCTTCGGGCTGAGGGACTTATAGTAATCGATTTTCACTATTCCTATTAACTTGGCACATAAACCGATGCATTATAATCATTTTAAACAAAGTTTTCGGTAAATCTCGGTAAATCATACAATTTAAGTGGTTTATTAACCTAAGTTTCAGGTTTGACCTCTTATTTGGCCTCTTCCCGAGGCAGAGGGATAAAATATGATAAAATAGCTTAGTTTATTATTATGTTTGTGTACTCATTTTTCCGAAATGAGGTAATGCTAGAAATTAATCTAGCATTACTTCTTAACATTTATTGCTACAATTGATAGCCCATATTGCCAGCCATGTGTTGCACCGCCCTGATGCTGACCATGCAACCATGTGTTGCATCGCCTTGATTTTGGCCATGTATTGTAAGACCTTCCTCTGTTGTAAGACCGCCCTGCTACGCCAAATTGTCTTTCGAGTCCTTTCTCTGCAGCTGAATTATTGGAGGCTTTTCTAGAAGAGCTTTGCTGCTAGCTTTTCTACTAGATAAATCTAAAACTATTCTGAACCATTGCTCAGGTAATCAACCGTACCAATTTTTTTCTATATGTATTCTGAACCATTGAAGCATTGCTCAGGTAATCAACCTTACCAATTTTTTTCTTTATGTAATTAAGGTTGTAGATTTCTTGCAGTGACAAAAAAATTACACCCTACTTACCTTACCTAGTTTTTTGCTTCTTCCCTTCTTCCAGGTAGAAGGTATCAAATTTCCAATTCACGTGGTTCTCCCTATATGGCTGGGAATGGATACATGGCGATGCTTTACTTATGATCACCTATGTGTGACACTTCATTTACAACCACCAATATTGCCCCATGATTCTTTGCCACTATTGTTCGGTGCTGGTAGGAGACCACAACTTAAACCTTGTGGCAAGGTCAAGTTTTCATTTCAAAGGTGTTAATTTATTGGCGAGGCTCCCGTAGCTTTATTTTTTCTCTTTTACAACTATATTGCTCAAGACTTCCTAGAGGATCCTTCTCCTATGAACCAGAGCATACTCGACTAAAACTCTGGCCGGAATGAATTAGAAAGATAACACTCTGGTTGGTCTGCAACCAGTTCTATTTGGAAGAAATTTGTAAGATTCCCCTAATTTGGACTTTGCTTCCCATGTATGGAATTACTGCCTGATTGTTTCGGGTGCTTAACAAACCTCTGACACCTCGATCTCTCTCACTCCTGGAGTTTGCGTATGCTTCCAAATTCCTTTGGGAATCTAGTTCGACTTAAACATCTGAATATGAGAAGTTGCTATAATTTGGCCATCAAGAAGGAAACATTTACAAGTATCTACATGCTTGGATATCTAGATCTTTCGAACTCCTAGAAAATCAATGTATTTCCTCCCCAAGTCATACGACAATGATCCATGGAAGAAATTCAATTGTTGTTTACGCACTTGGAAGAATTTCCAGTGGATATTGGGAACTTGAGAAAATTACCTGGGAAAATTGGATCTTCCATTTTTGGGAAGCCCCTTATTAGAAGCACTACTATGTTCACTTGGTTTCCTAAGCAGCTTGAAGGAATTGTACCTGGAAGGTTGCGACATAATGGAATGTTTGCTTGTTTCTTGTTTGCGCCATTACAGTATGTAAATATGATTTTTCCAACTCAGTTGATCCATTACTAATACTAGTATTCTTGAATCTGGATATTTATATGTGATTCTGCATGTATCAAGTATGCCAAAAACAGTGGATTGTTGCTTTTCCTCATAATAGTTACTATGCCCAGTTGTAGGTCGAAAAAACATGTCTACCATTGTAATAGGTAAATATGATTTCTTCCTAGTATTTAGTATCTCCAATTTAACGTCAATCTAATTCGTATCTTGTTTCCATTAATATATTCTTTGCAGTTAGATGAAGATCACATTGATATCTATGACTTCATTCCACAACAGATAGCAATGACGATACTATTCTTAACATTTTATAGGAAGATCCCTTGTCTGATAAGCAATGAATTTGACCTGGCAAATGTTGTTCAACATATCACAGATGAATCTGACTTGGTAAATGTTGTTCGACATATCATGGATGCTGATAAATATTGTTCGGCATGTCGAATACCATGGCATACACCATGCTGCAAAGTCCCGTCACTATCCCATCTGCAATATGTTGTTGGTGATGGATGACTTCGGTACATAACTTCTCCAATCCATCGAATGGCCTTGAGGTTCCACTGCTAGCTCTCGGCCATATTTACAAAATTGTCGTTCACTTGGGAAAACCAAATGGAAGCTCATGCAATGGACGGTTCACATTGCATGCTTGTTGTACATGTCTGCCCAAAGAGTGATTTAAAACAATTGCCTCAAAATTTATCTCTTTCTATATTTTATATAAAATGTACTCCATCTTAATCTTAAACTCTCTTTATGGTTGTGGTGCAATATTCACTTTCATATAAATTAACTAAGCAACTTGCGGTTAAATAAAGCTTAGCGGCGTCTATCATGCATTTAACACTCCACCAACTCAAAATACCTCCATTTTATATAAAGAGTAGTATACCTTAATCTTAACAACTTTGATTGGTTGGTGTGCTAATCAGATTATATAAGCAACTTGCAATTTAAAAAGACATTCACTAAGGCTCAGTGGCATACTGCGTAGAATAATCGTGTTGAAAAGCTCAAATATTAATTTCTTAGAACATGTGATGTATGAATATATTACGTTGGCAACACATATATGGTTTGCAATAGATATCGTTTATGAGCAAGAAAATAAAATATCGCCCACAATATTGAGTTATCACCACGACCAACATTTTCCCCATGGGTGAATATAGTTTGCACTGTGTACCTTGGATCGTGGCATGTAAACAGAAGGCCACCGAACTCGATGTTTCCTTATACCTTAATCTTTATCACATTTCTGTATCATAGTTCTTGCAAGAGATTTATTGCCCGACCTAAGAGGGAAAACCTGGTGCGAAGTTGCAAACATGGTGCAAAGTTGCAGTGTAAAGTTTCATTTCAATTCAATTGCAATTCAATCAAGCTCCTCTACCTTCTCAGCAAGGACTTGTTTCTTTGCAACATGTCTTGTTAAAGGTGTATACTTTTCTAAATGTCATCCTTTTCAAATACCAAGTGTGACTTTCTGAAACACTCATGAGTAACATGCTTTTTAAGAAGGTATTGTTCAATTTATTCTATTTATTTTTTGAAATATATGATGAGCTTATTTAGTACGATGAAATAAAAACATTACAAATGATAACAAGGAACATAAGAGATAAGATACTTTACTTCATTAGAAATCACCACATTGATAGGGAAATTAGTAAATACTCTCACAAAGTGTGTAGTTTATATGATAAATAATTTGTGTGGGTAGGAGGATTACATTATATAACAATTAATGACATAATTATTTATACTTATTAGTTCTAATATCATTTAATTCTATTTCAAATTTAATTCTCTTTCAAATGAAATAAATTTTATTTTAAAGATATTAATTTATCTATATATCAGAATATGTGTAAGTTTTATTTATAAAGAGTGTAATTTATTGATGTTATAGAATTTGTGTAGTCTTTATCTGATGTTAAAATCCATCTATATTTTATGTGTGCATTGTGCAGCTTGGTGACTATGAATTAGCATTTAGCATGGATTGATGGAGAAGTGGGAAAAAAGGAGGAAGATATGTTTTCTCTTCTTCCACTTTCCATAGATCCACCACTTCATAAATAAGTTCTTGTTGGGGACTTGCGATTATCACATTTCAAGTAATTACTTGCAAGCAAAGGTGTCCAGGTATTTTTCATCACATTTTCATGTATTCTTTCTTTGTTTATTTGTTTCAACAAGCAAACATAGATAACAAAACTTTCCATTAAATTAAATTGTAATGATTATAAGTTAGGTTTTTTTTTTTTAATTTGGTTTTGTTTCTTTGTCAAATATGTTATTTCTCTGTTTATTGGTTTCAACTTGCCTTATTTTATTGTAAGTCTCAAGCAAACACATAACACAATTTTTTGTTAAATTAAACTATAATTATTATAGGTTAGGTATTTCTTTTAATTTTATTATGTTTCTTTGCCTTGAACTTAATATGGAAAGAATATTATTTTTCCATTGTGAAGGAAACCTGACATAGTTGTCTATAAAGTGTGAATTCATTATATATCACTTATGAAATTTGAAAATGAAATCACTATCTAATTGGATATTTTCATTAATAATAGCATTGTCACCAAGTTTAGGAAGATTTTGTTATAAAATTCGAGAGAATATTTAATACCAACAACTATTCCTAGTCATGTTATCAACACAGGAAAAATATAGAAACATAGCTATCATGAATTATTTTCTTTGACTATGATTTTTGTGGTAGAGCCAAATTTAGGATGTTTTTTGTATGCCCTTGTGAAGGAACTCAAACTTGACAGTAATATATTGTCAAATGACCAATTTTTTATGCATGTAGCATTGAACAAGTACTTCTACATTGGCTTGTGTCTAGTATGTGGAAGTCGTCCACAACCTTCTAATTGTGAGAATTTACTTTAATTAAAGTACTTACTAAAGTAAAGTGCTTTTATCAGTGATTTGAATTTTATTTAAGGAAATGCTTTAAGTAGCATTAGTGAATTAAATAATAGTCATTGATCTCAAGTAAGGTGAGAAGTAATCTCAACCATCAATCACTTTGGAGATTAAGGTAAGTCATAGCTCTATTTATAAAAGCTATTGATTTTTCAATAAACTAGGTTAAGTATGAAGTTCATTCCATTTTTAGCATTTAACCATAACCATAAATGTTGCAACAACCAAGATCATAAGAAGAAGCACCATGCACAAGAACACAAGAAGTATCTTGGGAAACCCTTCTCAACAAGGGAAGAAAACCCATCCAAATCTTTTGCTATATTATTCAAGAGAAAGACCTTCACCACCAAGATAAAACCTAGCACACAAGAGGGTTCTCAAACCCTAGAACTCTAGCGCCCAAGAGAGGTGCACACCTTTTCCAAAGAAGTGTACTTGCTGAAATTTCCAAACTCACATGAAAGATATGATTCCACAATGGGGAATCTTCCCTTACTTATATTAGACTTATCCTATCAATAGAAGTGTCTATTGGCTCAACAAGGCCAACCTCACCAAGTCACATAATAAAAATAATAATTATTATAATTATTATCATTATTATTATAATTAATATTGACCAGATTAATTATCTCTTACATTTATTATTAATCACATTAAGGTGGGGCTGACCAATACCCTTTACATAACAATTAGGGTTACATGCAGGTCTAACTCTTGAACAATATATATAGCAAAGGATATGATACACCCACTAATGCTCATCCAATACGGGCACATCCATAGGAATGTCATATCTTTGGTTCACTACATTACACAGAAGACCCATATCTTCACACGTTCACCTGTGCTCATCCACAGGCACGTTCACTCTACAGATCTTATTTCCCACTGCCTCACACATGAGAATCATCTGGAGTCTTCTCGTCAACCTTGCTGCTCAAAGGAGGTTAATACATCGTCTTCATTTCTGTTCACATGACGATGCACCTAACACTTTGGGATTTTACACGTTCACCTTGCGCTCAACTATAGGAACGTCTAACTCAATAGATTGACTTTCCCACTGGATAATCATCTAGAGTTCTTCTCAACTCTTTGAATGGAGGAGTTCATCTCTATTTTCCTAGCTCTATCTCAGGTAGGATCCACGTACCCTTCTTAGGGGCTTTATCTCAGGTTTGTAAGCTTTGAGAAAGACTCACATAACTGCAATGAAACACATCTCACAGGTTTGTAAGTTGTAGAATGTATCACATAGCTACATTCATCAACACTCCCTCTCAGCTAGGGAGGCATTCTTCATCATGACAATTCTCACACAGTGTTCTCTGAATTTTGTTTTTTTGGATGGAGTTATCAATACTCCCTCTCAATTAGGAAGGAATTTTTCACCAAGTTAATCTGGTGCAGATGTCTATAATCTGGTCATGTGTAGGAAGGTACTGCATGTGTACGATTTTCCTCTGCCTCATATCTCTGATATAAGGATATTTCATCTCATCATGTTTTGATCCATTAGGAAACACTGGGTTCTCAAGGAGCTTTACACACGGCTCTTGGTTATCATCATAGGATCCATCTAATGGTCAAGTAAATATGTTAGAAGCTTGTGAAGCCACATTGCTCCGCACACTCACTGCTATATATACTCTGCCTCTGTGGTACTCAAGGCCACATAGTTTTGTTTCTTGCTACATTAGGAAACCATGGAAAACTTTACAGTAAGACAACAACCAGATGTTCTCTTCTATTCCACTGTACTCTCTACTCAATCTGTATCGGCATATCTTGCAAACTCAAGTTCACACTGGAGGCATATATCAAGCCATATCCAACTGTGCCTCATATATATCTCAATACATGATTTACTTCTATCCAGTGAGTCTGTCTCGACTGACTCATGGATTGACTAAGCACATTCACTGAATAGCATGAATCAGTCCTGGTGTTAACCAGATACATCAATGATCAATTCAGTTGTGGATCAATCTCATCTGAATCATCATCATTCATTTTCTTCAAATCCATCACGGTGGTTTTGCATTATGTCATACTGAACTTCTTGATATTCCCACTGTATGTTTTCTTTGACTTAGGAAAATCTCATCAGTTCTCTATCATACTTCTTGTCCCAAGAAGTGTTGCATCATACTCATATCCTTCATCTCGAAATCATAAGTCAAAGCTTACTTGTATCCAACAACAAGGCTTTCTGAATAAGTCTTTAAAATCAGGCTCTTGTCATTAACACTGTAATAATATAGGTTTGGATCAGCAACGCTCTTGCTAAAACTCAAAATCATCAAGAATCCATCCATCTGATATAGTTTCCAACTCATGGATTGTAATACAGATGGAAGTTTATTGGATCATGTGTCTTATCATAGAAAACTCCATCTGATTGTGAGAAACCTTTGGCTATAGATGTTTTTTTGTATTTCTCGACACTTCTATTAGTTGCATGCTTGATCTTATAGATCCACTTGAAAGTCATCACAGACTTCCCTTTTGGTCTCTGAACAATATCTTATACATCATTCTTTTAAGACACATTGGTATTCTTCTGTTGTGGCATCTTGCCATACCTGTTCTCCTATTTCTTTTCTAAGACAAGAAGGCTCAATATCAATGAAATGGCTCATGACTGAAGGAGAGATTGGGAATCTCTTTTGCTTTCTTGGGATGTGCCTTGAGAGGCTTGTATGTTTCTCTGCCTCTTTTCATAGCGAGTCTAGGTAGGCCTTTTACGCCCTACTTCAATATCTATGAATATATCAACTGGAGCAACTGGATCAATTTGGATAAGGTATGTCTCCCTCTAAACTATTGAAGGGGGATAAGGTATTTGTCTTACTGTCAATCTCCATTTGAGATTCTCTAGATATTTGAAAGGCTATCTTTTCTTCAAGGACAATGTTTCTGCTTCTTCTTGTATAATGAACAAATTAAATATGGTTTGGAATCTCGTGCCCGAGATAATGGTCCAACTCTTTGAGAGCTCCTGTACTAGGAATAATATCCTTCATTTATTTGAAAAAGAAATCAACTATAAAATTAGGGATCAATTGATTTACCTAGTTTGTAGTCATGTCCTTTTAGAGGAAGTATTTGTCCTCTCTCTTCTCTTCACTCTTTTGAGGTGGATATGGATAAATGTCAATGGTGGAAGCATATTGTCTCCCCTTCTTCCTGGTTGGAAAATTTCTTTCAATGTGTCCATACTTGTCACAT
>ML792964.1:578560-606862 GCA_009831015.1 Picea engelmannii | reverse complement strand
GTGTCACCAGAGAACCAATTAATTCATCTGTTGAAAAACTTGACAGATCCTTGGATTCAAGGATTGTTGTTACAACCATTTCGAATTTCTTTGATAAACTTCTAAGGATTTTCTCAACAATGTGTTGATTAGTGATGGTTTCACCAATCAATCTGATCTGGTTCACGATGCCCATGACTTTGGTCATGAACTGATCCACATTTTTGGACTCTGTCATCCTTAGTGTCTCGAATTGCATCCTCAAGGTCTGCAGTTTAACTGTTTTGACCCTGTCATTTCCTTGGTAGGAAGATTTAAGGATGTCCCAGGCCTGTTTTGAAGTACCAGCACCTGTGATTTTTGAGAAAATCGAGTCATCCACAAAATTTTGAATCAAAAACTTAGCTTTATTTTCTCTGTTTCTCTGAGTTGCCTGAGCAATTTTCTGCTGATTTGCCATGACAGACAGGTTTGCTGGATCTGGTTCCACATATCCATGATCCACTGGATCCCATCACTCTTGTGCTTGCAAGAAGGATTTCATTCGAAGAGACCAGAACTCATAGTTCTTTCTAAGAAGAATCGGACCCTGAGTTGGTCCTAAATTGCTAGACGACGCCATCTTTTAAAGAATTCAGCAAAACAGAAGAAAAATTCTTACTTACCTGTCTCCTGTGTGTAATTTGCAGTGGTTTCGTAACTCTGTTAGACGAGACTTTTGAACTCTCCAACTTCCGATTGCCGATGAGAGCTTATCGGCCTTGAATTGGCCCTTAGTCTCCGATCAATGTGACCACATGCCGAAAGGTTAAAGCGCTACGGGCTTTTCTAGTTCTTTGTCCTCTTGAATCCTCGATCTCCGATTTACAGATTTCCCGATATGGCTTTTCTCGCCTTAGCCCCTCCTAGCTTTGCCCTAGTCCATGTGACCAGTTCTCACAGGACCACAGTCATACCTCTTTTTCTTTCGGGAAATTTCCCGAATGCTTTGATCTCCTCCATGCGTCCTCCTATGATGGACGGTCCTGATCTCTTCTCGCGATTTCGAGACTTCAAATGCTCCGGACGTCTCGTCTTCAGGATTCACGATTTTCCGAATCCCGTAATGCCGATGGACTCTCCTATCAGGATTTTTTCGAAGGCTTCGATTTCTGCCACGCGTCCCAATAGATGGACGGCTCAAGTCTGCTTCGGGGGTTTCACCGTGGAGATTCTCGATCCCTCGTTTTGACGATATGACGTCAGCTGGGCCCCATAACGAAGCTTTCCTCCTTTCGGGATTTCGAACTTCGCAATTCTGAAATGCTCGTGCTTCTTGTCCTCAGGATTCGCGAAACGCCGAATCCCGATATGTCGATGGCCCTTTCCTTTCGGGACTTTCCCCGAAGGTCTAGATTATTGCCACATGTCCCCTCAAGATGGACGGTCCTCGTCGTTTCGCGATTTTGTGACTTGCGACACCTGATGACAAAAATCCTCTGTCAACTTGAAACCCCGGTCGCCGATATGCCGACGGTTTCTTCGATGTTCGCCATGTGTCCGAAAAAATGGGCGGGCGTGATCTTTTCGGGATTTCGCGATTTACGATGTCGGGATTTCGCGTATCGTGGTTTTGGAGAGCAGTCTCCTTTGTTCGTCCAACTCCCGATCCCTGATTTTGCGATGGGATAAGATCAACGACTCACGATCTATCTTGATCCAACGATCTAGAATGACTCGTGATCTCGCGATTCACGAATTCTTACACCAGTCTTCTGACCTTTACACCTTGCGAGTCAGCGAAATGCCGAGATCTCGCCACGTGTCTCTTGATGGACGGTCCAAATGATTTCAGGATTTCGCGACTTCACAAGTCGAAATTTCTCCTGTGTGCTCTAGAGGAGTTAAACCTCATGCACTTTTTCGCTGATCCAACTGTTGTCGGTCCTTTGCGCAAGATCTAACGGCTGAAATACTTTCGCCTTTTTCGCGCTCTCCTCGTCCCTTCTGAACTGGATTTCCGCCTCAGATCTTTTTGTAGGACAAATCTTACGGCCGCGACGGTTGTTCTTTAAACCTGAGACGCGTTCTTTACTACCTTTGCAAGGATTTTCTTTTGCGGAAGAAAAATTCGTGAATCTTTCAAAGATTTGAAAGAATTTCACGAGTTCTTTGTTCTCTGCTGCAATCTTTGAAAGATTTGAACAATTTCCAAAATTCTTTAAACGATGCTGCCTTCTGCAGCAATCTTTCACAAATTTGAACGAATTCCGTGAAATCTTCAACGTTTCTGCCTTCTGAAGCTCTTCTTCGTGAATTCTTTGATGATTCTTGAAAATTACAAGAATCTTTAAAGTTTCTTCTTCTGCACTCTCTTCGTCCTTGATCTTTCGAGCGTTTTACACTCTGCTTTGACGCGTGAGCTTCTCACGCTGATCTTTGAGCATATGACGGTTTGCTTCCTCGTGGAAGTTTCCTGCGAGAATCTTTCGAGAGTATAATGGACAACTCTCCAAGCCTTGTGAAAAGTCTGTGTCGAACGCTCTCAAGATCCGTGAAAGCTCTGCGCTGTTTGAGGATCATGTTGCTCTCCAACTTGTGTGAAGAGGCTTACTACTGTAGCTCTGATACCATGATAAATTGTGAAGCAAGAAATGCAGAGAGAAAGAATATAACAGTATATTAGAATATATGAAGAAGAGTACAATGAGAAGAGTTAATGAAGAAGGTCTGAAGAAGTACTATGCAATGGGAAATAATTGAGCTAAATAGGCTCAAGAAAAACAAGAATAGTAAGTACAGCTGGCCAGGACAGCTGGCAGTGTACAGTCAGCCTGTTGAGGTTACATTATATTTAACAATATCCTGTCCTAATTGTATCTAATACTAGACAAAGTAAGGATTGTGCACATCGAACTATCTAGGGTGTATGCACATTTAGTTAACTTTCTGCACTGTGAGATAATAACATTTATTTGACTTGTTCCAGGGAATGCACGCACTTCATGGTTGACTTCCATCTGAATGCAGAACGAAATAAGCTCAAAGTTGTTCATAAGAAGTATTCAAAGCCATTTTTTGGCTCTGTTGCTTCTTTAAGACCTGCCAACTTACCTGCGGGAACCGTTGCAACCCCAACAAATCGTAACTGTGCACACGAGATTTACTTCAGGAAGCCTTATTGAAAGTTGCCCATTCTTCCAATCGGACGAAAACCTATCTGAACGTGATATTATTGTGTTGTTATTCTTCATTATATCTGAACGTGATATTATTGTGTTGTAGAAATGAATCTCTACCCTGTAATCTCATTATATCTGAACGTGATATTATTGTGTTGTAGAAAATCTCATATGAATCTCTACTTCTGTAATCTGAACAATGAGCACTGAAATTTGATCATGAAGATGGTCTTTTAGTGGTGGGAGACCAGTGATGTGCTTAGAGGATGGAATCTATGGACTATGAATGCTAATCAATGAGTGGGATTGTAACATAATTAACTAAATCATATATGAAATGAAGCATGTTACAAAAAATAATTATGGGTGATTGTAGGTTGAAACAAATTGTGACTCATGGTCGATATTATTTAAAGAATACCTTACAGACAACATGTGATGAGCAGTCCCAAGTCCTAAACATGAGTGCATAGTAATTGACTGATGTAAGAAGGGTTGGGAATTGGTAGAATTCTTCAAATATTTAGGATTACATGATTTGACAAATTAACGTTATAAAAAAACCTTAGAGATATTAAACATATAATAATTTGGTCTTAAGAATGTCAAAATCAAATGTTCAAATGTAATTATGTTATTGAATTTGAAGAGATTGGAGAGAGAGTGGTTGGTGCTTGTTAAAATGGAGGTCCCTACAGACACATTGCTTGGAAGTCACAACATAGACATTGCTTGCAGGATAGTTACAAATTACAGTTGTCCCATTAAGAATTGTAAATTAAAATTCAAGTGGAGTAAAATGCCGTACAAACAAAGATCAAGATCAAGAATAAAAATAAGCAATAAAGAAATATATTCATTTGTAATTTATAAGATATCAACAATAGTTAGAGAAGTGAGATAAAAGTTTAAAATTGCTTAATCATTTGATTAATTAACTCAAATTAACTGTAGAAAATCAGTGGAAAATAATACAAGATTTTGAGATATCCTAACCTAAAGAACAATAGTTCACTTTGAGAAATACATATTCCTATCGGTTCTAAAGATGGGGTTAATAAGCAAATATAAAAGGGAAGTTGGTAGTGCTTTCAAGAGACATAATGCTACCTATTCATTCACTTGACAAGAAAAATTTAATTCAAAAATTCTCATAGATATCAAATGAGGACTATAACTGGTCAAAATTAGAAATTGCTAGATATACAAGAAATCAACTCAAATTGTCAAGAAATTATTTATTAGGCCTTCTTTTATAGGAGAACCAAGACAAAGAGGATAATGGATTTTAGGGGAGATCCAAAACACAAATAAAGAGAATTTGGGAGATCCAAGATAGAGGATAATGAAGTGGTTAGTCATTTTATTAAATTAAATTAAATGTAGTAGTTTAATGCAAAATAAATGCAAAACTTTGGGAGATTGTAATCTAAAGTATATAAGTCCAAGTTGAGAAAGACATCTAAACATGGAGTTAATAAACAAATATAAAAGGGAAGTTGGTAGCGATGTTAAGAGACATAATACCACCTATCCATTCATATGACAAGAGAACATTTTTAAGGATGTCAAGCTAGGATTACAAGTCACGATCATAAATTTCTAGATATAAAAGAAGTCAACTCAAATTCCTAGGAAATAATTTGTTAGGAGATTTTATGGGAGATCCAAAACACACAGAAGAACCAAATTTTAGGGGAGATACAAGACACATAAATAAAGAGAATTTGGGAGATCCAAGAAAGAGGATAATGAGATTTTTAGAAGATTTATAAAAATATAATTGAAATCCATATTGAAAATTATATTTCTTTTCATGAGTGTTAACAAGTACAATAAAGAAAAAATAATTTCATTTATTTAAAAATTGGTAATTCTAAATATTTCATGCATTTTTATTATAGTTATGATTTTTTTTAAAGTATCGAATTGCACAAAATCTCTCAATACATTTATGGAAGTACAAATAGTCCCTTCAAGCAATGCCACACATTAATTCAATATCCACATAAAACAAAGATTACATACCATAATAAAGATTAAAGTTTGGTAAGCAGAATCAAGTAAAATCCATGAAAACAAGTCGAGAGAAAATCAAGCACATAATCTATTTATTTATTTTTTTCCAAGGAAATGTGCTCGCGTAAAACCCTTTCAATACTTCCCCGGGCTCCATGGATGGTAAGTGGGGTAAACTATCGAACCCACGACCAAAAACAAGCATGAAAATCTCATGTGCGACTCTAGACCAATTGAGCTAACCCTCGGGGCTTAAGCTCGAATCTATCTATATACCAATGGAGATTAAAATCCATGAAAATAAAAAATCAAATACACAATCTATCTATATATACAGAATATACAGAATGAGGTGGATGATCTACATCGATAGTGAGAGCTCTATCACCCTTGCTCATGCAAAGATTGATGAGGAGAAGAAGCATACATGAATATTTATATCGGAAGAAATAATGATTAAGAGCCACAATGTGGCACACCTAACCGTGGATGAATAGTACTCCCTTAATTCAACCTTTACTGACAAATTAGTATTAGAGCCTTGTAATTGGGGCTTTTGGAGTTTTGAAGTTTTCGATCTACCTTGGAATTTCCATTCAGAATTCACCTTGGAATCTTATCTTAGATTTCTCTAAGGTGGTTTCTTAATCTTCATCTGGAGTGTCTAATCTATAAACAATTTACATCCAGAGTATTTATAATTCACAAATGGTTTATGCTTCATCTGTCTCATCGACACAAAACTTAGGTGGAAATTAAATTTGTTCTCTATGATTAAACGATTAAACAAGCTTTTTTGTTGTTAATCACTGGCGGGCACAAGGATTTAGATTTGGTTGAAATACCAAAATTAGTAGTATGTTGTGCCATATGTCAATCCACAACACACTGTTGCTTAATGTTCAAATCAACAAATCTAATTCTACCTACAAGATATAAATGTAACATACTATTCTTCAGCACTCATCTTAACAGATTATAAGAATAATATAAAATAATTTACAATCAACAATATGTGGTGGCTGTAATGCGTTATGTAGCATGGAAAGTGGGAAGTTTTTTCCATTCATGACAAGCAATCGATAAGATGCTTGACACTCCAAAAATATTCAAAATGCCAATTGAAATGTGTATATATACCCTGCTTTTCAAAAGGAATTATCCTCCCAATATTAGCAATAGGAGAAACCCCTTAACCTCTAATTGCCAATCCAACAACAAGTAAAGTTGAATTTGTGCTTATTGATTTTTGTCCATTGTATCCTAGGCCTTCATGCTTGGGTTTCTATTGAACTACAATGGGTATCACAATCCCTTGGACTTTCTTGCATAGCCCTTGTCACTTGTAGCCCATTTTCCTTAGTTACTTGGAACCAATGCCTCTATGTGCTTTTCAAAATCACTAAAGGGCTCTTGAGGAAGGTTCTTGGAAGGAAAGCATACTTTGACTCTGTCATGGTGGTATTTTCTATGGTGGCAACAGAAGGGGCTTGCTTGGTTTCTTTGATAACCGCTTGTTGCTTCTTCAATACCTCTTCCTTCAATGCCAAATCTTGATATCGATAAGGAGTCACTTTGGTGAACCTTTCCTCTTGCTAATTATCCAACTGAGTGAATCTCTCCCCCAATGATCAACCCTTCTTTGCAAAAGGAATGATCAAGCCAATGTTAACAATGGGAGGGGTTCCTTATAGCCTCCAATTGTCAATCCAACAAGAACTAAATATACAACTCTAGCAATGAAAATTTCAATCCAGCAACGATAACATAGATTGATCTAGTATTAGAGATATCAATTCCCACATAAAATAAAAACAAATTTCTCTAGTGGTTAAGAATTGAAATGCCTTTAAATCTCTCCCTCTCTCTATTCTACCTCACAACTGTGAAGCCCTCAATAGTGGCACATTACCCCTTAATTAGGGAATATTACACTAATAATGTTATTTTATTTATGTCGTCTTAGGTCCATTAGTTGTAATTGTACCTCCTAGTCTCCTATATATAACAGGGAGACCTTTTCGTTTGGAATCATCTTGTACTTGGACATTTATGTGGTGTATAAAGAGTTTTCCCCCTCAAAGAGGTTTATTATATGAAATTCTCTCTTTTTCAAGGCATTGAGTACGTATTCTGAGTTTTTTCTATGCTATATTGATATTTGGTTCTTAACGGATGGTATCAGAGCTCAAGGTCTTGGGATTTCGCTGCTACATCTGAGACACCTTGTCATTTTCGCTATAACGTTTTTTCTACGACGTTTTAGAAGGGACCCCTTGGAGAATATTTAATAGATGGATCAAGGTATGTTGGGTTAAAATTTCATCTTTTGAGGCCTTATACTTTCAGAGATACATCATGTGTAAGATATGGTTCTGGAATCATCCTGAATTGAGTCATCGTGGAATTTTCGCTATAAAAATTTCCTGTAACGTTTCAGACCTTGAAATCCAGACATTATTCATGAAAATTATTAAGGTATTTGTGATATAAATTTCAGCTTCTGGGTCATCTTACATTTGTAGATACACTATGTGGAAGATAGGGTATCTGACTAGTCCTATTGACTAGTCTCAAGAAGGTGTTCCAGGTATCCAAATTGAGTGATACTAGTTGCATTGGGTAGTGGGCAATCCATAGTATTTCTGGTATGATTTTCAGAATTTCGTATCAATTATTTTTTCGGGGAACGCTATACAAGTGAGACCTCCTGGAAAGGCCAAAAATCAACAAGTTGTGGGGAAGTTACCATAAATTCCACTGGGCACATCCAATTTTGATCAGACTTGTGGCATTGCGCAAAAGAAATATCATAGAACTACAAAAAGGAATTTTTCATACCCATAAGGGCTGAAACTTTGGAGATACAACAGAAGAAATATTGTCTAGCATAACCACCTCAAAATCAAGGTTTAAAAGTGATACTTGACCAACATACCACCAAAAAAGGGAAACCCTACACTAAATAAGCCTCCAGACAATCCTATCTGGACTCTTGATGAAGGTGAAGAAATGCATAGAGACAAATGAATTACAAAATAAGACAGTGACAAAAGATGAACTACAAGGGATGATGGATTCAACTGAAGCTAAATTGGAGGCAATAATGTATACTAAGATGGATGGTTTAAAAAGGGAGATCATGGAAGGATTGAAAAATTTCCTAATAGAGAGGACACCTGAAAGTGAAAATGTATCCCAGGATATTCATGATGACACAAGGAAGATGAATCAAGAATGGAGAAACTCCAACTTTGTGTTGAAGACCAACCACGTTCCTAAGATCGATATGAGGAAGTTTTATGGCAAGGACCCAATCACATGGATACTTCAGATGGAGCAATTATTTGATCTACATAATGTACAACATACACAAAATGTACGAATTGCTTCTTTATATTTACAACCCAATCAATTTGTATGGTATCGATGGTTTTTTTCTCGCAAATCACTCGTCACTTGGACAATTTTCACGGAAGAAATGATAGCACACTATGAGGATACAAGGAGCAATACCTTCTTTATCCAATTAATCAATCTCAAGCAAAAGGGTTTGGTTACAAAACACATTGAGAAATTCCCAAGATTGAATATAAAGGTAAGAGATATTCCAGATGAGCACTTGATTGATGTATTCATAGGAACTTTAAAGTATAACATTCAACATGAGGTTCACCTTTGGGAACCCAAATCATTGGATAATGCATTTAGGGTGGCAAGAAATGTTGAAAGTAAAAATATGGCTATGGCTACTAGAAAGATCAATCCTAACATCTATTGGGAGAATAATGATCCTTCTTCTAAAACACCTCAACCTAGAAGGTTGACACCTCAACAACTGGAGGAAAGAAAAGTAAAAGGTTTATGCTTTAATTGTGACAACAAGTACAGTAAGGGACATAAGTGTGGTGAGAAGAAATTATTCTACATAGATTGTGAAGAGGAAGAAGAACAAGAACAAGAACAAGAACCATCTCAAGATGAAAATGTAGAAGAAATTTCTTCTTAAGAGTTGACTCCCACGATATCGTGTAATTCATTGGCTGGAATTAACACTCCTCAAACCCTCAAGATCGGAGGATTTATCAAAAATAAAAAGGTAATAGTCCTAATTGATTCTGGTAGTACTCGTAATTTCATTCACTATAAATTAGCCAAAGATCTCAATTGCTTTGTATATCCAGCGCCGGAGTTTCAAGTAATGATTGCAGATGGAGGAAATATCAATTGCTCAAGAAAATGCAATAAGATCAATCTTACTATGGGGGAATATGTAATGAATCGTCCAATGATTTCTATAGCCATGGGTGGTACTGATGTCCTACTATGAATCCAATGGTTACAATCATTAGGAATGCTGGCTTTTAATTTTCAAGAACTTTTCATGAAATTTTCATTGGAAGGAAAAGAAATTGAGTTAAGAGGTATCACAGGGAAAACCAGTAAGGTGATAAGCTCTAATGGCATGACAAAATTATTGAAAAAGGGGCATCAAGGTGTTATTGCACAACTATTCTCACTAGATGTTCAAACATCTAATCCATCTATTCCCCTAGATCTCCAAGGGATCATTGATAGACATTCCAAAGTATTTGAATATATTCCCAAAGGTCTTCCACCCACTCGAAATCATGATCATGATATTCACCTAATTTCCCTGAGTGTTCCTCCTAACATCAGGCCGTACAGATACCCTTATGCCCAGAAGAGTGAAATTGAGTGTATGGTTGAAAAAATGTTATAGGTTGGAATTATTAGACCTAGCCAAAGTTCTTACTATGCACCGGTGGTAATGATATTTAAGAAAGATGGCTCATGGCGTATGTGTCCAGATTATAGAGAGATCAACAAGATCACTATTAAAGATAAGTTTTCCATTCATGCCATTGATGAATTGTTATATGAAGTACATGGAGCAATCTATTTCACAAAGTTTGATCTCCATTCAGGGTATCATCAGATTAGAATGAAGGAAGAAGATATCCCAAAAACAACATTATGAACTCATGAAGGGCATTATGAATTTTTGGTCATGCCTTTTGGCCTTACAAATGCACCTTCCACATTCCAAGGGTTCATGAATTCCATTTTCAAGCCCTTCCTTCGAAAATTTGTGTTAGTATTTTTTGATGATATACTAATCTATAGCAAGTCTTGGGAGGATCATGTGCAACATGTTAACAAGGTGCTACAACTACTAAAGGAGAAACAACTATATGATAAACCATCCAAATGTTTCTTTGGGGTGAAGGAGATAGAGTATTTGGGTCATATTGTATCTCATGAAGGTGTCAAGGTAGACCTTAACAAGATTAAGGCCATGCTTGACTAGCCGATTCCCAAAACATTGAAGAATCTTAGAGGATTTTTGGGTTTGACAGGTTACTACCGCAAGTTTGTTCGAAACTATGGGAGAATAAAAACACCTTTAACGACACTAACTAAGAAGGATTCATTTTCATGGACTCCAGAGGTAACTAAAGATTTTGAACAACTTAAAGAGGTGATGTGTAAAGCTCCAGTCTTGACCACACCAGACTTCACAAAAACCTTTATTGTGGAATGTGATGCCTCGGGAAATGGCATTAGTGTTGTCCTAATGCAAGAAGGAAGGCCCCTAGGTTTTGAAATTCGACCACTCAAGGTAAAGGACTTACACAAACCCATTTATGAGAAGGAAATGATGGCAATACTACATGCATTGAAGAAATGGAACCCTTACCTAATAGGTAGGCACTTCAAGGTAAAAAAATATCATGATAGTCTTAAATACTTCTTGGAACAAAGACTATCTTCAGAAGAACAACAAAAATGGGTGACCAAGATATTGGGTTATGATTTTGAAATCATCTATAAAAAAGGGAAGCAAAATGTTGTGGTAGATGCACTCTCAATAAATGACAAAGATGTTGAGGCCTTTCTTTGTGCTATCTTTATCATCCAACCCGATTGGATAATAGAAGTGAGGGAGGAATGGAAGAATGACGAAAATGTGAGGACTCTCATTCAAAGGTTGTAGTAGGATTCCAGTGCATCAGATACATTTACATGGAAAAATGATTCACTATGGTACAAAGACCGGTTATATTTATGTAAGAACTCCCAACTCAAACAAAAGGTACTATTGGAATTGCACACCTCTTCAGTAGGAGGGCACTCGAGATTTTTGAAAACCTACCATAGGGTCAAGAAGAATTTTTTTTGGGATGGCCTTAAAAATCATGTTCAAAGGTTTATAGTAGAATGTTTGATTTTACAACAAATAAGGTGGAAACAATTAATACCCCAGGTATTTTACAACCATTAGCCATCCCAAGTCAACGTTGGGAGGGGGTTTCCATGTATTTCATCACAGGGTTACCGAAGTCTAAAGGAAAGAGTGTCATCATGGTGATTGTTGATAGACTGACCAAGTACGCACACTTTTGTGCACTCTCTCATCCCTTTAAAGCTTGTGCAGTTGCTACCGCATTCATAGAGACAGTTCAAAAACTACATGTAATCCCAAATATTATTGTAAGTGACTGAGATCCTATCTTCACTGGACATTTTTGGACAGAATTACTTTCTTGTTTGGGTACTCAATTGGCTTATAGCTCATCCTATCATCCTCAATCTGATAGACAAACCAAGATAGTGAACAAATGTCTGGAAGGCTACCTTCGTTGCTTTGTCTCTGATAAACAAGCACAATGGTTCAAATGGTTACCCTTGGCAGAATGGTGGTATAACACTTCCTTTCACACTGCAACAAAAATGACACCATTTATGACACTCTATGGATACCACCCTCCTTCCATCACTTCTTCTCTAAAATAAAAATCTAAGGTTCAAGAAGTGGAAGATCACATCGAGCATCAACAACAAGTTCTCCAAATCTTAAAGGACAACTTGACCATGGCACAAAATCGCATGAAACAACAAGCAGATCAACATCGTAGTGAAAGAAGTTTTGAAGTAGGGGATTGGGTGTTTTTAAGACTACAACCATACACATAGATGTCCCTCAAGCAAGCCAAGAAGGATAATAAATTATCACCAAAGTACTATGGTCCTTATAAGGTGTTGCAAAATATTGGTACTATGGCATACAAATTGGAGTTGCCTGCATCCTCACGAGTACACCTAGTTTTCCATTTTTCATGATTAAAGAAGGTTATAGGTGACAAGATACCATTTCAAACTATATTTCTATAACTTAACGAGGAAGGAAAAATCATATTGGAGCCTGAAGACATCACCGACACAAGAATTCTCCAGCTGAGGAATATATCCATTTCAAAGTATCTCATTAAGTGGAGGAAACTTCATGCTGAAGATTCCACTTGGGAAGATGAGACTTTTATACAAAAGAATCCAAAATTACTCAAGTGTTGTGGAAAACACTTGTCTTAAGGGGAGAGGCATGTTAAGCCATAAATAATGGTGCATTACCCCTTAATGGGGGAATATTACATTAGTAATGTTATTTTATTTATGTCGGCTTGGGTCCATTAGTTGTAATCGTACCTCCTAGTCTCCTATATATACCAAGGATACCTTTTCATTTGGAATCATCTTGTACTTGGACATTTATGTGGTGTATAAGGAGGTTGCCCCCTCGAAGAGGCTTATTATCTGAAATTCTCTCTTTTTCAAGGCGTTGAGTACTTATTCTAAGGTTTTTCTATGCTATATTGATATTTGGTTCTTAACAAAACACATATTTATATGAAAAAAGGGGTTAATTACCCATTACAAAAATACCCAAAACCCTAACCCACTAACCCTAGGTGGATTATGTTTGTCCACTTTCTAACTCCCTAATTGCGGCTAGTTCAAAATCCAAACATTTTCCTTGTTGATCCGCGTCTTTCTTCCTTTCTGTGACTTTCCTGGTTTTTCGTCGTTGCGTTTGCCTATTTTTCGGTGCGCGCTCCTTTTTTGGTCCATTTCCTAACTACCTCATTAATTACCACGTTTTTCCCCAAAATAGCCTGCTCCAACAGGCCCCCAACACTCACTTGTGGCTCATCCTGAGCCACTCAGGTAGTGTATGCTTCATGTACTGACTTTTCAAGCATATGAAACCTGCTTGAAATTTGTTCAACTTGAGATTTTACTTGTGTGCACTTTTCTGCTATAATCTCCATAGTCTATGAATTAATGTGCTCCTTCAATAGTTCCCCACTCTCCAAGACAACTTGTTCAATCTGACCCTTTGTTTCATCAATATCAGTAAGAATTTTTTATGTGCCTTCTTGTAGTAGTTCAAATTGATCCCACCTTGACTTGTTATCTTCTTGCATAGTCTTCAGCTCTGCCTGCAAATTCTTCATTTCTTGCACACTTTTCAACCTGTATGGTATTTTCATTGCTTTCTTCTTCTGCCTCAGTTCTTGCACCAAAAT
Organism: Picea engelmannii; assembly: GCA_009831015.1. Classification (NCBI taxonomy): domain Eukaryota; kingdom Viridiplantae; phylum Streptophyta; class Pinopsida; order Pinales; family Pinaceae; genus Picea; species Picea engelmannii. The sequence goes on along the minus strand of ML792964.1, from coordinate 593,313 downwards.
ATTTATAGGGCTTTGAAGAAGTGCAAATCTTTCATAGCCCATTGCACTTCTTCCCCTGTGACACAATATCTCAAATGTATCCATTCCTTCTTAGGATCCCTCTTAGCCTAGATCCATATGTTGTATCTTGAAGCTTGAAAGTTAGTTATTCCTTGGTTATCTCTCACTACTTTTGGCATTATTCTCCATGTGTTTTCTAGTTTCTCCTGCATCTCATCATACAACATGGAAAAACTGATATAATTTGCCTTCCTTTTCTTTGGATTTGAAGTGTGCCATAATGTTGTATATTTTGTTGTGCAACACTTCCCTAGCCTCTGGTAAAATCCATTATATTTTGGTTCTCCCCATCCAACCAATGATATCAATATAATTAGCCATGAATAATGAAATTCTTATCCTAGATCCTACACATCCTTGCAATCCTCCAAAAACAAGTTTAGGAGATATGGGGCCCAACTAAGTAGACTCCCCTTTGCACACTACGTGGATGCTGCTATTACTCCTGCTGGGGCTTCCTCTTTGCAACACTTTCTCAACAGTTTACAAGCCATCAATTTTTTCACAAAATTAGTTTCTAGTTCATTTATCTATCTATTAACCATACCCTTGGATCCTTTGTCAGTCCCATATTTGTTCTTTATCTCATATGCCAGGGATTTTTCTTTAGTTTTTTCATCCATGTACTCCTATGGTTTTGCTCCATCTGTTGGTAATCCCGTGATTTCTACAATTAATTCCACATCTATGGATACAAGCCTATCCATCCATAAGATTTCTTCATGTACCAGTTCCAGTGGTTGTTTGACACATGCATTTACATCTTTTCCTCTCCCAAAGTGAGGAATCTTCAACAGGTTCATGATTCTTGTGTTATATAGCCCTGCAATCCACTATTTTGGCTCCAGAATGGGATCTCCTGATGGACCCTCTCCTTTACTTTCCATGTACACTTGTTGCGAGGGCTTAGGAAACTTCCCCCTATCTGCAACATCATGGTCAACATACTTCAACTTGTTCACACAACCTAACATGTCATCCATTACTTTGACTCCTTCAGGTATTTACAACAGTGATAGTGTTAGTTTCTTTTTCTTGCTCGGTTTTCTTGGCATGACATGTTTTTCCCTAGTATTCTTCTTTTCTGTTGATGGCCCTGTCACTTCCATTGGATTCCCTTCATCACCTTCTTCAGTGTCTGAGTTTTTCTTGTTTGTAATGTCCTAAACTTGCACTTGTTCCTCTGATTGTTGCGCTGGTTCTGCTACACAGTGTTGTGCTTCATTTGACTCGGTCCATTCATCATCGTACTCATTCAGTTGTAGCTGTGCTTTTGTTATGCCTAATCCAATTTGTTGCATGGGGATTTTCTCTGTGATAGGGTTTTGTGTTTCACCCTGTGGATCGATATCCATTTGCTCTATCGCTGGAATTTGTTGTTCCTACTCCTCTACAATAGTGGGATTAATCGAATCGATTAGTGGGGAAGGAATGGTGTCAAAATCCACCACTCCTTCAGGATGTATTGATTTTTTCCCATCAGTTGTTGTGTCCTTCGGAGACCTCGCGATACTTCATGTTTTCCTTGCAACCTGACTGGGAGCTCCAATCTTTGATGGCACCATTTATCTAAATATGGATGGGTTTCTTGGAATCATAACTGGATACCTCAGAATCGCCTTTTATACTTTAAAAGGTCGTGCCATAAATGCTCTAGCACACCTCTTTTTTCGATCATCGCTTTTTCATTTTCCGTTTGTTTTATGTATCAACACGCCGTGTTTTCTGTATGGTCCCATTTCTATGGCGAGTAGTGTATTCCTATTGTTTCATACTGTTTATGGATAAATTCGTGAGTGCGGACACAGACCAATCTCCCCAGATCCACCTGGATCTGGAACAAACCGTAACAAAATACTACTCTTTCCCTAGATCTAGCTATTGAACGAACTTAAGAGAAATGGATAATGTTCATACCTTATAAACGCTCTCCTTTAATCTCTGTTGTTCCTTGCTCTGCTCCGATGCTCTTGTGTCTTCCAATCAGAACAACACAAACCAATCACAGCAAAGGGATTAATATATTCAATATCTAGTCTATACATGTGATCAAGGAATCATGTAATAAGATAACATCATCATTATGGGAAAGGGACATATTCATGTATTGCATTAACTGAAAGAGAAATATACAACCTGAGCCTTGATGTCGTAGATCTCCTTTCGATGGCTCCTAACTCTGACACACACACTTGCTCATGCATGAAGAAGTTCAACCACATATGATTACTTGTTGTCTTTTGCTGCTGTAGCTTCAATCCTCCATACAGTCTTGCACAAGTTCTCCAATCAATCTCCAGCTAGCTTGCTTCCTCTTCTTGTTCTTGTGCTTATTGCTTCTTGCTTCTAACCTTTCCATAAGTAATCTCCTCAATATATAGGAGAAGATTGATTAGTTACTTGGATAGGGAATGATCCCAAGATATCTGGAAAGTCAGTATTTTGCCAACCATTCGAACTCCAACTCACCCTTCTAGAAGATTCCTTCAAGAAGGATCGAGAACTTATTCATTTTCTTCCTTTAGAAACATGTCTACACCCTAGCCATTAACACAGTGCGGAAAGTCCGCAATCAAGCTGAATGTAGCATGCGGAAACTAAGGATTTCCGCAGGAGAGTATATATGCAGCCTGCGAACTATTTCCAAAAATGTGATTTTGAGAAAATGATAAATGTAACCTTCTTCTGGAAAATGTTCATAATGAAGAGTTTGATCTTCCATTATCATGACATAATCATAGTATCATCTTGATAACCAAAAATGTGGATAACACATACCAATTTCTATTTGTTGCGCGTTGTATTTTTCTTATTTTTCCATTTTTTTTTTCTTAATTTCTTTTTAGCTCCTACTATATACACTATGTACAATTGTAATTATTTGCGCTGCATCGACTAAGGGTTACTGGGTCGACTTTCCCTATATATTTTTAGTCGACTGCTATTAACCAATCCTTGAATCTCTTTTCCTGCTAGATCATGAACTGTACAACACCTCCATTTGTGATAGATTTTATCTCATATGGCCATAGCCAATGCATCCTAAATTTCCCCGGGTGTTGTAAGTACTTGTTGTCATAGAGGAGAACCATATTTCCTTCCTTCAATTTTTTCTTATTAATGTGTTTATCATGCCAAGCTTTGTCTTTGTCTTTCTGTACTTTCTGATAGAAACCAACCATAATCATATCCTCTTCTATTTCCATGATTTGAGACAATCTTTCTTGAGTTGCACCTCTTTTTGTCATGTTTGTAATGGCTGCAATGCGAAAACTAAGTATCAAATATTCCAAAGGGACTACTACTTCTTGACCATACACCAATCTAAAAGGTGTCTTCCCTGTGAGTTTCTTGTGTGTGGTTCTATAGGCTCATAATGCTGCTGGTATCTTCAAATCCAAATCATTTGTGTTTACATTGCAAATTTTAGTTAAGGTATTCTCCAAAATTTTATTAAATGCTTCCACTATTCCATTAGCCCGAGGATGGTATGGAGTGCTCTTCTGATGGTGTACTTCAAATTATTTAGTCATTGCTTGAATGGTATTATTGATCAAATGAATTCCCTGATCAGTCATCAGAATTCTAGGGCATCCAAATCTTGTAATTACTTGTTCAAACATGAAGTGTGCTAGAGTTTTCGTACTGCAATATTTTACTACTGTTGCTTCAACCCATCTAGTTAAATATCATGTCATTGTAATGATGTACCTTGCTCCTGATCTTCTCGCTGGTGGGTTGATTAGTCCTACAAAGTCAATTTCCCATTTGTCAAACACTTTAAGAGTTACTTGAGATTTTAAGGGAATTTCATGAACATCTTAAAATGTTGGACTAATAAATAATGTCTGAACTATTGTAATGCATATACCATAGCCAAACCTTCTCTCTGTCGTATTATAATTTTTTTATGGCTCTGATAGTTTCCTACTTGCAAATGCTATTGGGTGATCTATATCACCTTCTCATGGATGTGTTAATATTTCTCCAAGCGATATTGAAGAGGCATCCACATGAACATGGAATTCTTTTTACCAATATGGAAACATCAGAATTGGTGTTGTCACCATTTTCTCCTTTAAGATGTCCAAACTTTGTTGGCACTCTTCATTCCACTGAAACTTGATATCCTTCTTTAACAGTTTTTCCATGGGCGCAGTAATATGTGTGTAGATCTTTATGAAAATTCTATAGTATCTTGCATGACTTAATGTATCTCTTAATTGACGCACTGATTTAGGTGGTGGTAAATTAGAAATGACAACAATCTTTGTAGGGTCAACCTACAGACTTTGTTTACACACCACATTCCCTAGAAAATTTCCAAATGGTGCGTTGAATACACATTTCTTAATATTCAAAGAGAGTTGACACTGTCTACAACTATTTAGCATTAATATTAAAACTTCAACATGATCTTTTAATAGGAAAAATACCGTCCAATCATCCAGATAAACCTCTAAACATTTATGTATAAAATATTTAAATGCAACTGCCACTATTCTTGAAAAGATAGCAAGGGATTTTTTCAATCCAAATGGAATCATTGTGTATTGATATGACCATCATTATGTAGCAAATTTAATCTCATGACAATCCTCTGGTGCTATTATGATTTGGTGATACCCTGAAAATCCATTAGTGAATGAGTATGCTTCTTGTCCTCCTACATTTTCCAATACCTAATCTATAAATGGAATAAGGAAGGGATCATGTAGACATGCATCATTCAAATTCCTCAATTCTACACAGATTCCTATACCCCCTTTCTCTTTTTCCTGAACTACCAACCTCTAACATTTTATCAATCTCTGCCTTAAATTTCTATTTATATATTGGATTCAACCTATATGGTCTTAGTCTTATTGGTATGACATCTAGTCGTAAATGAATCTTCATTTATCCAAGTTCTCCTTCTATCCCTTTCATTTATGAAAATGTTGCTAGAAATAGATCAATATATTCGCACAATAATTTTGTTATTATTTCTAGTGTCTAGCAACTTGTCCCAATAGTCACCAATACTTGAAATCTTTGGATTCTCTTATGTTCCAATATTTACCTTCTTTATATTCAATGATGCAACAAATTCTCCTGACTATAACTGTGGGCCTTCTACTTCTCTTTCCCCTTCCACTTCTGTTATCTGAATATTGTGTGGGTTTTCTTCTACTGGGTCATCTTTTGGGATGTGGTAACAATGTAACAACTGTCTGAATGTATGTCGGTTCTGATTCTAATAAGATGTTACAATTTCAACTTCATGTTCGTAAAAATATTTTCTTTTATCAACTTCAGTGTTTCATCCATCACTGGATTCTCATGTTCAAATGCAAAGGTGATCACAAAGTTCTGCTACAAATCTTTCCAATTTCCAGTTCCTCTGTGCAATTCCATTTATGTATACCATTTTCTTGGTATGCCTTCCAATGTATCGATAAAGTGATGTGACCATTCTTCGAGTCGTACTAATATCCATTGGGTTATGCATTTGTCTACATGTTCTCTAGGCTATCCTCTTCTATCATATTTCTCCATGTGTTTATTCTCCTGTTCTGAGACAAATTTGATGCGCAGTAATCTTTTGCATTGATACCAATCATGGATATTTTCTTTGTGAGTACCCCACCAACGTGTAGGTGTTTCTTTCAAGGAAATATCTAAAACCAATAACCTTTGACTTTCCAGGACTTCTAACTCAAACTTTGTTAAGAATCCTGCCAAACCATTTTTATCATAAAAACTTGGAGGTTCTCTTACCTTTGTGCAAACACATCTTAGTGCATCCATCGTTCTTACGCATCTTCTAATAGATATCTCATGTAAGTTTTGTTTCCAATTCTCCAGTCCTGTGTCAAAATATGAAGCACAAGAACCGATGTTTCTCTAGCTAAGCATTATATATTATATTGGATTAATGTAATCTTCCTCGTGCACGATATTTCTATATAACTGATTTATCTCTTCTCTGATGAAGTTCAATGTCACTGGTTCAACATATCTTCCACCTTCTTAAGGATCTAATGGTACTATGACTCTATATTCTCCTGATTCCAAAATCATTTTCCTAGTCTTCAAGTTGATGATAGCTTGATTGCCAAATGACCAATCCAATCCCAACAATTTTGGATACGGTGTAGTATTATCCACTATATCAATTACCTCAAAAATTTCCATGGTGCGCACACCATCTAAATCCACTGGTATGCCTTTCAATCGACCAATTGGTATTACTCTATGTTGGTTTGCTAGTTTTAACCGAATAGGTGAATATCCCAGTGTAGGTTCCCCCATACATTCCCATGTTTTCTTAGGAAGAACATTTACCTCATATCTCAAATCTAATATGATGTCACCCATGTTAAAGTCTCCAATATTTGCATTCAGTCTGAATTTTTTATTTTTTCTTGTCTTCCTATGGAGATGATTTATTGTCTTTTGTTCTAGTTTCATCTCTTCTTCATAATTGCATTTTTCTAACAAACTTTGTAATGATTGCATAAATGTTTGATCATGTTGATATTAAGCTATTTGCGGGAGGTATTAACCTCCATATGTAACTATTGACTAGAATAAAATATTATGGAAGCAAGAGAAACCCTAAACAGATGTGTGAAAACCCTAGAAGACATGTCGGCTCAACATAATATATAATATTAAGATATTATCTTCCAGGAAGAAAAGTTGGCCCACACAGGTGACAAAACCACTATAAATAGAGGATGTCTTGGCTCATTTCTTCACTCATTAACACACTCTCAGTCACCTAGAAACAATGTGCAAGTTTCGAGGAGGAGCAACAACAACTGCAATTGCACGGTTTTCTCTTTTTTAGTCTTTCTGATACTTTTTCTTGTGCGCTACCCTGGGAGAAGGTGCGCTCTCTTGGTTATCTGTTGGTTATGGTGTGGCTTCCTAGAATCATTATTTATGTCAAAGGTTAAGGTTCTCGGGGGTGTCTTTATGCCTATGGTTGGGTGACAATGGTGTAGCATTATGTATGGTTAAACGAGCACATCAAAATTATTCTAATAGGTTATGGGACCACACTACCTTCAGGACTGTCTAACCACTACAAGGTAGCATGACAATTCTTTGTTAAGCTCATTGTGGCACTAGTTGTAGCTGTAAATAGGGTTTTTGATTTTGCAGCTACAACAAACCCTAATCCAACTCTTTAGGCACCTTAAGTGAAGCCTTCAACCTAATTTCTAGATATTCTAGTGCACCCTAGCCTAGTGCACCCTCTAGTGCCCTCAACCGGAAAAAATCTCAAGTTTTAGTTTTTGGGTCAAAGTCAAAGTTTGACTGATCAAAGTCAACGTCATAGGTTGACTTGTGGTCAAAGTTGAAATTTTTGGGTTTCTAGCTTGTTCTAATCATTGAAACTTTTTTTTTTCTAACTCTTATTGTCAAGATGGTGTTTAGTTTTAGATTAGAAGACAAGTTGAACGATGCTACAAATTTCAAAGGTATGCACTTGTATATTCTTTTCAAGTTATATGATCCAACAAAGCATGAGTGTGTTCGCAGGGGATGTATAAGAGACCTTGTCCAAGCAATGAATTTAGTACATTTAGAGGAACAAACAAACCCTCCCTAGCAGTGAAGACTCCAGGTTTGATTATTTAAAAATTGATATGGCTCTAACTATTATGGCATTATTATGATCTTATACTGCATCTTGATATATTGAAGTTATGATCATTATACTAATCCCTTAATACTATATATACACTTGTTGATCTCCTCTTTATGAGATATTCTTGTTATTATGTAAATTCTTATTGTTTACGAGATGAAGTTGATCTCCTTTAGGAGATGTTCTTGGTTACTAACCTAGACTCTAGGCAGGATATCTTCCATGGATGATACCATGTATATTCTTTTGTTCTTGTTTCTTGTTCCAGGAAGGCTACAAAAGGTAAATATGAGAGGGAGTCAGTGATGAAGAAGAATCCAACATAGTTTTGTGACACTTTGCAGAATGCTAAGGGGCATTCAGTAGATAGAAGTGTGGTCCGAGGATTCTCTCAGATAGAGGGAGTTGATTTCAGAGTTTGAGATGAAGGATCTTGATTGAATATATTGGGATTGGAAGAGTGTATGACACCAGATGAGATCTTCAGTGAGGAGACTGAAGAGGTTTAGAATTATGGATAGGAAGTCCATGGCCACACTTATGATGACACATCTGGGGAAGTTGTGTGACGGGATTGACATTTTCATTGTAGAGAGCACCTTATGTCAGTATATGGTTGAGCCATGATCGTATTATTGGGTTACATCACAACATCCAGGTACCTATGTTGTGGCACAGATAGATATGATTGATCTCCAATGATGAAGTATGGCTATCAAGATATATAGTTTTTGGATTGGGAGTGCAGAAGAAAGATCTAGTACCTGGCGTGCTACTTCAGCTTGGAACCGAGCAGGATTTCTAGACAAGAAGGGAAGTAGATATTTGTAGCACCAAGTCATATATCATAGCTAGTGACGCAAGATATGAGGCAAGGTGGATTTTCGAAGGATATTGCAGTCCTTCATCAGAGACATGGTGCAGTAAAGAGCAGTGAGACTCTATCACTTATCCACAGATGAGAAGATAGCTGACATTTTCACTAAGCCTCTGTCTGGGACAAGATTGGAAGGAATGGAAATGTTTCCTTGGGGGAGTATTGATGATTGAAACATCATTTCCATATTCCAAGATTGATCAGACGGACTTGATCATGTGCGAATAAGCCAAGATGTAATCTTCGATGGATTGAAGATTCAAGTTGTTGCTAGATATCCTATGTCTCTTTTTCCTTGTGCGCATCAAAATGTTGTTGAGGTGTTTTGTTTTTTATAACCCATTGGAGTTGGTTCTGATTATGCTTCATCTTCTCCTATTTTGGTTCCACCTCGAGTAACTATATTAATTTTTTTCCCTTCATCTTCTCTAGTTTTCGTGGAAATCCATTCAACATTCTGGTTATTCTGATTCCTTTTGTCCTGTATTTTTGTCAGAAGTATAGAACAATCTTTTGTAGTATGATCTGTTGTGCGACAATACATTCAAATTGTTGGTGGTTGTGGAAAATCCCTTGCATAATGTCCAGGTTGGTGGAAATTGTGGCAAGTTATTGGTCCTCTACCTCTTCCAAATCCTCCTCTGTTTCCTTGATTGTCTATGTGCGGTGTATTATATTGTGGTACTTGATTATATTGAGGTGGAATTGTAAACTACTGTGCATCATTATACTATTGCGCATGTGGACCTTTCATTAGTTCAACCTGCATCCTATAGACATATGAGGTTCTTTCCTTCATAAGTTCCATGGTTCAACAATTCTTATCCCCATGTCCTACAGACTTGCAGAAGTTGCAAAATGTACTTTTAGGCACTGTTTGGTATTTTTGCATTAGTAGACAATGATAGGGATCATGTCTAGGTGTCTTATAGAGTTCACACCATAATCCTCCTATGGGTAAGGGATTTGACAGTCCTACTCCCAAATACTGCGCAAATGTTGGGCACTCATTTTTGTGGTGTCCTTTTGTTCTTCATAAGGTACACCAGACAACTTCCCTTTTCTCCGTATGATTCAACTTAAATGTCATATTATTGAGATCCTCTCTTAGTGATTATATAGTTGGATCTGTATGTTTATACCGATTCTCTTCCAACTATAAGGCTAGTTGCAAAGCCTCAACCTGATTCTGGAACTTCTGTTGCCTCAATGGATACTTAAAATGTGGCAATGATGAGTTTATGAATAGTTTCCTATGTTGCATCTCTGTTATGAAATATTTCATTTTACCTTTTAATCGCTTGAACTTCTAATCGATTTCCAAAATTGACTTTCCTGGATTCTATTTGATTTATATCATCTCATTCATATATTGATCTTCTGAACTTGGTCGCTAGAACTCATTGATTAGTTCCTTCTTCACATCTGTGACAGTTTTTGATGTTCCTTGTGGGTTGTTCACTGCTAGACTCATAAACTAGTCCAGTGCGTAGTTTATTAATGTAATTGCAAGTTGAGCTACTTTTGTGTCTTCATCTGTGACCTGTTTAGCTTCCCAAATATTTTTGCAAATAAATAGATGTTTCTATGGGTCCTCCGAACCTTCTCCATGAAATTCTGGTAACCGAATGGTTGGATCTGCTTCGACCATTGTAAAATTTGTGGTACTTCCTCCACACGGTGTAGATAATTGACTACTTCTACCTAAACTCGTACTTCCACTTGAATTTTCACTAGTCCCTTAACCTATTGGACTCCTTCTACCAGTAATTGTTGGTTGTCTAAAATATTCTTTCCTTTCTGATGTCTTATTCACACATGGGGTCATGGGTTCCACACTAATTCAGATCTGGAATGGAGTTCCTTCTTCTGCGTCAGACCCCTGACCTCTGATTTTTCTGTCATATGCGGTGCACATGATTTCCCCAATCTACTCTGTAACACAAATATCCTCTATCTCTTATTCATCACATTCCAAGCCTTCCCTCTTGACTATTGCTCTCTTTTTCCTATTTATCTTATATTGGTAGGGTCTTTCGTTGCGTGTCGTTCTCAGTTTGTCCATTATTTCCTTGATCTATTCTTCATCCATCATAATTGGACCCATTACTTTCTTCTGCATACCTCTATATAGATCCCTCTCCATATCTCAGATCGTCCTTAGTGTTTCCCCTAGTCTCCCCATGCACGCATAGTTATTTAGATGTCGGACTCCATTGCCATCACACCTTTATCATGCAACAAAATCTTGATTGACATATAGAGTGATATAATATACCTTGCTCTTGGACCCTTCAAAAAATCGTTCTCTACAACAATGTATGATTTTGCAGTTGTAAATTCTAACCTTGTACAATATCTACTGCAAATAGATATTTAGAAAAGAATAGAAAAGATACAATGGAAAATACAAACATTACATAGAGATTTTTCCCCTGGAAACCCAAACCTAGAAAACCACCATATTCTATATTCATTCATTGTGTTACAATGTTTACAATACAAAATACATATAGGAGCCAACGACATCCAAAACCCTAACCCAATGACCTGGATTAGTCCAAAACGCTAATTTCTTAACCGGAAATAGAAAACCATCGACAAAGAAACCATGTGCTGAAAAACCACCTAAATATAATGCGGCCTCGATGCGAAAAAAAAAATTCGGGGGCAGCGCTCGGTGCAAACGCTCAGACACTACTACTCGTGAAAAGAATATAACACATACCCAACATTTTCCCACTTGTTGTTTTCTTTGCACACAGGGGGTTACAAGGTTACATAGTCAACAATCCAGGGCAACAATGCCCATGGATCCTCTACACCAAGAGAACTTCTCAGTGCTCACAGATTTTGTTAATGAATCTGCAACACTCTTCAAAGTGTCCACCTTCATCAGCAGTACTTTCTTTTCTTCAGCCATGTCTCTCACAAAGTGATATTGAATATCAATATGTTTTGTGTTTGAATGATGATCTTGGTTCTTTGCCAAAAAAATTGCACTCTTACTGTCACAATCTATTCTTATAGCTTGTTGTACCAACCCAATACCTGAACACAATATTTGTAACCGTACTGCTTCATTACTTGCATGAGTGGCTGCCATGTATTCAAATTTTGTAGTTGAAAGTGCCACTACAACCTGTCTTTTTCTCATCCAACTTATTGCTCCTTCAAACAGGTTAAATACATACCCACTTGTAGATCTCTTACGATCCAGATCTCCTGCCCAGTCTGCACCCACAAATCCATGTATATCCAGCACTCTATCCAATCCTAGTCTTCCTCCATAGCACAATCCATAGCTAGCAGTACCACACAAATACCCGAAAACCCTTTTTACTGTTGTCCAATGTTCCTTCCCTGGTTTTGACATATACCTGCTCAAAACTCCCACTGCATGTGCAATGTCCGGTCTAGTACAAGCCATTGCATACATCAAACTACCAACTGCACTGGCATATGGAACATGAGACATGTCCTCCTCTTCTTCACGTGTCTTGGGACACTGATCCGTAGATAACTTTACACCAACAGGAATAGGAACCTTGACCGGTTTGCATTCCTACATATTAAACCTCTGCAATATTGTCTCAACATATTTTCTCTAATTTAACCAGAGTTTCCTCTTTTTCCGATCTCTTTTAATTTCCATGCCCAAAATGAAATTTAAAGCACCAAGATCCTTCATGTCAAATTTAGAGGACAACTGAGTTTTCACATCCTGGATAATCTCCTTGTTGTTTCCTATCAACAACATGTCATCCATATACAAGACCAAATAAATCAAATGATCACCAATTAATTTAAAATACACACAGTGATCCTCTTTGCTTCTTGTGAAGACAAGTTCCAGCATATAAGTATCAAATTTTTGATACCACATCCTTGGTGATTGTTTTAAACTATACAGGGATTTTTTTAACTTGCATACTAGCTCCTTCTTTCCCTTCACAACATAACCTTCTGGTTGCTTCATATAGATTTCTTCTTCCAGGTCCCTATGTAGGAATGTTGTCTTCACATCCATTTGTTCTATTTCAAAATCAAATACATCAGCAATAGATAACATAAATCTTATGGAGGTTAACTTGGCAACAACAGAAAAAATATCACCAAAATCAATTCCCTCAACCTGGGAATAACCCTTTGCTACTAATCGAGCTTTGTATTTCTCCACTTTTCTTTTTGCATTCAACTTTTTTTTTAAATACCCATTTGTTGCCAATGGGATTTCTTCGAGTTGGCAACTCCACTAGATCCTAAGCCTCATTCTTATCCAAAGATGCCATTTCTTCTTCCATGGCCCTTTTCTAGAGATTTCGATCCTCTGAATCGACTGCCTCCCTAACAGTTCTAGGATCATCATCAATAATAGACAAAGCAAAATTTGAACGGAAATCATATGGACTATACCTTTCCAGTAGCCTTCTTTCTCGATCCGATCTCCTCAATACTGGAGTATGAGGATCTTCTTCTTCTGATTCACGTTCTTATGTAGAGTTTGATTCATCATCCTTTAAATCAAACTCTATCTTCTATGGTTCTTCCTTACTTGGTAGGACTTCATGTTTAACAACATCCTTCATTTCTCTAAATACCACATCTCGGCTATACACTACCTTCTTAGTTTCTGGGTTCCAAAGCTTATAACCTTTGAGACCATCTTTATATCCAATAAAGATACATTTTTCAGCCTTCTTATCCAGCTTACTCATGTTTTCCTTTATAACATGAATATATGCATCATAGCCAAATACCTTAAGATGTGTGAGAGAAGGTTCCTTACCAGTCCATACCTCTTGTGGAGTCTTGTCATTCAACGTTGATGAGGGTGATCTGTTGACTAGATAGCATGCAATACCCACTGCCTCTACCCAGAATTCTTGCCCTATCCTGGCACCACTGAACATGCACCTTGCTTTTTCCATCAACGTCCTGTTCATACTTTCTGCAACTCCATTCTGCTGAGGTGTATATGGAGTAGTCTTCTGCCTTGCTATACCGCACTTCTTACAGAATTATAAAATTCATTCCCGCAGAACTCTCCGCCATTATATGTCCTCAGCACCCTAATTTGTTTCTATGTTTGATTCTCAACAAGAGCCTTAAACTCTTTAAACATGTCAAAGACTTAAGATTTCTTCCTTATGAAATATATCCAAGTTTTCCTCGAGAAGTCATATATAAATGAGACATAGTACACATATTTTCCCAATGATGGGACTGACACAGGTCCAAAAACATCACCGTGGACTAGCTGTAAAATTCCTTCTACCCTCGTTGCACCGGAGGGGAATCTTACCCGATTCTACTTCCCATATAGACAATGTTCACAGAAATCAAAATCCAGAGAGCAGTTAGACATACCTTCAACCATACCTTTACCGTGTAGTAGTCGAAGACCCTTCTCTCTGATATGCCCTAGTCTTTGATGCCACAACGTAACCTTTTCTTCAGAGACTGTAGGAGTTCTTTCTTCTTCAACTTCAATACTAGGAACAATGGAGCTATTACACCCATCACTAATAGTGCTTCCTATCATCTTATACAGAGTTCCAAATTGAACTCCCTTCATCAACACCATTGCTCCTCGAACCATCCTGCAAGTTCCCTTTTGAAAAATTGTTTTTACCCCTGCATCTTCCATTTTTCTTACATAAATCAAATTTTTGGCCATACCTGGGATGTGTAGAACACCAGCCAGTGTTCTAATCCTTCCATCTACAAGTATCAACTTGACCCTTCCTCTTCCTATGATTTTGGTTGTCGAATCATTACCTAAGAAAACATTACCTCCATCATACTTTTCATATTCACAGAACCACTTCCTGTGGGGAATCATATGAAAGGATGCACCAGAGTCAATCAACCATGCTTCATGATCTGCATGTGTGCTTGAAGAGGCCAAGTACACATCCCCTCCTTCTTCCTTGGAGGTATTTTCTTCTGTAGAAGAAGATTCTTCAGATCCCTTCTTTTTCTCAACTTTGGATCTACACTGCTTCTCGTAGTGCCCTTCTTTTCCACGCCTCCAACATACCCTTACAAACTTTCCAAGAGATTTAGATCTACCCTTAGACTTAGATCTCCCACTTGAGAAATTAGATCTATTTCTTTCCTGGGAATGTCCTCTTGCAAATAATGTGTCTGTGCTATGTCCTTCCATATTCT